>CM040239.1:231639305-232178851 GCA_022545495.1 Chrysanthemum lavandulifolium | reverse complement strand
GACTAACGCTTGTTTCATCCATAGTGCTTGTTGGCATGCTTTGCCGGCGGAGGCGTACTCGGCCCGGTCGTTGATATAGCTAGTGTCGTTTGTTTCTTAGAAAACCAAGGCGTTAAACAACATCCCATGAAAGTACACACCCACTTGTACTTTTTCTATCAACGTAATCACCGCATGGTCGAATCTGCATATACAATTGTTTCTACTCCCGTGCCTTAGGATACCATAATCCTAATTGTGTTGTACCCTTAATGTATCTAAATATCCTTTTACGGCTTCTAGGTGTGATGTTTTAGGGTCTTCTTGAAATCTAGCACATAAGCAAACACTAAACATGATATCCGGCCTACTTGCCGTGAGGTAGAGAAGACTACCTATCATGCCACGATATTTAGTATTATCTACGGATTCTCCGTCTTCATCTTTTGTGAGTTTGGTGTCGGATGACATTGGTGTCCTAATTGGTTTCGACTCTTCTATACCGAATTTCTTTAACATCTCCTTTATGTATTTAGATTGATTAAAGAAGATACCATCTTCTACTTCATTAATTTGTAGACCAAGAAAGAAACTAAGTTCTCCCATCATACTCATCTCGAACTCGTCATGCATGATTTTAGAGAAATCATCACACATGTCTTGACAAGTGGATCCAAATATAATATCATCTACATATATTTGTACTACAATTATATGTGACTCTCTTTTCTTAGTAAAAAGTGTGTTGTCAACTAACTCTATGGTATAGTTGTGTTTAATTAAAATGACTTGAGTCTATCATACCAAGCTTTTGGAGCTTGTTTAAGGCTGTAAAGGGCTTTCTTTAATTTATATACATGTTTGGGTTTTCAAAATCGATGAAGCCGGAGGTTGAGCTACGTATACTTCTTCATTAATGAAACCATTTAGAAAAGCGCTTTTGACATCCATTTGATAAAGCTTTAGATCATTAGCACAAGCATCGCAAGAAGTATTCTTATAGAAACTAATCTAGCCACGGGGCATAGGTCTCATCAAAGTCTATTCCTTCTTGTTGGTTATACCCTTGGGCAACGAGTCTAGCCTTGTTCCTAGACACTACTCCGTTTGCATCTAATTTGTTTTATAAACCCATTTGGTTCCTATTATGGTTTGATTACTAGGTGGAGGACAAGCGTCCAAACATCATTAGAGGCAATTGATTTAGTTCTTCTTGCATAGCCATTACCCAACTCTTATCTTTTATGGCTTCTTGTGTATTCCTAGGTTCTATGGTTGAAACGAAACAAAACAAGCTACTTTGGTTTTGAACTTGAGACCTTAATGTTCGTTCGTTTAGCTTTCCTATGACTTTATCTACGGGGTGATCTTTGGACTCTTTAATGTTTATGATTTCATTATTTAAAGGTTCTTCTTCTTCATTTATCTTTTTCTTTATTACTATAGCATCACTTTCTATGATCTCGTCATCGACAAGAGGTGGAGAGGGTTTGGGTGGACTTTCATCAAATTTTATATTTAATGACTCTTCTACCTTCATTGTTTCTTTGTTTAATATGACGTAAGCTTTGCTATTTGGCGAATAACCTAGAAAGATACCTTCGGTTGATTTAGGATCAAATTTTGTTAGGTAATCTTTAGTGTTAAGAATAAAACATTTGCTTCCAAAGACTCTAAGGTGATTTAACGTAGGCTTTTTGCCTCGGAGTAACTCATACGGAGTTTTACCTAAGATTGGTCTTATTAATACTCGATTGAGTATGTACGTTGAAGTATCAACGACATTACACCAAAACTTTTGAGGTATGGATTGTTCATTAAGCATTGTTCGACTCATTTCTTGTAGGGTTCTATTCTTTCTTTCTACTACCCCATTCGATTGTGGAGTGCGTGGAGCCGAGAAGTTGTGAGTAATACCATTAGCGTCAAAAAAGGCTCCAAATTGCACTTTATTATCGAATTTCCTACCATGATCCGTCCTAATGGACACTATAGGACTTCCTATTTGTCTTTGGATCTTTTTGCTTAATATTTCAAAATAATTAAAGGTTTCCGTTTTGTTCTTTAAAAATTTTGTCCATGTATACCTAGAATAGTCATCCACTATGACCAAAGTGTAGTAGTTGCCTCCATAACTTTGGATAGCGGATGGACCAAATAGATCCATATTTAGTAATTCTAGACACCTAGTTGTTGACACCATGTTTTTAGCTTTATGACTAGAATGAGCTTGTTTTCCTACATTACAAGCATCACAAAAGTGATGTTCATATTTTAACTTAGGTAGATCTCTTACTAGATCTTTGGATGATAGCGATTGAAGAAGTCGCATATTGGCATGACCCAATCTTCGATGCCATAAGGTGGAAGTATCATCCATAGAAGTAAGAAAAAGTTTGTCTTTAGGTTCATTACCAATTTTAATGACATAGACTCCATGTTTCCTAATTCCTCTTCCTATGGTTATGCCATTTTTTAGTATCTTACTACGGGTTTCGGTAAAAAGTACACATCGTTAATGGTTAGAGATTTGTTAGAAATCGTACCTTTACCGATGATTCTACTTTGCTATTTCCAAACACCACATTACCTCCATTTACAGATTCATATGTGGAGAATAGATCCCTATTGCGGTCATGTGCCTCATGCACCCGCTATCCTTGACCCATTCATCGGGGTCTAGATCGACCTTTAAGCACACCTAAAACAATAATAAACTCAAAGTTTGGTCCCCATTTGTTCATGGGTCCATTAGTGTTAAACATTACATTCATGTTAGACATGTATGGATAAGATGAATATGCATTCCATGGAGCAAAGTTTTGAAAAGGAAAAGTGTTTTGCATATTTGGGTTCCATCCCATTTGATGGTTACTTCTTGGATAAGCGTTATTTGGTCTCCTAAATGAATTAGGTTTTGAAAAGATGGAGCTTTGTTTCTTGCAAAAGTAGGATTATATTTTGGAGGTGGTTGTCTAGTGGTGGCGTGAGTTGGTTTCTTCCTATTAATGATAACAAAATCGGTTATAGATGAGGATGCTACGTTATTAATCTTGTTTGCTACTGAGATCCACGGATCACAATCGTACACTAGCGGTTCCCTTTTGGGGATCCGTGCGATCCGCCACAACGATGGTTGGTTTTCTAGCGCCTTAACAAATTTTGTTTCTTTACTTTCACTAGTTGATGGATCAAGTTGTTGAATACCTAAGCCTTTTAGGTTGTTACCGGTTTTAACACCATCTAGTATTGTATCTAAGGTGTTCGTACTCATTCTAGCAATTTTAGAATCTAGATGATCAACTAGTGTTTGAAGTTGAACACAAAGTTCACATTCACCACTTGCTATTTTACCCTTTTCTGAACGTTTTTGTTTTGCTTTTAATTCTGTGACTTCTTTATCTAAACATTGGTTTTGACTCTTTAAAAGCTTATTTTTGTTAATTAGTTTTAAGCTAATGTTGCATAGTTTGTCATATTCATTATGCAAAGAGTCTTCATCAAGTGATGAACTACTATACTATTCGTGACATACCTCGTCATTTGCCATGAGACAAATTTCTTCGTCCTCCTCGTCGCTCATTCCCCACGTACCGCTCACGAACGCTTTATGATCATCCCGTTTGGGACACTTACTAATAAAGTGGTTTGGTTCCTCACATTTAAAGCAAGTACGATCATCCTTTGGCTTCTCTTCCTCTTTGCTTTTTCGAAAGCCTTTCTTATCGTCATATGGTTGTTTGACGTATCTTCCTTTCTTCTAAAGAACTTTTAAAGTCCTTACCGCCATAGCGTACTCCTCGTCGTCACTACTTGAAGAGGAGTTCTCTTCATCGCTTGAAGCCTTTTTGGCTTTAAGGGCAAGAGATTGTGTTTCTCTTTTCCATTGAGGCTTGAGTCTTTGGCAAGGACAAGCTCGTAGACTTTTAGGTTGCCTATGAGTTCATCGAGGTGAGGATTGTCAAATCTTTTGACTCTTGATCGCCGTCACCTTGGATCTCCACTTGATGGAAGTGCCCTTAGATATCTCCTAACATGGTTACGGCTAGAAAAGATTCATCAAGTGCTTGTAACGATGTAATAATAGTATTAAAGTTAGCAAACGAATTATCTATAGTTTCCTCATCCGATATTGAAAATTGTTCATATTGTTGAACAAATAGATCAATTTATTATTCTTAACTTGTTGGTTGCCTTGATGAGTTACAACTAAAGAAGTCCAAATTTCTTTAGAGGTTTTAAGCATAGAAATTCTTTCGAATTCCTTTTCGGTAAAGCATTATATAAAACCATTTTTGCTTCACTATTTTTAGAAAGCTTTTTCTTCATTTCATCATTTAGTTTATCATGAGGTATGTTAACTAAATTCCCTTTATTGTCTTTTGAGGTAGCCTCAAAGTCGCCTTCAATAATAATGTACCAAAGATCAATATCTTTAGATTTCACATATGTTTCGAATCTATTTTTCCAATATATAAAAGCATTAGTTTCAAGTAGTGGTGGTCGTTGCATAGATTGCCCTTCCTTATAATTTTCAGAACCTGATGCAGGTTTTACTGACCAGGTTTTACATTTATAGTATCTCGTCTACCTATGGCCTACCAAATGCACTAACGGCAGTGTACCCGGTCGCATGTAGTGAGGGAATGGTAAGACCGAGGTCGTCCCAAGAACGGTTGATTTCTAACTGTCTAATTAATTAAATTAGTCAAATAAATAAGTTTTAGTGTGAGGATTGATAATATTTAAGGTGTCACGTGATCAATAGGGTTGGTTCTCTGGTAAACAAGCTAATAGGAAAGATAGTGATGCAATTCTTAAACCTAGTTCTTCCACAAGTGGCAACAGTCGATAGACTCCTTTGGTCAATCGCCTACCCTATGGTTCTTAGAATCCTCACCAAGATGAGCAGTCACCGGGATCATTCGGCAATCTAATAGCGATCATTAAGATCCGGTCATTTATTATCGCATTATATGGGTTCTAAATGTCACTAGATTCACTGTATCAAGTGGGGTTAAAGTCGAGAGGACAACATTTGGTCAATTCACCCTAACCTATCAGCAAAGATGCCACCACAGGAGAAATCAGGCGCACCGTCATAAGTCATGTTGTTCACGGTCCCTAAGCCAAGTCATTAAGTTCCGCTACATGCTAGACTTATAATAGTGAGTGCCCGGCCGTTAGGAACTTAGACACTCACCCCTAATTCTTAAGTTCATCAAAGCGGTAGGTGATCGGTTGGTCAAATCGCACAAGTAGAAAGGGTCGTCGGTTGGTCATATCTTACCCTTCCGTCTCGGTCCGCTCACCTAGGGTGGGTTAATTCGTATCTCTTGGGCAATTGGCCTCTGACCATTCAAAACTACCGAACCAAAGGTAGCTACCAATAAACTATGCATGCATACACTAGAAACAATTAATTAATGCAAAAGCATTAATAATAAAAGAATCTAAACTAGGCCAAAACCTAATTTCCACATCTCTAAAATACCCTAGTGAGATGACAAATATAATTACCAAGTAAAACAATAAATAAACAAGACATAACATCAAATCATTAATCGACTAGCAATAAATTAACAATCAAGAACACAATAAATAAAAATGCTCCAACAATTAAATCAGAATCAAAATTATAATAGAATAATGAAACCAAAATAATATTAAAAGTCGGAAAATAATTACATATCATGCCAAATATAATGCTATCAATCCCCTTAAAATCAGAATACCCACTTTATTGAGTCTCGACAATAAATTTGATTTGAGGGAATTACAAACCTCGAATATAATGCTTCAATCCCCGCAAAAGCAAAACCCGCGACGATTTCGCCGTACGCTGCGTTGCCTTTTCTTTCTTTCTCCTCGTACGAAACACAGCAGCACACCACAATTGATACTTCTAATGTTCCTGTACATGAAATATTTATAGCGACATTTTATGGAAATTGCAATATTAGGTCCATAACTTTCACATCTTGTCATTTGGAGACTTTTGTCTTCTTTTCTTTATCCACATAAAATGTGTAATAATCATTATTTAATATTGACGACTTCAGCCCTGGACTTCAAAGCTTCTTGTAAGATATCCGTATTTAATTAGTTACGGTGTAACTAATTTATAATCTGCCGTAGCCTTCAAACTTTGCGCCATGTAATAAATTACGGCGTAACTAAACATCGGGTTACGCCGTAAGCCTTCGTAATCTCACACTTATCCGTTCCGAAATAATCTCTACGGCGTAACTAATTCCATGTTACGCCGTAACCTTCATAAAATAATTACGACGTAACCATAAGAAATGGTTACGCCGTATCCTTCAAAGCATCATAATTACGACGTAACATTATTAAGCAGTTACGGCGTAACCTTCAAATACTTATCAGGCCCTCGTTGTATTAGTTACGACGTAGTCAAAAGCACGCTTTACGCCGTAACTTGTCTTTAGAATATATTCCTTGGCCTTTTATCACTTCTTTTCCGCTCCAGCGCCTCATTGATCCTGAAATGCAAATATGAACGAATATAGACCAATTAAGTACCATATTAATATAAATGAGGCCATAAACATGAAAATTTGATATATAAAAGATCAGGCTAATTTGATGTTATCAAATATCCCCCCACTTGAATCCTACTTGTCCTCAAGTAGACCCTTTAAATAATTCTTAAAAAGATATCTCCCAGGATTAATTGGAAAATATGAGTCTAAAAATCACCTAAGCTTGAAAATTCCAAACCGAGCACCTCACGAAAAGGGAATTGAAATCACACTCTCTCTCATAATTCACGTGTTAATATTTGGGTGATCACTCAAATGCTCAGTCATGGCGAGTATTCTATCATAGGCTTTTCAAAGATACTAATCTCCACCACTATAGTCTATAGATGCAGCTATTCTAAAAGGCAATGGGTTGACACAACACAGGCTTATGGGGTTATTTTGTCATTACTAACGAGTTACGGCGAGGGGGACAAAACCAATGATACATGACCAAATCCATGGCCAAGACACCAATGATTGCTCGCTTCCTCACCTAAACTCGATTCATGACTAAGGGTAGGATAAGACATGGGAAACATTTCATGGGTGTAAATAAAAAGTCACGAAACAAATAGATTCCTAAGTCCACAGTCACCCCACTACTAGTCGCATTCAATCCCAAAGAAAAAATCGAGGGTCAAGAGTCAAGGGGTCTTCAATACACGAGTCAATGCATATAAAATGTAGCGTAGTGCCTCATAATCTCCATAAACTAGGCAAATAAGATGCATTAACTCGGCCTTCATCATCAATGAAAAAAAGTATGTGCTATTTAAAAAAAAAATTAAAATTTGGGTAATTTTAGTACATTTTCAACCATAACCAACCATTTCTATCTCCCATCCCCCACTTGAAATGTACAATGTCCCCATTATACGAATATTGATTAAAATTAGAAAGGCGAGATAGGAATGTACGGGTTTCTAATTTTATAAGTAAGACAAAACGGTTGTAAAAAAGCTGCGCCGGTGAAACAAAGCGAGAACACTTATCAATCGACACAAAAGGCGATTATACCGTTCAAACAATAAACAAACTAATAAACTCTTGCTTGCATTCTTTTTTTCTTTTTCTTTTTTTTTTTCACTTTTTTTTCAACATTTTTTTTTAAAGATGCAAGACAAGGTATACATGAAATAAAAACAATACGAACATATAAAGCATCCCCCCACTTGAGATCAACTATCATCTAAACCTGATTTTCTTCCACAACCCTTTATTCAAAACCCGCGACTTTCACTAGTGGAACAAAAATTAACCAACAGCGCCCGGACCATGGGCATAAGGAAACTACAGGGTAGGCTAGGCGATAGGTGTAACGAAACAAACATATATTGGGTGAAGAAAATGAAAAGAAAGGCTCTGAAGGGTGTATCTAGGGGTATCTTGCACTAATGGTGAGTGCAAACAAAAAGGGTTTAACAGGGGGATTGACTAATCGATGTGAAAAGTCAACATACACAATACATATATGGGCTATTTGGGTTTAATCCTAAAATTGCCTTATATCCTAGTTGCACCGATCACACCAAGTTACCTCGGTGTAATGCTCATGATAATGGTCTCGATAAGATATACAAGGCCAAGTTCTAAAGTCTACTACACCACCAAGACACTCATTTTATGGTATTATGTATAGGGGAAAACGGAAAGGCTTATCCTCACACAATGGAAATATAGGGTAGGTGTGCTCAGTCTAGATTAATCCAGTTAAGTAATGAAAAATATGTCAAAATTTAATGAAACACTTTTCATCAAAAACTAGAAAAATAAAGGCAAATAAAATCAAGTGGGTGTTTATGTCTAATCCCTTCCCCCCACTTGGGTCATACTTAAGAATATAATGAAAGATAAGAAAGGTTAGAGATGGAACGAAAAACTCCCCTGGATTTGCTCGGTATGAATAATAATGCATGTCCAAAAACATGCTCCAATTGTGCCTCCACGAGCAACATCCAACTTCTCATCAACTCTCCTTGCAAATACCAAGTCACTCAACTAGGACCGATAAAAAGTATTCTCTTGTAGCCAATCATAGCTCCATAATTCATCAATCAGTATTCTTTGCAAGAAAAACTAATACCAAAAGTATAATTCGGATAAAAAGCAATAATAGCACGAAATGTAAAAATAAAACAAAATAAAACCTAACTCACCCGTAGGAATCACGGTTGCATTTAGCGCATGCAACAAGCCTTTTAAACCCCTCGGTGTCCCGAGTGGACGAGTGAAGTCTCCTGAGGGTTTACAGGGAACACACCCACAAAGTTCATTTAATTACTAATACAAGGTTATGGAAATGTTTTGAAACTCTTTTATTTAAAGATTTTCATATCAGAGGATAGTTACGGCGTAACTGGATCGGCCCAGTTACGGCGTAGGTGAGTTGACTTAATAAAATGTTTACCAGGAAGGGATTACGGCGTAACTGGATCGGCCCAATTACGGCGTAATAAGAAAGCCATGGATGTTACGGCGTAACTAGATCGGCCTAGTTACGGCGTAGTTAGAATGAAGTGGGCAGATGGCCTTACTAATCGCCAGTTACGGCGTAAATGGATCGGCCCATCACGCCGTAATTACATACTGATGTTGTTTTGCCCAAAGTGTCAACTTCTTCCTACGTGATCAAGAGGAGTTATCGGAACTCCTATCATCTATCTTTGGTCTTTATACCTACAAACAAGATAAACAAAACATACCAAACCCAAAACAAATACAAACAACTACAAAAAATATCCAAAAAGGTCTAAGAAAAATAAAATCACAAACTAAATCTAGGATAGGGACGGGTAGTCTCCCGACGAGCACTTTTTTTTATCCTCCCGAGTCTTTAAGTTAGACTCTGCAACAGCCATCAATCGGACGTCTCCAATAATGTCCATCGCTCTCCTAATCTCGGTTTATGATCGCGTCCAAGGTTGTAAAAATCGCTCGGCGGTACCGTGGCGGTTGACCCCCGCCAAGCGCCATAGCCGCCATGGCGGTGACCCTAAATTACAAAGGAATTTTATAAAGAAATGAATATTAGCAAGATTAATTATAAAACTAGCTTAAATTAGAACAAAATCAATAAAATCGGAGTTAATTACGTGAATTTGAAAAAAAAACCCTAGATCTGAAGTTGACCACCGTTGACCAAACCGCCGCCAAGGCCGATTTTGACCGCCAAGCTCCGATTTTGACCGATTTTGACCAAAACGCCATGTTAGACTGATTAGGGAAATATCGTGACGGTGGACCGCCGATATCCGCCATGACACCGCCATGGCGGCCGCCATGGCCGATTTTTACAACACTGATCGCGTCGAGATTCCCTTCACTTGTTCTTCCTGCTCAGCCTGCACACTATCACAACCTCGTGCATTAAATGTGTAAAAATAATAAACATGAGCAACAAGTGAGATATAACACATAATTCATAATTTTTAATATCTCACAGACTTGGTTACGGCGTAAGTCCTATTAATAACTACGCCGTAACTTTAGTCTGAAAGTAACCTGTTATATAATAAGAAGAGATTATGCCGTAACCATGGCCAAGGTTACGCCGTAATCTAAAGACAGAAGACATAATTGTAGAAAAATATTAATCAAACAGCCAAAAATCGAAGACCGTTCCCGGTGGCGCCAAAAACTTGATGCGAGGTTTCTTGACGGGTTTTACATTTATAGTAACTCGTCTACCTATGGCCTACCTAATGCACTAACAGGCGGTGTACCCGGTCGCATGTAGTGAGGAATGGTAAGACGAGGTCGCCCCAAAACGGTTGATTCCTAAGCTGTCTAATTAATTAAATTGGTCAAATAAATAAGTTTTAGTGTGAGGATTGATAATATTTAAGGTGTCACGTGGTCACCCGGATCATTCGGCAATCTAATAGCGTCATTAAGATCCGGTCGTTTATTATCGCATTATATGGGTTCTAAATGTCACTAGATTCTGTTTCAAGTGGGGTTAAAGTCGAGATGATGACATTTGGTCAATTCGCCTAACCTATCGACAAAGATGCCACCACAGGAGAAATCAGGCGCACCGTCATAAGTCCTGTTGTTCCTGGTCCCCTAAGCCAAGTCATTAAGTTCCGCTACATGCTAGACTTATGATAGTGAGTGTCCGGCCATTAGGAACTTAGACACTCACCCCCTAATTCTTAAGTTCATCCAAACGGTAGGTGATCAGTTGGTCATATCTCCTAGGCAATTGGCCTCTACCGCCATTCCAAACTACCGAACCAAAGGTAGCTACCAATAAACTATGCATGCATACACTAGAAACAATTAATTAATGCAAAAGCATTAATAATAAAAGAATCTAAACTAGGCCAAAACCTAATTTCCACATCTCTAAAATACCCTAATGGGATGACAAATATAATTACCAAGTAAAACAATAAATAAACAAGACATAACATCAAATCATTAATCGACTAGTAATAAATTAACAATCAAGAACACAATAAATAAAAATGCTCCAACAATTAAATTAGAATCAAAATTATAATAGAATAATGAAACCAAAATAATATTAAGAGTCGGAAAATAATTACATATCGTACCAAAGATAATGCTATCGATCCCCTACAAAAACCGTACGCTGCGTTGCCTTTTTCTTTCTTTCTCCTCGTAAGAAACACAGCAGCACACCACAATTGATACTTCTAATGTTCCTGTACATGAACTATTTATAGTGACATTTTATGGCAAATTGCAATATTAGGTCCATAACTTTCACATCTTGTCACTTGGAGACTTTTTGTCTTCTTTTCTTTATCCACACATAAAATGTGTAATAATCATTATTTAATATTGACGACTTCAGCCCCTGAACTTCAAAGCTTCTTGTAAGATATCCGTATTTAATTAGTTACGGCGTAACTAATTTATAATTACGCCGTAGCCTTCGAAACTTTAAGCCCACGTAATAAATTACGGCGTAACTAAACATCGGGTTACGCCGTAAGCCTTCGTAATCTCACACTTATCTGATCCGAAATAATCTCTACGGCGTAACTAATTCCATGTTACGCCGTAACCTTCATAAAATAATTACGACGTAACCATAAGAAATGGTTACGCCGTATCCTTCAAAGCATCATAATTATGCCGTAACATTATTAAGCAGTTACGGCGTAACCTTCACAAATAGTTATCAGGCCCTCGTTGTATTAGTTACGACGTAGTCAAAAGCACCCTTTACGCCGTAACTTGTCTTCAGAATATATTCCTTGGCCTTTTATCACTTCTTTTCCGCTCCAGCGCCTCATTGATCCTGAAATGCAAATATGAACGAATATAGACCAATTAAGTACCATATTAATATAAATGAGGCCATAAACATGGGAATTTGATATATAAAAGATCCAGGCTAATTTGATGTTATCAGAACCCATAGTGATCGAAAAGTTTTTAAAATACAATTTTACTTTAAAACTTTTATAAACTTAGCTCTTGATGCCAATTGTGGAAAACTAGAAGGGGGTTGAATAGTTTTGCCGATTTTATGTTAGTTTCAAAAACTTTAGATTCGTTAATATGTGAGATCTTATGGATGTAGAGAAAGTATAGATCTAATGATAAAGCAAGTAAATAAAGTAAAGCGAAGGGAAAGAAAAGACACAACCGATGTATAGTGGTTCGGCTACAAGGACACCTTCCTTGCCTACTCCACTCCCCGAGTCACCTACTCGAGAGTTCAAGCACTATGTCAATAAACTCCTTCACTTGGCGGAGAAGCCTTCTGGCGTTGGTTACACTTTTTCCGGTACAAAGCTAGATACCGAGTCCGTAACACGGTGGTCCAAACCAGCACGACTATTACACAACAAATATATGAAATATCAAATACAAGATCTTCGCTACAGAAATCTTGCGGAGTGACAAATCAATCAAGGACCACTTGCTTGGATGACTTGTAGAATGCTCGTGATCTCGCCTTAGAGAAGGACCTATATGAGGATCACAATAGAAAGAAAGAAGAACAACTCTCTAGATCAAGTGATCTATATGTTAGAAGAGAATGAGAGTGTTTGAGAGATTTAGTAAAATGAGGGGTGAGTTAGAATGAAGAAATGGCTCTCTATTTATAGGCAAAAATCTTCACTTGTTCCCGGATCCCACGGATCCCTTCCACTGGGATCCGTCTAGTGTAATCCTAGGGATCCGTGGGAGCTCCTCTTTGCCCATGGGTTTTTGGTTATGGGTCATGGGTTGGTCCATGGGTTTTCTTTATATTCAATGTATCTAAGTATACATTGTATCTAGCCAACTTAGGTATGGATTAAGATCCATGGATTATGGTTTTTACCCTTCCTAATAAACCATTACAACAAATGCTTAATTATTACATTTTGTATTTAAATGGCTATATGTAATTGCTTTACAAAAATAACATGTATCCTTATAATTATACTTAAAAGATAACATTATGTTTGTAATCAACAAAACACAAAGAGATCGCAAAATATTAATAAGCGTTTTACGGTTTATTTGTATTAACACCGCATCTCATGATCTATTACGAAGAATACCGTCTCCATTGTTTCAAGAATAAATCTGTTTGAGCGGCCGTCATTGTGGACCTGTTAACCTGGTTAATGCAAGTAAATCTCATTATTAAAATATGCATATGGTAATGTAACGTTTCAAACCAACAAAGTGTATCAAGTAAGCGGTGCCAAAAAAACATCATGCTGTTGGTTTTCGACATGTCATATAAAACATAAACCCTAAAGAATGAAGCACTAGAGTTAAAGGGGTATAATGAGCATACGTATAAAACATAAACCCTAATAACAATTTAAATAACTTTGAATTAAATAAAAAATTTACTAATAGAATATAAAATATAAAAGTGCACAGTTATTTATATTCATGTATAAATGTCTGACGAATACGGTAACAAAAGTACATACGGGAGAGTACAACAAACACGGATTTGTTTCTAAAAATAGACGAAAAGGACAACGCTATATTTTAATTTGGATTCTTATTTGAAAGTGACCTAGTGTATAACAAGGAATGTGGGGATGTTGATTGTTGGGACTTGGGACCATAAAGCGATGTGTGGGGTATAAAAGGTTTAAGTGTTTGTCATTCTAGGTCCCTCATGTATCTTACGGTGTGTCACGATGTGACTAAAAGCGCTAGTTAAAGTTAGAAACTTAGAGCGCTAGTCTTTGAAGACAATTTATCATATAAGCGTGTTGTCACTACATGTTTTCTAAGGTTTGAATTAAGACTTAAAAGCGTTATTACATGTTACTACTTGCTAGTCTTTGAAGACCAAATAATATAAACATGGTGTTACTACAAATTTTCTAAGGTTACTCTGCTATAACAATCTTGGTGACCTTTAATTTGACTAGTCACAAGGTAATTGAATATTTTAGAAACAGTGTGTGTTACTCTTCAATTAAATTCTCCAACCGACTATTATGGCACACCATTAAAGTGTAATAAATGAAGAGGAAAAATACAGATGGTTATGATAGTAGACGTTCTTATATAAACCGTGAATGCTATTGTTTTCGTTATAACATCAAAACCGGTTGAGTAAATGGTATGCATTCAGTGCAGGATGGAAAAAGAAAACAAGTGCCAATGAATTTTTACGCAAGCGTGCACCGAATAGAGAAATCATGTGGTACTGTTGTCCAATGAATTTTTACGCAAGCGACAACAATACTCTTTGTGGGGTTGATGCATGTAGACTTGGTGGTGTACATTTTAGCAGGTAAAAAACAACTGTAGTTCGTAGAGGTGAAGGTGTGATGGTGTGATGGGGCTACATGTTCCAGCATCTTGTATAGGCGGTGGTTCAGTGAGTTTCAGAGGTACAAATGAGACTACATCAACAGCTGATGAAATTCATGATTCTATGTGTACAGAACCCAGTGACCTTAGTGATGAAGAAACCCAACCACTTGCAAGTCGAATAACAAGTGAACCACCTAAAAATGACCGAGCAATTGAACAAGCTGCAATTGATTCACCTAGGTTATGACATGCTCGTCATTGAACAAGTGAGCCACAACCTATTCTCGTTATATGTTGTATTTCATAATATATGTAGACCAAATTGTATTATGTATTTGTTATGTTATGCCAATGCAAGGACGTATTTAGTTAGCAAAAAATGGGTAAATCCAAACACTAGATACACAAGATGCAAAACTGTCAAATACAATTTTTTAAGTGTTTTTTATTTATTTTTTGAGGTGAAAGTGGGTAAATACTAACATGGCTGGATAAAGCACTAAAGCAGGAAGAGATAGTTACCATGCACGTGCCCAAAACATAGTTGAACACGTGTACACCCACCAAAAATCGACTATTGAAAGGAAAAAAAAACAAAATTATCTACGGTCCCCAATAAAATGAAGTTTCCCTATATGATAAGTTTCTACTTTGTTTAGTTATCTTAAAAAAATGAAGTTGCCCTATAGGGTTGCTATCCTAAAGCAGAGATGCCCCATCAAGGTTGCCATGATATACATCATACTATAAAGCATGCATACAGTATTATGTAGCGGACACGAGCGTAGATAAAAAAGCAGTGCATACTACGATAACCCCAAAGCGGATGGTTACACAAAACATCGCATGTTAATTTTATGTAATTGTTGAACATTTTTTTTGGTAATCATAAGAAGCACAAACAAAAAATGTTTAACAATTACATAACGTCATTTACAAAAAGGCTAAACTAGACAAACTATTTTGAGTTTTAAGTTATGTTAACACCCGGTTTCTAAGCGTTATCGGCGGCATGAGCATCTTTGCATAAAATACCTACACTCCAACCTTCCGTTCCTTAAAACCAAGTTGCTTTTAATCCGCACCTCCTCGGCGGTGATGCATTGTTAGAGCCTTTAAATGCCTCGACATATTGAACTTCCGTAAGGCCGATCTTGGTGTTTGAAAGCGGTGCCTCCTTGCATAAGGTTTTCTAGAGGACTTATGACCGAGCTCGTCATAACGGAAGAAGAAGAAGGCCCAACATCCATAGATCTGAGACAAGAAATACCCCATAGTACCATTCATCGTCATTGAACCCAATGTCGGCATAAACAATCTCGCTACCCAAAAATCCATGAATAGATTCTTTCCTTGACATTCAATTCCTTGACTTCTAGTTTGGAGCGGAGGGCTTCTTAGGGAGGTGACCGCCTTCTTCCTCCTCCCATGTGCGGCAATATCGAGGCGAATTAGAAGTAGCAAGCTCCACAAGTTTATCATGTATTGCTATCACATCACACGTTGCCTCAACAAGAAGATCCACAATTAGGTTATCATAATAGAATAATGCTAAGTTATCAGGTGCATGTGCAATGTACAAGCCGATCAACCCACATTCCTCGGCAAGTTGAAACATCCTTTTAATGTCATTATCGCATTCAACAACTGTCAAACCGGTTGAAAGAGCAAATAGTGGCCTACATAAATACAAAGCCCGTATCTCACACTCTAACTTGTTGGGAAAAAAGTCAAGTATTTGATTAAAGTTCATCCTTGTGGACTTCTTGAGCGTTTGCACAAGGGTGCGCCCATACGCCTAAGTTAATTTGGGCAACCGAATGAACTCACCATCGTAGTGAATCTCAACTACAAGATTCTCATATACATAGCGTGTAGTACTCCTGTAATAAAGGAAAAAAATGTATACAAATGAGATTAGCATGTATGGACAAAAACCTAGTAAGTGCAAGTGACAATCACGAAAGGTAATGGCGGGCATACCTTGGCTTGAAATCAAATAAGGCAGCTGGAAGCTTAGCGAATTTTTGATGAAATAGAGGTTGGGAGATAGGCATTATCACTTGTGTACAAATGTGATCTATATGAAGATTTTATATATATTAGGAAAGGTTGTATTATTATTTTAGTATTAATAATGTACTTATTAATAGTATGAAAAGTATGATCCGTTTATTTTAATATGGAAATAGTAAAAGGGAAATTTTTGGTTAATTTGTTATAAGTTTTTATGTGTAGTGTGTTTGTGTAATGATATAGTAATAAATCAATTGACAAACCTATGTGTGGCCCTTTTTAATTTTTTCTTGGAATGGACGGCCAAATGGCATGATTAAATGGACGTCCAAATGAAGAATAAATGAACTGGAGTTGTGGAGTTTTAAAAGAAAGATTATCATCTTGTACAACAAAATTAGATGTAAATGTGTACATACTTTTACGTCGTGTCTCCCATTGTTTTTGAATGAATGTTACACGTACACAAGGTTCTTTGCATGCAAAGTGCAATATGATTATTGGTTTATGTATGCATGTTATAAGTGTGTTTAGTGTAGTAAATAGTTGTTATGAATCCATTGTTTAGTCATTAATGGCTTATGTGTGAATGAATATATCAATAGATGGTGCATGATAAAACAATGAAAGTCTTTGTTGGAGATAAGTTTAAAGCTGTTAGTACAAGCGATAAAATCTATGTTTATAAAAAGTTGGAGATAAGTTTAAAAGTGTTAGTACAAGCGATAAAATCTATGTTTATAAAAAAGCGAATCATCTTCTCACGATATGCTAGCGACGTCGGTGGGATCATCAACGTGCAACGATAGACCATGTGCCAATCGATATAAAAATATACAAACCACACACCACAATCACCAAAAATCCCACCTTGCTTAGGAGCGTTTTCGGCTAACCTAAATGAAATCTTATAGTCATTCGGATGTATTCGGTCTTATCAAAAGCGTTTGCTTGCTCTAGAACAAGCGGTAGTTTGACTGTAGAATAACAAAAGCTGTTAAAATAAATAGAGCGGGTGATCTTGTTAGAGGCTTGTCGAGAAAAATGTAAGTATTATATAATCGAAATAACCACGTTTGTAACCAAATTATTGATGAAATATAGGTGTTTGTTCAAGCGGATTAAATATGATATCTAGTTTCATGTTGTAAATTATATATGTGTTCAAAAGTATTACATGTTTTTATTGGTGATTCATAAACAACGTTCGAACATTTGACATGTGCTTGAAATATTTTTATTAAGTAATAGATTTCATTTCAATACATTAAAGGATAACAAAATACATCAACGTATCAACGACATTCATGAAGATACCAAAACACATAATATGACAATCACGAGCGTCGGAGAGAACACATAGGAGTAGAGGATTAATAATTTTGCTGTGACTTTGCGAGAAAGGAGATTTTTGAGAACTTGGGTGAGTCTCACTCATTAGCCTCATCAGCGTCTGTTTTCTCAATCTCCTCGTCTGAATTGCACGCAGATTTCCAAAACAGCATTGGCAAGCTGGACCCAACCACGCACTCCAATTGCTTGATTTGCTCGGCCCTCACGATTACAGCGACGAGTTAGGTCGATCACCTTTGCATGCATGTCACTTAAGAACTTGAAGTCACGTTCGGTGTCACGCAAAACACGTTGTTAACCATGTCTTTAAGTTCGTTATCCATTTCTTTTGTAGTAAATTGTGTTGTGGCTAGTGTGTGTCCCCGACAAAAGTTGTATGATATTGGGATATATCTTGTCCGTTTATATAACCCAAATGGGGTGGGGGGAAAGAAGCGGGGTGGGGTGACATGGGTTTATTTTGAATTGAAGTCTATCGAATTAATGTGGATAGTCAAGTGGTGAATAGTTCGGTTATGTCAAGTAATTCTTGTTGCACATTAGGCCAAGTTTAAATAATGAAGCTTCTCTTGTACTCAAAGCGATTCACGCCACAAGATAATCATTTTGGGCAACTAGTTTCGATTTGGGGCAAGTAAACCGGTTTGAATTTTGTTTAGTTCCAAATGCAACAAAATTTTCGTCCCTTGGGTTAGAAAAATTATTAATTTAGTATGTTTTGTAAATAGGCGCCATTAAGCAGGTTTATATTGATTACTTTTGGTTACATGAACTAACACACATATGCTATTATTATATGTACATATCGTTTATATTTTATGTAATAATACACTACCATATTATAACTCGGACTTTTATATCATAAAGTCGACTAAGTGTGCACTTAGCGATGCTATTTCAATATTGAATGGATATTTTGTAAAAACCCAAATCGGGGATGCATATAAGTAGGACAAACTTCATTAATTAGGAAAGGGCGTAATGAAATGATGGTGGTAGCTAGTGGCATGTACTTGAAGGAACTAGTCCATTAGTTTTCAACTTTAACTATTGCACAAAAGGCACAAAGAAAGTTGTGTCCAACAAGTTAATTGTTTTGGGCAACCACATACATCTGATGGGCAACTAAATCATATGTGTCGTATTAAATCATTGAACCTTATATGTAGTTGTAAATTTAAAGTAATCAAGCTTGCTAGCTAAGTATATATTTCCTATATCGTATTATATGTGCGGGACATAATGTAAATTAAAATCATGAAAATAAATTGTTAAAATACGGAAGCAAGCAGATTTATGTACTTTATTTTTGGTTAGTTCAAGTTAATGTACACATATTTTAGATAATATGTTGTTGGTTGTGGAATTCGTTTGATGTTACTACTATAGAGTATAGACGGCTTTGTTTCTTTTTTGTTTTGAATTAAATAGAGTGGGGCCCTTTCTCTTGCTTGATCGATTGGGAAGGAGTGAATATTTCTCCATCTCTCTAACGGACCATTTAAGGAAAATGAAACATAAAGCTTTAATTTGGTGGGACCACACTTTTAGCTAAGGACCCGTTAAGCAAAAATAAACGCCCCTAAGTATAACAAATGTTTATGAGAAACTATGTTGTTGGTTGTGGTAAATAAAAATAAAATGGGATTTCAAATAAGAAGGACGGTTTATTAATGGTGAATAGATGTAAGGAAATGATGGTGGAACATAGTTGCATGTACTTGAAGGGAACTAGTGTGCACAAAACTCAAAGTCAAACTGCTACAACACAACACCCAAGAAACTTTGGCCAACAATAAATTTGTTCTTGGGCAACTACACACAAATAATAGGCAACTACTCACAAGCATGGTTTATTCGTGCCTTGTCACAAAGTATAACAAATTACTGTATAAGTTTATTTATGTATGTGTTGTCCGTAATTGTATTATATATGTTGGTTATAAGAAGCATGGTGTATGGTTTCAAAGTATAACAAACAAGTAATAATATGAGTGAGTTATAATAAGAAGATACCTGTAAGCACTCCCTAACACGGACATACCATACACGTGACTCATAGTCACGCGTGTCGCCGCTATCATAGAATGTTACCACTCCGGTAGGTATGTTAAATTGGGCAAGACACTAGTGTTTATGATCTCGTTGAGAGGAATAAAACCTAAAAGAATGTTGGGCGTGTATTAGGATATAGTTGGTCAATGTGCGAAATTAATAAAAGTGACTTTTTATTTATCGGTCAAAGGTAAATACAAGAATACAATTATCGTGTTTGTATGTCTTTGTTGACATAGCTTCTGGTGGTAAGCAATATGTTACTTACTAATGGACGTTTTAGACAATGGATAACGTTTTCATGCACGGTCTTGGGTTGTATAGAAACTACTGCTTTTGGGAAATTCATCTGCTTATGTAAAACCTGAAAATTTAAAATCCAAATAAAGACTAAAATACCCTTGGAATTAAAAAAAAAATTATAAAATACGTAAAATATATTAATAACACTTAAAGAAATTAAAAGATTAACTTGCGAATATTTAAAAACCCTAACTAAAATATATTACGTAATTGATTTTGGTGCACGAAGAATTAAAGTTTAAGTAAATGATTTGGGCCGTGATTTTTGTGTTCGTGAGCCAGGGCGAAGCCCAATGGTGGCGTGGTGATGGTGATTCGGTTGGACCCAAAACCCAAACCCAATTACTTTCCTAGTTTAACTCAAATACTACAACTATATATACCATACATAATCATAAGTTTGGAACCCTAGTTATTTTGCTCTTCTTTTTTTTCTCCCTATTCGGCCGAGCATAGACAAACACCCTTGGTGTCGATTTTGCTCAATCAAGTGAAGGTATATCATTTATTTGTCTTCCTTTAACATTACTTTGCATGTATATGTCAAGTTATATTTGGTTTAAATCGCGTTTTGTTTCTTTTCTTTTGTGGCGAGAGGTGTGAACCGAAACAAGAGAAACCCTAACTAAGTTAACCTAGTGACTAATTAAGAGTTGGATATGTAAGATGTAATAATGAATCGAGTTATGTTTGTGTCGTTTTAATAATGGCGAACCATATGAGTTTTGGACGAACCATGTTTAGTTTTCGAATAATGAATATAACTTAATAACTTGAATATGTAAAGTAAGAAGATGAGCTAAGACTAGTGTTAAACCCTAATTGGAATCGAGTTACATATAAGATTTGAAGATACATTCATTAAGTAAAGGTTATATTAACGTAAACCCTAGTTTTGACATGTTAATTTAGTAAGTTATGCTAAACCCTAATAGAGTAAATGCGTAATTAGTACGAGTAATAAGTAACTTATATGTCACATAAAATCATAAACGTGTATGGTGAAACATAAAAAGGAAAGAGTATTATGTGACGTGTTAGGTTAAGTAGCTAGTCATTAAAAGACGTAACATGTAAGTTAATGCATATTAATGAGACATTAAAGAATGAGAAACCCTAAACTTTAATAAAAGACATATAAACCCTAATTTACGATATTAATATTAAAACATTTAAGTCTCATTTAATTATGAAACCCTAAAATATTAAAGGATCATTTTGGCGATTATGGAATCATTAATAATATCGACATTAATGTATATAGGTTACGTGAAGAAGGAGTAATTCTTTGTTTCCTGTTTGACTTGTGATCTTTTGTTTCGAATAAAGTACGGATATTCGACCTTTTGATAAAGGTTTAGTATACTTTTTCTTTTCGTTTTCATATTAGGATTTCCTAAGCCTTTGCTATGAACCCTAATGTGTCTATTTGGTGTTGCTTATCCGAACTTTGATTTTTGAATCATAAACCATTTGATTTTGAACTATATGATATGAAGACTTTGATTTTGAAAACATGATTAAACATTTGATAAAATATGATCTATATCGGTTATGACATTCTTATTTGACCTCGATAGTTTGACACCGAGCCAATTATTAACTAGTCATGGGGTTCCATGTCCGTGTCGACAAATGCACTTCGACATGACTCTAGAGGCGATGAGTGATGTTCGCCACATCCCTTATCATTATCTGTATGAGCTCAATTTGAATTATATTATTAATATCATACGTGGGCGTATGGATGCATCCTAGATCATTATATGCCATATATTATCTCATTATCGTTATATGTTATCGATGATTGATCTTTGCGTGCATGCATGCGTCCTTCATAACTCTGGTAGGTCTCCCTACAATTGTTGCCTTATGTGATTATGATATGTTTCTGATATGGTATATGCGTCTGGGCTCGAGGTAGTTAGCTATAAAACTTATTCGTATATTCTGAATTATCTTTTGAAATGGATATGACTTCACTGTTTTCCTTTCACTTTATTTTGTATTCGTTCTCGTTTCGTATTCGTTTTGCTTGTATATCATTCCTTTGGGATTTTGAAGCTCACCGCACTTTTCTTTTCTTCATGGCGGTATCAAAGCATTGAGCTGGGTATTGCTTTGGGATGAGTCTTTGAGTGGACTTACCTTAGAGATTTAGCTTTGATCTTATGATGCCATTTAGACTTTATGTTTTAGACATTTCATTTGGAGTTTATTTTCATTGGAACCTATGTATTGAAGTCTTTTGACTTGGATTATTTCCATATTTATGTTGAAGATTTCTTTTGGTTTATATGTTTGCTTTGATATGACACCATTACTTGTGATTCCTTTACCCTTGTGGGGTCGGGCGTTACAATTTATGGCATCGAGCCCGGGTTTACGACTTGTAGTCGGGACACTCGTGACATATGGAGCCTAGGTTTGAGACCTTAGAGTTTAGGATTTGACTGTGAGGATTTGGATAGACTTTAGGATTCCTTCGTACTTCCATTTCGTATCTTACCTTTGTTCATTTTGCTAATTGTTTAGATGGTTCGAACTCGTACTCTTTGGTGGCGCGGATGGAGCGATGATCTTTGTTAACATGGATGCTACGATTGCGAATGCTCTCAACTCTCTTTTCCTGGTTTGACTACACGAGATGATGGGCGGTGATCAACAACATTCGTGTCGAATGGTGCTTGGGTAGTGGTGGAGAAATCAACCCGTCGGTATTCATACTTGGCTCGGCGTTTGATGGTGAAGCCTCTTTCGTTTAACCTTCTTGCTACTCCCTCACGAGGCCGAGATTTGGATCACTCATATTGAGAAGTTGTTTGAAATCTTGGGTTGTGGAGGCGAGTTTAAGACTCGTTTGGCTTCATTCAAATTAGAGCGTGATGCTTTGAGTTGGTGGAAGGCGCTCAAACAAGCAAGAGGAGGAGGCAGCTTTTCTTGTGACTTGTACTTGGGTGAGTTTGGACTATCTTCTATAACCGTTACTTCCACGATCTTTGAGCGAGAAAGGTATGAGAGGATTATCGGCGATTTACCGTTTGATCATGAGAACTCTAATGAGTACATGAGTAGGTTTATGAGGTTGGTGAGTTTTGTTGGAGTGATTCTTTGGAGATGGTAGGCGTCAAGCTAAGCACTTCAAGTGGGGGCCGAAGAAGTGGGTGTTGGACCGATTGCTTAATATTGAGTATGAAAATGTGTCGACTGCAATGACGCTTGACTCGTAACATTGAGATCTTTCATGAGGTTTGGGTTCTAACAAGCGTAATCGCGATGGTGATCGGATTCAAGGTAGGACTCAAGGTAATGACTATAAGGGAAACTACGGTAGGAGTTATGATTCGAGAGGTCAAGTGGATAGGAGTTATGATCGGTGGGTCGATCGGGAAGGAATGTTGACCTTTGGGCGTTACGAGGCGAGGGTCAAGATAATAGAAATCTTTGGTAGGAATGGAAGTGATCGTCGAACCAAGGTAACAATAACCGCGTTATAACGAGGATCGGCCACTAGAGGAACAAATCGGTCGTGCGTCGGGATCTTCTAGTCGTGAGAGGACGGTGAGGTTTGCCACCCCACCTATTTGTAATACTTGTGGAAAGGCTCATCCAGGCGGTGTTTCAAGGCCACTTGGTGGATGTTTTGGTTGTGGTTCCACTACTCACAAGATTAAGGATTGCCCTAAGAAGAATCCGCGGTTCACGGAAACTACATCAAGCCACCGACTACTCTTGGGCGTGTTTATGCTACTACTCGTAACGGCGGAGCGAACTTGAGTACCATTACGGGCACTCTTTTCATTGATGATTTTTTGTCTTCGTTTTATTTGATCTGGCGCCACACACTCCATTATATCTATCACATCGCTAAGAAACTTAATATGAAGCCCAAACCGTTAACAAATCACTTATCGATTTCTCGCCTATGAAAAATCATGTGATCATTAATCGTAAATATGTTAAGTGTCCTCTTCGTTTTGATGATCGTATTAAGCTTTGCAAATCTGTATCCTCTCAATATGGTCGACTTTGATATCATTCTAGGCATGGATTGGTTGGCTTACCATAGAGCTTCAATCGATTGCCATGCTAGAACGGTGATCTTTGGAGCGTAAAACATCTGAATTCGTTTATCATGGTTCTTAACCTTAAATCTGTTAAGCTTATTTCCGCTATGAAGGCACGGATCATGATTGCTCATGGGTGCCAAGGTTTTCTAACATCTGTTAAGGACACATCTTTGGAGAGTCCTAACATTGATAGTCTTTCGGTTGTTTGCGAATTCTTGGCGTTTTCGGATGAACTCCTGGACTTCCCCAGCTCGAGAAGTTGAGTTTAGCATTGAGTTAATTCACAGTCTTGAACCGATTTGAAGGCTCCGTATCGTATGGCACTGTAGAGGCGAAGGAGTTGAAGGAACAGTGCAAGAGATGATAGAAAGTGATTTATTAAGCGGTGTTTCTCCATGGGGTGCACTGTCTTTTTGTGAAGAAGAAGGATGGAAGCATGCGTCTATGTATCGACTATCGTGAACTCAATCGTATTACTATTCGTAACCGTTATCCTTTGCAGCGTATAGGCGATTTGTTTGATCAGCGCAAGGAACTAAGTTCTTTTGAAGATTGACACGAGTCAGCTACCATCGATTCGTGTGAAGGAGCAAGATGTTCCTAAGACCCGTTTCGTACGAGATATGGTCATTCACAATTTCTAGTTATGCCTTTTGGTTTGACCAATGCGCTTTCTTGTGTTTATGGACACGATGAATCGTGTTTTCCATGAGTTTCTCGACAAGTTCGTTATTGTTTTCATCGATGACATTTTGGTTTACTCTAAGTCGAAGAAGAGCATGAAGAACATCTCCGTATAGTTTTGGAAATTTTGAGGAAGAAGAAGTTGTCGCCAAATTTTGAAGTGCGAATTTTGGTTGAGACAAGTTGCTTTCCTTGGTCATATCGTATCGGTGATGGTATAACCATGGATCGATCTAAAGTTGAGGCTATCACTAAATGGCCAAGACCTACGACGATGGCGAGGTCGGGAGTTTTCTTGGACTTCTTGGTTACTATAGGCGTTTTGTTGAAGGTTTCTCTCGCTTAGCTCTACCCCTAACCCAACTGATGAGAAAAGGTGAAAAGTTTGTATGGACGGATGAGCGAGAGAAGAGTTTTGAAGAGTTGAAGCGGAGATTGGTGTCGGCTCCTATTTTGACTCTTCCAAGCTGGTTCGGGAGGATTTCAAATCTCTGATGCATCTAAGAAAGGATTAGGTGTGTTTTGATGCAACATGGGAAGGTAATAGCTTATGCTTGAGGCGCTAAAACCTTATGAGGAGAATTACCCAACTCATGATCTTGAGTTAGGCTGCGGTG
Source organism: Chrysanthemum lavandulifolium (assembly GCA_022545495.1). Taxonomy (NCBI): domain Eukaryota; kingdom Viridiplantae; phylum Streptophyta; class Magnoliopsida; order Asterales; family Asteraceae; genus Chrysanthemum; species Chrysanthemum lavandulifolium. Next base: position 232,153,468 of record CM040239.1, on the reverse strand, counting down.
GTGTTTGCGTTGAAGATCGGAGACATTACTTGTATGGAGAGACATGTGATATATTCATCGATCATAAGAGTCTCAAGTATATTTTCACTCGGAAGGAACTTAACATGAGACAAAGAAGATGGTTAGAACTTCTTAAGGATTATGACACCAACATTCGGTACCATCCGAGGTAAGGCTAACGTAGTTCTTGGACGACTTAGCCGAAATCGGGCATTCTTGCGAGCATCAAGATTGAGCCTAGGATTTTGCGTGACTTAGAGTTTGGATGTTGAGATGTGTACGAGGTTTTGATGGATCTTGGGCTAGTATGAAGGTGGAGTCGAACCTTATCTCGCAAATTAAAGAAGCTCGAAAGATGACGGTGAGTTTGTGGGCCGTGGTGCAAAATGTTGAAGAAGGTAAGAAGCGGAGTTTAAGGTTGATAATGACGGTATTGTATGGTATGGAGATAGGCTTTGTGTTCCCAATGATCGGTGCCGTGAGAAAGTTATGGTGAAGCTCATAGTTCTCCTTTCAATATTCATCTGGTTCTACCAAGATGTATAGGGATTTGAAACGATACTTTTGGTGGAGCGGCATGAAGCAAGATGTGGCGGCGTTTGTGTCGAAGTGTATGATTTGTCGGCGGGTTAGATTGAACATCGGAGGGCTAGTGGTTATTCTGACCATTGGATATTCCAACATGGAAGTGGGATAAGATATCTATGGATTTTGTGGTTGGATTACCTCTTACTAGGAAGAAACATGATGCGATTTGGGTGGTTGTTGATCGGCTAACCAAGTCGCTCATTTCTTACTGTCGGGAAGGATTATGGTATTGGTAAATTGGCGGAGATTTTTGACAAGAGATCGTTAGACTTCATGGTACTCAGACATCTATTGTGTCCGATAGAGATCGCGTTTTACTTCTCGTTTCGGAAGGGTTTGCGTAAAGCTTGGGGTACTCGACTTAACTTTAGTATGGCATTTCATCCTCAAACGGATGGTCGGTCGAGAGGACTATCTGAGACCTTAGAGGATATGCTAAGGGCTTGTGCTTTAGAATGGGTGGCGGTTGGGATGAATATTTGTGTTTAGTAGAGTTTGCTTATAACAACAGTTGGCATGCTAGCATTAAGGCGGCGCCATTTGAACTTCTTTATGGAAGGAAATGTAGAGCACCTATTTGTTGGGATGAAGTAGGTGGCGTTTGATTGAAGGACCGGAAATGATCGAGATCACTAATGAGAAAGTAGGCGTGGCTAGAGAGAAATTGAAGGAAGCTAGGTCTCGTCGAGAAAAGTTATCTTGATAAGCATCGTCGTGATTTAAATTTCGGGTTGGAGATCGTGTGTTTTGAAAGTTTCGCCGTTTAGAGGTGTGAAGCGTTTTGGAATCAAGGGCAAGCTTAGTCCTCGATTTATTGGACCATTTGAGATTCTAGAGCGAATAGGAGAAGTTTCGTATCGTTTAGCACTTCCGCCTCGGTTATCGCATGTTCATGGCGTTTTCCATGTATCACTCCTAAGGGGATACAACTATCATCCATTACGTTGCTTCTTATCCGTTTGATCAAATTCAATCCGATATGTCTTTATCGAAGAACGAAGCTATTCGGAAAGACAAGAAAGAGTTATGAGGAATAAAGTTATTCCATTCGTTAAGATTTTGTGGAAAATCATCACGAGCGTGAGGCTACTTGGGAAACCGAGGGTCGATGCGTGCTAGTTACCCTCATTTCTTTGAATAGTTTGGTATGTTCTCGATTCGTTTCGTTTTCTTTTTCATTTCGTTTCATTCAATTTTCGAGGACGAAAATTTTTCTTTAGAGGGGAAGAATTGTAAAACCTGAAAATTTAAAATCCAAATAAAGACTAAAATACCCTTGGAATTAAAAAAATTATAAAATACGTAAAATATATTAATAACACTTAAAGAAATTAAAAGATTAACTTGCGAATATTTAAAACCCTAACTAAAATATATTACGTAATTGATTTTGGGTACGACGAAGAATTAAAGTTTCGTAAATGATTTGGGCCGTGATTTTTGTGTTCGTGAGCCAAGGGCCGAAGCCCAATGGTGGCGTGGTGATGGTGATTCGGTTGGACCCAAAACCCAAACCCAATTACTTTCCTAGTTTAACTCAAATACTACAACTATATATACCATACATAATCATAAGTTTGGAACCCTAGTTATTTTGCTCTTCTTTTTCTTTTTCTCCCTATTCGGCCGAGCATAGACAAACACCCTTGGTGTCGATTTTGCTCAATCAAGTGAAGGTATATCGTTTATTTGTCTTCCTTTAACGTACTTTGCATGTATATGTCAAGTTATATTTGGTTTAAATCGCGTTTTGTTTCTTTTCTTTTGTGGCGAGAGGTGTGAACGAAACAAGAGAAACCCTAACTAAGTTAACCTAGTGACTAATTAAGAGTTGGATATGTAAGATGTAATAATGAATCGAGTTATGTTTGTGTCGTTTTAATAATGGCGAACCATATGAGTTTTGGACGAACCATGTTTAGTTTTCGAATAATGAATATAACTTAATAACTTGAATATGTAAAGTAAGAAGATGAGCTAAGACTAGTGTTAAACCCTAATTGGAATCGAGTTACATATAAGATTTGAAGATACATTAATTAAGTAAAGGTTATATTAACGTAAACCCTAGTTTTGACATGTTAATTTAGTAAGTTATGCTAAACCCTAATAGAGTAAATGCGTAATTAGTACGAGTAATAAGTAACTTATATGTCACATAAAATCATAAACGTGTATGGTGAAACATAAAAAGGAAAGAGTATTATGTGACGTGTTAGGTTAAGTAGCTAGTCATTAAAAGACGTAACATGTAAGTTAATGCATATTAATGAGACATTAAAGAATGAGAAACCCTAAACTTTAATAAAAGACATATAAACCCTAATTTACGATATTAATATTAAAACATTTAAGTCTCATTTAATTATGGAAACCCTAAAATATTAAAGGATCATTTTGACGATTATGGAATCATTAATAATATACGACATTAATGTATATAGGTTCTGTGAAGAAGGAGTAATTCTTTGTTTCCCTGTTTCGACTTGTGATCTTTTGTTTTCGAATAAGGTACGGATATTCTGACCTTTTCAGTAAAGGTTTCGTATACTTTTTCTTTTCGTTTTCATATTAGGATTTCCTAAGCCTTTGCTATGAACCCTAATGTGTCTATTTGAAATTTGCTTATCCGAACTTTGATTTTGAATCATAAACCATTTGATTTTGAACTATATGATATGAAGACTTTGATTTTGAAAACATGATTAAACATTTGATAAAATATGATCTATATCGGTTATGACATTCTTATTTGACCTCGATAGTTTGACACCGAGCCAATTATTAACTAGTCATGGGGTTCCATGTCCGTGTCGGCAAATGCACTTCGACATGACTCTAGGCGAGAGTGATGTTACGCCACGTCCCTATATCATTATCTGTATGAGCTCAATTTGAATTATATTATTAATATCTCATGCGTGGGGTATGGATGCATCCTAGATCTGTTATATGCCATATATTATCATTATCTGTTATATGTTATCGATGATTGATCTTTGCGTGCATGCGTCCTTCATAACTCTGGTAGGTCTCCCTACAATTGTTGCCTTATGTGATTATGATATGTTTCGATATGGTATATGCGTCGGGCTTGGGTAGTTAGCTATAAAACTTATTAGTATATTCGAATTATCTTTTGAAATGGATATGACTTCATTTTTCTTTCACTTTATTTTGTATTCGTTCTCGTTTCGTATTCGTTTTGCTTGTATATCATTCCTTTGGGCTTTTGAAGCTCACCGCACTTTTCTTTTCTTCATGGCGGTATCAAAGCATTGGGCTGAGTATTGCTTTGGGATGAGTCTTTGAGTGGACTTACCTTAGAGATTTAGCTTTGATCTTATGATGCCATTTAGACTTTATGTTTTAGACATTTCATTTGGAGTTTATTTTCATTTGGGACCTATGTATTGAAGTCTTTTGACTTGGATTATTTCCATATTTATGTTGAAGATTTCTTTTGGTTTATATGTTTGCTTTGATATGACACCATTACTTGTGATTCCTTTACCCTTGTGGGGTCGGGCGTTCTGACTTATGTACTTACCGATATGTTGCTCAGCTGTTAACTACGACTTGTGTTACCATAGCTTCTTGCTAGGGTAATCAATATCTTGTTGGGATCGAACGATTACAAATGGAGGGGCTCGGTTTTGGAAAGCGGACTTATCTCATGGCGATGTAAGGCGCAAACAATTATGGCGAATTCCACCATAGAAGATAAGTATGAAGGCTGCTTGCGTTCTAGAACTACGTTGAATTCAAGGCTTTAAATCAACTAGTTTTGGATTGTAAATTTAATGCATACTTGGTCTCAAGTCTCAAGATGTTTTTCAAAACTTTGTAACAAAGGTAGTCTTGCTATTGGAAATCTTACTACGGCTAGTGTGTATGAATCAAGCTGCTTTTCTTTTGTTAAGTCCTGCTAGTGGATATCATGTTTTGTGGTTGGGTTACACTTATAAGTTATAACTACTATGTTTACGAGCAATAGGATTTTTGGCCTTTGATCTTGGACCTTTTAGTGTCAAAAAAATTAATAAAAATAAAATACAAAATTAAAAAAAATAAATAAAGCGAACAAAAACAATGAATTGAAACATTAAATAAATAAATAAATAATTAAATAACAAAAATAATAATAATAACATTGTGTAAAAAATTATAATAAGTTGGTTGGAAGATTGGAGTGCAAAAGCTGTTCCAAGCTGCTAGCTTGCATGGAGAAAGCGCTAGTGTTACGAAAAAGCGCTAGTTAGTTTATCATGAGGATACTATGAAACTTATAAAGGAATTGACGGATAAATGTCTTGCAATGGAGTCTAAGATCACCGGCATACAAAAGAAGGTATTGATTCGAGATGGAGCATCTGATTATAGCACTTTGGAAGCACCGTCAAAAAGAAGGTATTTTGTGCGTAAGAAGAAACTTGATGATTTGGATTGTAAATATCAAATTTAGGGGATGATTGTTTGGTTTTTGGTTACATTGGACGAATTATTCAAAGTATGCATCAAATAGCATCTTTTAAAAGAAACCACGGCTAGTGGCAATGGAAGAACTGGCGATAGATCAAAAGGCTGTGGATAAAGTTTGTGAGTATCAAGTTTGTTAATACGTAAAGGAAATTTTATGATTTGCTATCAAGTTTGTTCATGAACTACGATTATTCATACTTTAAAAGATGAGCGACAAATATCAAGTTTGTTCATACTTTAAAAGATGTCGTTTTAATGTTGCTATCATGAACTACACGATTATTGGTGACCGTAAATGATAAAAATAGGAGGAAATGAAAAGTAAATGTATTACATTCAACATCATTCCGGGCATGGGATACCTCGTCCGTCTGCATAAAACACGGGCATGCCATTTTGAAGAAGAATCGAACAAAGTAACTACTAACCATCGCCCGATTAGCATTACGAGGTCGTGACGTACCACATGTAGTCAACCCATAGGTCTATATACTACGCATTTGCGACAAATAAAATACCAATTTAAGAAATGGCGAAAATCAAATACTGAGGTAAAAAGAAAAAAGTGAATAAGAATGTGTATATAAACTAACCTCCTCGGTTAGCCAACCTTTTCTAGCAGGGTCTAAGCAAACTAATCGATGCCAAAACTTGGTCTGATATAATCATCGACCATGGAAATTTACACGTAGTGTATCGGGATCACAGAGGAATTCTTCAATCTCATCGAGACGACCAAAGAGTTTCGACAGAATGAAACCATCTACTTAGATCCTACAAACGACTTCAATTTATTAGTTTGTGAGCATTATTGATAACCAAGTATATTGACAAGTTCGTAAAAAGTATCACAATACCTCAACCCAAGGTTTCACTCTGTTAAGCTCCTCGACAATAGTTGGGTCGTTCATGTTAGGACCGTGTTTTTTTTATTTTACGCCGTTTAACCGCTTTGATTGTTTTGTGGTAAAGCAGGTTCCATGAGAATCCTCTTGTCGGGTGGTAACCGACTTAAAGCCTTTGAAAATGTGACGAATTCATAAGCGCGTCGTTTTTCTTCTTCTCCTCCACTTCAACATGTCAACTTCTTCCAACCGCAACCTATTAGCCTCTTCCACCTTAAGATGTTGGCCTCGACATTCGACTTCTCTTCTTCCAAGCTGTAACCTTTCTTCCTCGGCAATCTCAATTCCTCTAAAAGGAGATACTCCTGGAGCAGACTAGCCGATGACATTTATATATAACGCCATACAACTAAATGCAAAGAAGAAATATTAACACGAGCAACGTCCACGTCGATTCAAACAAGTCGATCGGTTTGACATAAATCTTTGTTAAGTGAATCGGAAAAAGCGATCCTTGTGTTTGGAAAATGTGACTCAAAATCAAGTTTGTCATGTAAAAAACTATGCATGAAATTTCTAAAATAAACAATGGCGGAGAAATAACTATAGATTAGTTGAAAGGAATACCAAGACCACCGGTTTTGTCATGTGCAAGAACACATCAAGGTCTAAGTGTTAGGAAATTCGGCGGTGATGTTAAAAAGTGAATCTACTATTCTTATATTATAATGAATATAAAGAGAACTGAATAATACACTCAAGTTTAAAAACTTGGCGATTGAGACCGGAAATTACATGATCCTTAAGGCTTTTTGTTCGGAACTACTTCCACTCTTGCATTGTTTTGAATTGACTTTCAAACCGGTTTCGCGACGTTACGTGACTTTTCGACCTCGAAAAGTAATCAACAAAGGTCATTTTGGGTCTGACCGTGATGCAGGAACGTAGTCATTGAAAAATCTTGGCTATCTATCCACCATGCACATTGGAACTCATGTATAGTAGGTCTCGGATCGATGGTGTAGTTGAATCCTAAAGTTCGATAATGGTTAAAAAAATATATGCTTTAGTTAATTACTTTGAGATACATACGACAACATTTTATAAGGGATTAAGTAATTAAAGTCATAAAGCGCTAGTTATGGGCAATTCGCAAATAATATTTCCTTTGCTAGCTAGCTTGAAAACACTTGCTAGTTACGGAAAATCACGCTAGTTGGTTTCGATGATTGTGGAAACTATAAGAGCATTTTGTAACTTTTGGTGATAAAATATTTATTCCCAAATCACTTCTTGAGGCGAGGCGGTGGAAACGTGAAACGAACCAACCAATGGAAACTACTTATGTGAATAGTTCTTTGTAATTCAACACGGTGAAGGAATCCCTAGACAATGGCTAATTTGGGGACATGGATGTTCGGGCTAGGTGCGATGCAATGTTAGACACATCTCGAATAGATGAGGTAGTTTGGAACACCAACATGATTTGACGACTAATGACTTTCTACATGATGACAATTCCAATGATCCGCTTCTAGGACCGAGGTTACCTGAGTCAAGTTGGGTGAGGATAATATGAAACTCGATCTCATATTGAAGGATATATTCACAAGTCTGGAGTCAAAGATCATTGGTCTTAAAATTCGACAACAACTCATGTTGAAATAATCGGGAGGTTCAAAGCGGAGGGTAAGTGTTTTGGAGAGACTAAGAAGGCCAAGATTCCATGCATTCGGGAAAGTGAAGAAAGCGGGAAAGAAAGCGACTACAATATGATTAAAAGTTTAGATGATGCATCCAAGCAGGGAGGGTGAGAGTACAAATTCGGTGGCGCATCGAAGGTAAAGAATCGATCTTGGATGATTCTTTAAAGGTGCGATTGAAGAAAAGGATAAGGAAGTGGTGCAGCGATCACGCGGTGTTCTTTGCATCCACGATAGTGAGTGATTGGCTCAGACGGTCGGGTTTATCACACAAATTAACCACTTGTGAATGGTCAACCGTAATAAAAGTCGAGCGATCGAAACAAATGCAATTAAGATGCGAGAGTTTAGGGTTCCCCGGGTCGTTATGTCCCAGCGAGCTATGCGAAGAATCACCAAACGAATAGTGATCGAGAGATTTGAACGGAAAGGAGATTTTGAATTATTATAACTACTGAAAAAGTGAACAAATTACAGGGGCTTAAATGCAAATTAAAGAAAATTAAAAAGATAAAAAAAATATTAAATAAACGCTATCACTATTTGCAAAATTATGTTTTTGTTTGTATGTTTTTATAAAACTTGTATTTAAAACTACGTGACGTACAAATGAAAATATAAAACTGAAGCAGTATTAACCCTAAAAATATGAAAATGATATTTTTACAAACCTAATGATAAAAGAAAATTTTTAGAAAAAGAAAATTATGTTTATAACTATTTATCTAATTATTACTCATTAAAAACTATTTTTTAACTATTTAATATTAGCCTAAAATACAAGAAAATAGGAAATAAAGCTAGAAAAATAAAATTATGACTTGGAAAAATCTAAAATATCAAAAGAGAATTTTCAAAACTAAATTTATATTTTTCTGATTATTTTTGTATTTTCTATGAATTAAAAACTATTAAAAACTAATTAAATTGCTTAAAAATACAAATTTAGCTAAGAAAAATTTGGAAAAATATTTTTTTGGCTTTTTATATTTATCTTAACTTAAGAAAAATGAAAAATTATTTTTTTGAAACTTTTCTTAATTAATTGTATTAAATGCTAATTAAAAACTAATTAAAATGAAGAAAAATACTAAACAGACCTAGAAAAATCTGAAAAATTCAAGTTAAGTCTAATTTGATATTTAGAATCTAGGAAAAATATAAAAACAGTGGGCTGTGTGAAGGAATAAGAGGCTGCAAGGATAAGTGCTTATTATTAAGCACTTGAAATAAGCAAAATGAAAACCAAGGACCACCACAGCAACACAGAAGCTAAAATATGATAAGAGTACCCAAATGCAACAAGTTTTCACAAGCCTTGACCTCTGATCATTAAGCTCAACAGATTTGAGGTTTTGGCTTATGGTAAAAAGCAGTGTGAGGTACCAAGTTTAAGCTAAGAAATAAGCTACCTAATAAGCTAAGACATGAAACCAAGACTTGGATCCTACACTAGACACTGGTGGCTATGTCTAGACCAAAAAAGAGACCAAGATAAGCTTTTTAAAGCTTGTGACAAACTGCAAGACCACATCTGAGACTCAAACAAAGCGAGTCGATTGCAGCAGAGCATATTAAGCCCATTTGGCAAGCCTTTTGGAGCTTTTAGAAAATTCACAAAATATAGAAAATTCACAATAATAAACTAGACCGGTAGAACTTTTAAAACCACAAGTTTCATTTGATTTGGCCCAGGCCGAGCTCGAGAAAATTCACCTCGGATGAGCTCGAAATGGATTTTCAAGCTTTTGACTTTTTGTGAAATGGAAGATTGACCAAGATGAACTTTGCAAGCGATTTTAAGGATGAGATTGATGTAATAAGGTGGAATGAGACTACGTAAGCAATAACTATGAATTCTAAGCACAAAACAACCTTTTGATTTGCAAAGATCCAACAGATAAGCTATAAGGCAGATTACATATAAAGTTTGACTTGAGGTGTGCGAGGCGCAAAATAATGACAGATATTAGATCAAATGAGCTACACAAGCTTAGCACAACAAGACTCTACCATGACTAAACCTCAAGCAGTTTAAGCGATGAAATCAAACACCCTTGTTACATAGATTTGCAAATAAAAACTCGACCAACTACTAACCTAGCCAATGCTATAGATCAAATTGAGTTAAGCTAACCTAAATACACTTTAATAAACAAGTTTGTGGTTTATGACTACAAATACAAGTACAAACAAAAAATGCAAAGCGAATGAAAAGCGAAATTGAGAAACTCACTCACCAATGTCCGACTTATTTCTCAGGCTAAACCAGAACCAAACCTATTCTAACCTAGTCTATTTCAACCCATATCCATGCTGCATCAACCCAAATATCATCACCATTCCCATTCCTAGCTCAGTTTGACTTTCGTTGACCATTTCACAAAGTTGATTGAAACTCAATTGTGAGCTTATAAAAAGGCTATAAAGAGCTTAAATGACTTAATGGAGCTTAAAAATAAGTTACTAAAAGCTTTGACAATAGAATTTTGGCGAAATTGTAACGATAAACATGAGACTTGGAATTTATCTAAAAACTTGGATTGATATTCAACAACACATTACAATGATAATTTAACTTAAATGTGATACAAAGAAAGTGAAATTACAACATTTTGACTTAAACTAAAACTTTTATTTAAAAAAACGACATAAAGGAAAAATTTAAAACTAACTACTTTCTTATCTCCTTCTCTTTCTTCCTTTTTATACACCAATATTGCTCCCCTCTGACTTCTGAGTAAATCCCAAATGCATTTGAGGCCATTGGATGAGTTGAAGAAATTCTAGCCGTTTGATGCAATTTTGGCGCCAAAATGGTCTTAGCCAGTTGGAGTTGAGTGCAAAAGGAGGAGGGGCATTAAATGCTATTTGGAAGGTTGTTGAGGATGAGGGGACATGGAGGAGTGATAGTGAGGAGGGGGGATGGGTGTTGCAGGGCTAGATGTTGGGGAAGACAGGAAAAGAAAAAGGCGGGTATAGGGGGTTTGACTGGGATAGGTTGACTTGGGTTTTAATATTAAAGGGGGTCCAAAATGGCAGGGGTCACAAGGAATGGCAGGGTCCAAAGGTTATGACATGGTCCAAAGGGGTATTAAGAGGTTTAATAATCAAGGACTAATTGTGTAAATTCTAAAAAATGGAGGACCAATGCTGCCAATTTGCAAAGTTGTTTCAAGGGACCACAATTGACAAGTTTCCATAGTTCAAGGACCAAACTTGACATTTTCCAATTTTCCAAGGGCCATATTTGCCAATTTTTAAACTTGAAGGACCAATTTTGTAATTTCTCAAAACTTTTGACATTTTTCACCAAAGGACTAATTTTGACAAGTTATGATTTTAAAAGGACCTTTGGTGATTTTACTTTTGAAATTAAGTGCCTAGGGACTAAATTTGAAAATTTTTGAAAGTTGAGGGATGAAGCGCCAATTATGCAAACTTTGCTCATTTTCATCGATTTTAAACATTTTGCATCTAAAAATATAAAATGCAATTTTGGAATATTTTCGATATTTTGATGCATTTACGAGCATTTTAAACATTTTGCGATTCAGATTTAACCAAAATGATGAGTATTTACACACTCATCGGTGGAGAAAGTACAAATTCGAGCGACGCATTGAAGGTAAAGAAGCGATCTTGGATGATTCTTTAAAGGCTGCGATTGAAGAAAAGGATAAGGAAGTGGTGCGGGCAATCACTTGCCGGTGTTCTTGCATCCGTGATAGTATTTAAGTAACCACTACGCAACAAGCTTGGTATTATTATAGCAGCTGCCAATTCGGACATTTCAAGCCCGGAGGCAACATCTGCTACAATTATAAGCACCACAATAACACCGTGACAAAACCAAAATAAGCACAGGAATGAGGTTGCCATACAATTGGTCAACTTAAAGCAATCGACCCTATCTCGCACCCGAACCTATTGCTAAGAGTCTACATATTGGTGAAACTATGCGAGAAGGTGTAGTTCTTGAACACGATATTGGAAAGGGTATAGGGATTGCGAGCCAACATTGAAGTTTAAAAGTAGAGAGGAGCATATGGCCTTAATTTGCGGTGTACTAAATCAACTAATCCAATTGTTCATCCACTGCGATTATGAAATTCATTTGGCCATCAAAGCGAGCCTCAGGTAGAATGAAAAGAAAAGCGACGGATAAAAACATTTGATGAAGAATCAAGTGCGATAAGATATTGTGTGCTTAGATAGGTGGAAATGGAACATCTAATTTTGTGTGTAGGTTTACTTTTTACCTATAAACAATAAATAAATAACAACAAAGTTTAAGCGGCTTACGTTTGAAAAAAGGTTCGAGCGATCGAGTTCTTTTAAAGATAGACTTCTAGACCGGGCAAGTGCTCTTGGTATCACATTTGGATGTTTAATCCACCAAGCATGAGATTTTTCAAAGCGACTCAAGGATCCACACCTATGAGAATAAAAAATAAAAATGAAAATAAAACATAAACTTATATACAAATCATTAAAAATGTTAAGTTGGAAAATGGATACCGATCGATGCAAAACCGTCAAGTTTTCTCACATGGTGACCACTTGTGAATGGCCAAGCTGTAAGAAACTTAAAACACTCAGACACCAATGCAATGAAGATCAAGAGAATAGGGTTTCCCGGGTCGTTATGTCGGTGAGCTATGCAATGAATCACCAAACGTATAGTGATCGAGAGATTTGAGCAGAAAAGGGATTTGATAATGATTATAACTACGGAAAAACAAACAAATTACAACGGCTTAAATGCAAATTAAAGAAAATTAAAAAGATAAAAATATTAAATAAACGCTATCACTATTTGCAAAATGATGTTTTTGATTTTATGTTTTATAAAGCGGAATTAAAAAACTACATGACGTCTGAGAGAAAATGTAAAACTTAAACAATATAAATCCTAAAAATATGAAAATGATATTTTTACAAACCTAATGACAAAAGAAAATTATTAGAAAAAGAAAATTATTTTTATAACTATTTATCTAATTATTATTAATTAAAAACTATTTTTAACTATTTAATATTAGCCTAAAATACAAGAAAATAGGAAATAAAGCTAGAAAAATAAAATTATGACTTAGAAAAATCTAAAATATCAAAAGAGAATTTTCAAAACTATTTTTGTATTTTTACGAATATTTTCTATTTTCTAGGAATTAAAACTATTTAAAACTACTTAAATTGTTTAAAAATAAAAATTTAACTAAGAAAAATCTAGAAAAATATTTTTTTGGCTTTTTATATTTATCTTAACTTAAGAAAAATGAAAAATTATTTTTTTGAAACTTTTCTTAATTAATTGTATTTAAAGCTAATTAAAAAGACTTAAAAACTAATTTAAATGGAGAAAAATAACAAACAGACTTGGAAAAATCTAAAAAATTCAAGGAAAGTCTAAAATAATATTTAGAATCTAGGAAAAATGGAAAAACAGATGGTTGTGTACAAGAAATAGCAACTGCTATTGCAAGTGCTTATAAATAAGCACTTTTAATAAGCCAAAAGACACAATAAGCTACCAACTTAATACAAAAGTTCTAATATGCTAAAATTATCCAATTGCAACTAAATACAACTAGCCTTAAACACTGGAATGCAAGTTACAAAGATTTGGCTAATATAGCTCAATCTTAAAATCAGTTGAGGGTGCTAAGTTTGGACTTAAGCACGAGGCTTCAAAATAAGTGGAAATGAAAAGCAAAGTTGGAACTCAATCAAGACCTGGCTAAGAACACATAAACCAAAAACTAGACCTAGGTAAGCTCTATTGAGCTCTGTGCAAGTGGTTGCAGACAAACACATGCAAAGTCGGTGTCAATGACTCGATTATTGCTGAGGCTGAAAGCCTTTTGACAAGCTCAAATGGAGCTTATAAAAATTTGCAAAATTCTACAAAATGGTAAAAGCAAGGAGACCAGTTGAACTTTTAATACCCAAAGTTTCACTTGATTTGATTCAAGAATGAGTCCATGAAAATTCCTCCCAAATGAGCTTAAAACTGATTTTGTCCAAGTTGACTTTTGATACAAATTTGAAAGTTTGACTTTGGTGAGATTTGAACTCAATTTAAGGACTGATTATGAAGTTTATGGATGAAATGAGGCTATTGCAAGATACCTCTATGATTTTAAAACACAAAACAAGTGTTTTGATTTCCAAAAAACACAACAGATAAGTATAAAAGACAGATTAATGGTTAAATTGACTTTGGTGGTTCACAGGCACCATTTAAGGATTGCAATGAGTCAAGTGAAGCTAAACAAGCATGAACCAACAGATCTCAACTCATGAGCACACCTCTAGTACAGTGTAACAAGCTGATCCAAACACCCTTAACATTTGATTTGCAAACAAAACTAAGCTAAACATCGATTAAGCTATAATTGATGATCAAAGCGAGTCTATATGTCCTAAATCGACTAATTAAACAAGATTTAAGCATTTATAACTACAAATACAATATGCAATGAAAACCTTGAAAATCACTCACAAAAAATCCTTAGCCACTATGGCTTGAAACCTGTCAAACCAGAACCTCTAACCTATTTTGATCAACCCATTAACTCAGAATCAACCCAAAGCTAGCACTGCTTCACCCATTAACCATATCTGCATCATTTTTGCCCCATTTTGACTTTTGTTGACCAATATCCAAAATTGATTGAAACTTAAACTTAAGCTTATAAAAAGCTATGAGAAGCTCATATAAGCTTATTGGAGCTGAGAATCAAGCTATTTGAAGCTTTTGTGTTAGAATTTGAAATGGAAAATTTCAACAGTGAGCTTAAAACATGAATTCTTAACACAACTTGAATTTATAATTGGAAATAGTTTATAATGATACAATAAGCTTAGTTTGATACAAAGAAACAAAATATTACAGATTTTCCACTTAACTAAAAATTTTAAGATAAAAACGACATTAATGAAAGCTAAAAAACTACTAGACTCCCTTCTTCTCATCCTTTTGCTCTCATTTATAATCCAAGCTTCTTTTCTCTCTCTTCTGAATAGTTCCCAGCAATTTCCTTGGCCATTGGATGGCTTGACTTCATCTTGGCCATTGAAACAGATTTTGGCGCCAAAAAGAGTATTTGACAGTTGGGGTTGAGTGAGGGGATGAGAGGTGCATTTAATGCATCTTGGAGGTTAGTTGAAGGTGGGGGGAACAAGGTGAGGTGATAGGTTGAGCTGGTGGTTGGAATGGTTGGGGTGGTTTGGCGAGATGAGGGGAGGAAGTGGGGGAAAGGAGATGGCGGGTGTTTGACTGGTTTGACCAGTGGTTGAATATAAAAAGGAGGGCTCCAAAATGTTAATGACAGGGGTCACTTGGGGCAATGACAAGGCCAAAAGGTCAAAAGGGTTTTAAATGACAAGGACCTAAGGTGTAATTTCTGAAATATCAAGGACCATAGCTGCCATTTCATCAAAGTTGCTCCAAGGGCTAAAAGTGACAATCTCAAAAAGTACAAGGACCAAACTTGATATTTTCCAATTTTCAGGGGCCATTTTTGCCAATTTTCAAACTTGAAGGACCAATTTTGTAATTTCTCAAAGCTTTTGATATTTTTCACCAAAGGACTAATTTTGACAAGTTATGATTTAAAAAGGACCTTTGGTGATTTTCTTTGAAATTAGGGCTCGGGGACTATTTTCGACAATTTTGAAACTTGGGGGTGAAAGCGCCAATTATGCAAACTTAGCTCATTTTCATCGATTTTGAACATTTTGCATCCGAAACATATAAAATGCCATTTTGGAATATTTTAGGTATTTTGATGCATTTCGAGCATTTTAAGCGTTTTGCGATTCAGATTTAACCAAAATGATGAGTATTTACACACTCATCAATCCCCACACTAAACTATTGCTAGTCCTAGCAATCTTTTGAGAAAAACTTAATGGATTTGAATCTCTTTACCAAAAGCCATTACTTACGGAGTAGCCAAATGTTTTAGTTCAAGTAAGAACCATGGTACATCGATAACCATGTGATTTTGAGCAAACCACCGACTTCAACGGTTTGATTTGTCTTTACGAGCCGTTTGCTCTGGACTAGCCAACTCTTAGATAAATTATCAATATTATCTTTGGTGAGTGATTACCAATTATGGTTTTCCTTGCCTTTACCACAAGCCATAAACTTGCGGGCTAGCCAACTCTTCACTTTTAAGGATATGGTGAAATTTGAATACCATACAATTTTGGGCAAATTGCAAGCCGTCAACGGATTTGAGATATCTTTACCAAGAGCCGTTTGCTCTGGATTAGCCAATCCTTTTGTTTATTAGACAAAGCGGATGATAACCAAATGAGTAAGTGCAAAACACTTACTCCAAAAAAAATTTTGGCCAAAATGGGGAATAGGGTGGATAATATATGATAAAATTAGTGAAATTCCCCACACTTAGAAATGAATATTGCCCTCAATATTCAAAGTACTGCGGTTATGCCAAAACAAAGAACGTAAAGGAAATACTACGGCCATTATTTGAAAGAATTTTTTATTTTTATTTTTATTTTATTATTATTTTTTTTATATATATATATAACATGTGGGCAACTCCCCACTAGGGTGGAACACATGGGTGAAAACCCATGTTTAGCTCTTATTTTTGATTACCGAGTCGCTAGCTTGACTCGCCCCCGAATTAATTTGTTCATGGGGAAGTAAGTGGAAGAGACAATCTCCATCGGACTTTCATTCAAGATGTTTGGATAAACATTGAAGTACGTGAAAGTTCCACACCGATGAGATATACATAGAACCAGCTCAAAAATGATAAATGAAAATGCCGGGGTCAAAGATAGTGTCTTCATTCCCGAAGGAGTGAAGATGAAGAGAAATCACAAGATATTTGAGGAAAGGAAGAAAGATTTTGATAACAATCAAGATCCATTCTTCATCCTCAAATGTAGACATATCGGGAGGAAGGGTGAGGGTAGTATCATTAATAAGCAAACTCGTATGATAGAGTACACCTTCCTCCGAGCCAATATCATCCTCAAGATCAAAATATAAATGACCATGTTCCGGAGGAGATATGTCATGAGAGAGTTCACCGGAGAACTCTTCATGAAGAGAATCATTCACATGAAGTGAAATTGTGAACTCTTGTTCCATTGTGGGCTCATCACTATCCTCGATCTGAGTATCAAAGAGTGGATTCTCAGAAATTAAAGTGAATTCAGAATCGAATTCAAATAGAGGATTAGTAAAAGTAGCTTTGAATGTTTCGGGAACAAAGTGATCAACATTCTCAATTGGACTGTTGGGATAAGAAGTGAGTGAACGATCATTGATGTGAGTGAGTTCATCGGTGAACTCCTCAAGAAGATGATCAGCATCAGATTGTGGAAGTGATGCCTCAACGTACTCGATGTTTCCATAAGAAGCACAATCTTCGCTAAAATCGGAGAAAGTTTCAAAATGATCTTTTGAACACTCAAGAGGGGAAAGAGAATCACACATGTGATCAGAAGTTCCCTGTGACTCTCTCGGGATTGGGACAAGGTCCTCAACACTAGACTTTATGAATTCGTCCGATTCCTTTTCAGGAACAGTGTCAAGATGCTCGTCCCCCATGTTCAGAGAGTGAGTGGGAGCTTCGGGTGTGATAGCGAGTTGTTTGAGATGGAATCTCAAGCTGTTGGCTATCAACCGACCGAGGGAGTTGAGAAATATTATCTTTAAAAGGATAAAAACTCTCCTCGTCATCGTCATATAGAGATGCCTTAATAAATTGGGAACGTCTTAGAGCTGCATGCTCTAGGACTAATAATTCTTCCCTAGATTGGCGGGCCTCTCTTTCTTCGGCTAACAATTCTCCCATGGTCTTTTCACCACTCACTTGATTCTTAAAGTTACTAATCATATCATCAAGTGTTTTCATTGCGGTTTCAAAATCATGGGAGATTTCTTGAGACAACGGCTCAGGTGGAGTTTGAACCAGTATAGTCTTTGTGGAGGTTGGAAATTGTCAAACATGTGAGAGTCATGATTGTTACAAGGAATTGGGTTCCCTATTTGACAATCGAGTGAAATGGGGACCTCCACGGTACTCACAACAAGAAGCTGCTGAGTGCGGACCAGTGAATCATATGGATTTTGGTTATAACCAAAGTTACGAGCATCACCGAAAAGCTGTTCATAGACAAACGTATTTCGGATTGACACTCAAATCCTTGGTGAGGACCTCCACAAAATTCACAGAGGTATGTTGATCATATGAAGATAAGTCGGGTGTGGTGGGTAATTGGAAAAGTTTGAGGAGTCGTTAAATGAGTTCGGATTAGGATCATAATCAAATGAATTCCTCGAACCACAAAACAAACAACTCCGTTATGAATATCATTACCACATTGTACACACGTACACCAACGATGGTGAACCAAAAGAGGTTCACCACAACCGACACAAGGAATAAGCGATTTCATTTGATAGTTATGAGAAGGAATCGGTTCATTCAAAGAATCAACAAAACCAACATGGTGATCCGAATGACTATCAAGTCTCGAAGAACATTTTGAAAAATCGGGAGGTGGGACAAGTGGTGTGCTCGAGCTAGCAATTTCCACCACTTCCGTTATGGTCTCTGGTTACGGTTCTTGAGAAGCGTGAAGATTAGGCAAGTCATTCTTGCTAATCACCGGTCTAAATTGTATGTTTGCTTTTAACCGTAAATCGTGAAAGTTTAGGATCAATTTTAGGCGGCTTAGGAGCAATTGAGGGTTAGGTCTTTGGATAACCGTAGGTTGGACGTCTCTAGCACTTCCATTATTAGAGGAAGTATCGGTCCTTTGTCACCCGGTTTCTCGTTCCATTTCCTACACAGTAATTAATGGATCATCACGAACAACACAATTCTTGACATTTGTGATAAAGTCTCAAGTTTTCAACCGTCCCAATTCGTCCTCGAGAGATTCCATGAGAATAGAAGAAGTTAGAATCAAATGGATAGAGGGTAAAGAGATAAAGAATCAAAAAGGGTAAGAGGGTAAAGATGAATATTTTTGGGTTTTGGATAAACATTTGCAAAAACAAAGAATGAAAATCTTTTGGATTTTGATTTTATAAGAAAATATAAATACATCTGGATGGTATAAACAAGGGTGAATATCCAAATCACTAATCGCTAAGCGGAAGATAATCAAAGCCTGACTCCCCGTGCAAGACAAAAGTTTGATCGGTGTAAAACCGTCAAGTTTTCTCATGGTGACCACTGTGAATGGCCAACCTGTAAGAAACTTAAAACAGCTCGCAGACACCAATGCAATGAAGATCGGAGAGAATAGGGTTTCCCGGTCGTTATGTCAGTGAGCTATGCAATGAATCACCAAACGATATAGTGATCGAGAGATTTGAAGAAAAAGGTTTGATAATGATTATAACTACGGAAAAACAAACAAATTACAACGGCTTAAATGCAAATTAAAGAAAATTAAAAGATAAAAAATATTAAATAAACGCTATCACTATTTGCAAAATGATGTTTTTGATTTTATGTTTTTATAAAGCGGAATTAAAAACTACGCCGACGTCTGAGAAAATGTAAAATTTAAACAATATAAATCCTAAAAACATGAAAATGATATTTTACAAACCTAATGACAAAAGAAAATTATTAGAAAAAGAAAATTATTTTTATAACTATTTATCTAATTATTATTAATTAAAAACTATTTTTAACTATTTAATATTAGCCTAAAATACAAGAAAATAGGAAATAAAGCTAGAAAAATAAAATTATGACTTAGAAAAATCTAAAATATCAAAAGAGAATTTTCAAAACTATTTTTGTATTTTTCTGAATATTTTTCTATTTTCTAGGAATTAAAAACTATTTAAAACTACTTAAATTGTTTAAAAATAAAAATTTAACTAAGAAAAATCTAGAAAAATATTTTTTTGGCTTTTTATATTTATCTTAACTTAAGAAAAATGAAAAATTATTTTTTTGAAACTTTCTTAATTAATTGTATTTAAAGCTAATTAAAAGACTTAAAACTAATTTAAATGGAGAAAATACCAAACAGACTTGGAAAAATCTGAAAATTCAAGGAAAGTCTAAAATAATATTTAGAATCTAGGAAAATGGAAAACAGATGGTTGTGTACAAGAAATAGCAATGCTATTGCAAGTGCTTATAAATAAGCACTTTTAATAAGCCAAAAGACACAATAAGCTACCAACTTAATACAAAAGTTCTAATATGCTAAAATTATCCAATTGCAACTAAAAACAACTAGCCTTAAACACTGGAATGCAAGTTACAAAGATTTGGCTAATATAGCTCAAGTCTTAAAATCGGTTGAGGGTGCTAAGTTGGACTTAAGCACAGCTTCAAAATAATTCGGAAATGAAAAGCAAAAGTTGGAACTCAATCAAGACCTGGCTAAGAACACATAAACCAAAACTAGACCTAGGTAAGCTCTATTGAGCTACATGCAAATGGTGCACAAACACATGCAAAGTCGGTGTCAATGACTCGAGTTACTGAGGAATCACCTTTTGACAAGCTCAAATGGAGCTTATAAAAAATTTGCAAAATTCTACAAAAATGGTAAAAAGCAAGGAGACCAGTTGAACTTTTAATACCCAAAGTTTCACTTGATTTGATTCAAGAATGAGTCCATGAAAATTCCTCCCAAATGAGCTTAAAACTGATTTTGTCCAAGTTGACTTTTGATACAAATTTGAAAGTTTGACTTTGGTGAGATTTGAACTCAATTTAAGGACTGATTATGAAGTTTATGGATGAAATGAGGCTATTGCAAGATACCTCTATGATTTTAAAACACAAAACAAGTGTTTTGATTTCCAAAAAACACAACAGATAAGTATAAAAGACAGGTTAATGGTTAAATTGACTTTGGTGGTTCACAGCAACATTTAAGGATTGCAATGAGTCAAGTGAAGCTAAACAAGCATGAACCAACAGATCTCAACTCATGAGCACACCTCTAGTACAGTGTAACAAGCTGATCCAAACACCCCTTAACACCACTGATTTGCAAACAAAACTAAGCTAAACACTGATTAAGCTATAATTGATGATCAAACTGAGTCTATATGTCCTAAATACAGCTAATTAAACAAGATTTAACTGTTTATAACTACAAATACAATATGCAATGAAAACCTTGAAAATCACTTACAAAAAATCCTTAGCCACTATGGCTTGAAACCTGTCAAACCAGAACCTCTAACCTATTTTGATCAAACCATTAACTCGGAATCAACCCAAAGCTAGCACTGCTTCACCCATTAACCATATCTGCATCATTTTTGCCCCATTTTGACTTTTGTTGACCAATATCCAAAATTGATTGAAACTTAAACTTAAGCTTATAAAAAGCTATGAGAAGCTCATATAAGCTTATTGGAGCTGAGAATCAAGCTATTTGAAGCTTTTGTGTTAGAATTTGAAATGGAAAATTTCAACAGTGAGCTTAAAACATGAATTCTTAACACAACTTGAATTTATAATTGGAAATAGTTTATAATGATACAATAAGCTTAGTTTGATACAAAGAAACAAAATATTACAGATTTTCCACTTAACTAAAACTTTTAAGATAAAAACGACATTAATGAAAACTAAGAAACTACTAGACTCCCTTCTTCTCATCCTTTTGCTCTCATTTATAATCCAAGCTTCTTTTCTCTCTCTTCTGAATAGTTCCCAGCAATTTCCTTGGCCATTGGATGGCTTGACTTCATCTTGGCCATTGAAATGATTTTGGTGCCAAAAGAGTATTTTGAGTTGGGGTTGAGTGAGGGATGAGAGGTGCATTTAATGCATCTTGGAGGTTAGTTGAAGGTGGGGAACAAGGTGAGGTGATAGGTTGAAATGGTGGTTGGAATGGTGGGGTGGTTTGCGGATGAGGGGAGGAAATGGGGAAAGGAGATGGCGGGTGTTTGGTGGTTTGACGGTGGTTGAATATAAAAGGAGGGTCCAAAATGTTAATGTGAGGGGTCACTGGGGCAATGACAAGGCCAAAGGTCAAAAGGGTTTTAAATGACAAGGACCTAAGGTGTAATTTACGAAATATCAAGGACCATAGTCGCCATTTCATCAAAGTTGCTCCAAGGGCTAAAAGTGACAATCTCAAAAGTACAAGGACCAAACTTGATATTTTCCAATTTTAGGGGCCATTTTGCCAATTTTCAAACTTGAAGGACCAATTTTGTAATTTCTCAAAGCTTTTGATATTTTTCACCAAAGGACTAATTTTGACAAGTTATGATTTAAAAGGACCTTTGGTGATTTTTCTTTGAAATTAGGGCTCGTGGACTATTTCGACAATTTTGAAACTTGGGGACTGAAAGCGCCAATTATGCAAACTTAGCTCATTTTCATATGATTTTGAACATTTGCATCCGAAACATATAAAATGCCATTTTGGAATATTTTCAATATTTTGATGCATTTCGAGCATTTTAAACGTTTTGCGATTCAGATTAACCAAAATGATGAGTATTTACACACTCATCAATACCGAAACCCAAACACAAATCCGCACAGTGTGTATGTTGGACAATGCTTTGGATCTTTCTTCAATCTTAAAAGGTGGTCATCCACGTGTTTATCAAATACATTATGAAGTTGGTCGTATAAATGAGTCCAAATATGCTCACCCCATGGAAAAGCATTCCAATCATCTAGATTATCAACTAACCTCATCGATTGTATCATCCACTCGCATGTCAACAAACGACCCATAAAGATCACCTCTAAGGCTAACAAAAGACAAAGACGTACAACATCTTCATCGGATATATGTCCAAACCGCTCTTCATCCTCGATAACACCAATAACATCTAAGTTGGTTAGAATATACCCTTGCTTGTCGAAATACCTATTAAAATTTAGAGAACCAGATGTATACAACCCAAAGCTTACAGATCCAAACCGCAGACCGGTCATTAGACAAAACTCACGATGACCAAAATGTAAAGCATGCCCTTCAATGTAATAAATGAAGGGCATATTGATGAGTGCTTATTCACTCATCGTTTTTACCCACCTAAGACCTCAAAAGCAACTAAAAACACCCAAATACGATCAAAATATGTCAAAAATATCCTCGGAGTGTGTTTTATGTCTTGCAGGTACAAAAGGATTGAAAACAGAGCGAAAACGAACATAATCGAGCCAAAATCAGAAAAGTCTTTGAGAAAGGGGTCTTGGGATGTGATTTTCTACGATCGTTGATCAATTGAAGACCCGGACACGTTTTTAGAGTGGGTTTGGGAAAACCGTCTTAAAACCTAACCAACAACCCAAAATTACCAAATTACCCTTCACCGAAACCCAAATGACCATTTTACCCGTCAAATCCAAAAATCCAAAAAAATCTCATTTCATCCTTAATAACCCATTTTTGTTAAAACTCATTTTTATTTAAAAACAATTTTTAGTTTTCAAAAAAAAAAAAATACAAAAAATACAAAACTTTTAAAAATCAAAAATACAAAAATAAACTCCCTTTTCTTCACCCATCCCCACCATCAATAATAAAAAAAACCTTTACCCTGCAATCTTGTTCCCTCCACTTCACAATACCCAGAAGCCAAATCTCTTACCCAGAAACATTTCACCCAAAACACTCAACCCCCAGGAACATTTTCCCCTCTTTACCAGCTAATCACAATTCCCAAACCCACTCAACCTAAATCCCTCCTTTCCATGGCTGCCACCATGGCAATCCATGTCAAAAAGACACCAAGGGATGGTTCAGATTTGCTCTCACATGTACCTAACTCTATTGGATGGCTAGGATCAGTTTGAAGAAGCACACGATATGGTTTTTGGCTGTTTACCTCACTGAGAAGAAACACAAAGGAGAATGAAGACCTAGAGCTTGTAGTATAAATACCATTGTATGCCATTGATACAAGGCACCTTTTTACTCAGTTTTCAAAAAAATTAGTTTCCTGTTTTTAAGTTTCACTGTAATGAGTTTTTATTAATGAAAAAAATCTTTCAGTTAAAATTTCTTTTTACTGTGTTTTCAGCTTATTTACCAATAAGCATTTAAATGCTTATTCTATCTTTCTGAGTTCTTCAGTTATCTACTTGTACCACCTTAGTTTAATTGTAGTCAGTAAGATTTGTAAAAAGAAAAAAAAACAGTTAAGTCGTTTTAACAAGTAAAAGTGGTGTTTGGTTTAATCCCTAAAACTGAGTCAAAGTGGATTTTACCCACTTTGTCTTGGTAAGTCAAACTTTATCTTGTGTTTAAAAGTTAGATTGGGTCATTAGAAGTTGATACAAAAAGGTTTGCAAAGTTTTGGTTAAAATAAATAAATAAATAAAAAAAAAAAAAAAAAAAAAAGCGAGTTTTGTCAGATTTGCTATAGCAGATTTGACCAAGTTTTAGGTGAGATAAAAAATTATAAAAATTAAAAATAGTAAGTTCAGTTGCTTGTTAATCTTGTGTCAAAAGAGAAAAAATCAAAAAAATGTTTTAGTGGGTCTGCTAATGGGTTAAAGTGGGCCATTTGGCCAATTTACTGTTCTGTGCAGGTTGATCAGTCCAATTCCAAGATTTTCTTAGCTTATTTATAAGCTGTGTTAAGCTCTTCAATAATCCGAAAGTGGGGCAAAAGTAAGCTGGGTAGGTGGACTCCAAGTGCCCAGAAGCTTGAGGGCTGATTCCCTCTACAGCTTATTCCAAATAAGCTCAAAAAGTGACCCTTGGCACTGTTCTGTTTCAATCCAACTCAGCAGGTCACCATTTTTTTTTATCTTACCTAGTGTTATTGTTTTCTTATTAGTTCTACTTAGTTAGTTTAGTATAGTTAATTGTAGCTGCTTAGGATTCCATTAGTGCTTATTATAGCTTTTTAGAGATTTATCTTGATTCGCTTAAATAGATAGGATACCCACTGTAACCAATTGTTTTCCCCCTAGTGTAGCTTAATTTCCCTCTGTTATCCTTTTAATATAGCTTAGTTTAGTTACCCCTTAGCTCATTAAAACCGACATTGCTTATTTTTTCTTTTACTTAATGCTAGATTGAGTCACTTGGTTTAAGTTTTGTTTTAAATATTGGTTAAAGGGGTGTTTGGTAAGGCTTGGTTCTGAAGGTGTTTGTTAGTTTTTTTCCCTTTGGTAACTGATTGTAGAATAAGTCACAAACTTGACTTATTTAAGCTTTTCTAAAAAGTTTTTCTTCAAAAACTCCTTGTTTTGATTATATCTTCACGGCTTTAAAAGAAAAGTTCAAAAAAAAGGGTGTTTGTTAATTTTTGACAACTGATTGTGGATAAGCTGTTCATACAGCTTCTTGAAAGTAACCTTAACAAAAGTTTTTCACAAAAGTGCTTTATCTTGATCTCATCTTCAAGTCCCAAGAGAAAAGTAAAAAAAAAAAAAAAAAAAAAAAAAAAAAGATCAAAGGGGAGGCGGGGCTCGAACCCGAGACCTCCCAACTTTGAAGGTGATATAGTGGTACTGTATGCCAATTGCCTTGGGACTTCCTTGTGTATTTATTTACACAACTAATTACTTAACTAGATTTGGCGCTTTTAAGCATAAGCACTTATTGGCTTATTTGTAGCTTATTTCTAAAAGCAACCACCGATATTTAATTTTTCCTAGGATCAAGAATATTAAGAGTACTTTCGTGATTTTCCACATTTTTCTTAGTTAGTTTAATATTTTAATCATTTAATTAGTGTTTAACGCTTTTAATTGTAATAATTATTTTAAAAGTCAAAAAATTCCGGTCTTTTCTAAAATTATTTTTAGTCAAATAGGATGTAGAAAATTGATTTCACACCGTAGCCCTTAAATTGCAAAAGTTTTACGCTTATGGCTCGGTCGTTCCTGCTTTTCACGCTTTTACGTTTTAGCACCCTAGGACTTAGTTTAGCTTCGTTTTATCATTCCTTAGGCTTAGTAATAGCTAATTTGTAGTTTATTAGGGTTCCCTTGCCTTAATTACTTTCCCATTAATTAATTTGTAGAAAAACGTAATTTAAATCAACAAATCATTAAAACCAATTCAAGTTATAAATCACAAAACTCAACGAATCCTTCCATTCACACCTCGTTGGGACACGACCCGGGAAATCACTTTTTCGGTATCACTTTTATCACACCCGTAAGGTTTGGTACGTTAACCCTTATCCTAAAAGGTTAATTTGTCGAATTTTACGGTTAATTTGATATATATTGATATTGTGTTTTTCACCACTCACAAACCAACGAATCACATATCATAGTGAGAATCGTCGACTTTATGCTGTTTCCTTAGCATATAATCTATGATGTGCGTTTCATGTTCAAAAAACAACAGATCAATCCATCTTCCAAAGTGTATTCCTAAACAAGATGCGGCGCTCATGCCTAACTTTTTCTTTATCAACCAAAAGTAGTTCAGCCATCGTAATGATTAACTTAGCTTCATAGTCCTAAAAAGGTAAAAAAAATACAATGTAGATCGACCATGGATGGAATCTATACCAACGCCGTAAACAATTGCGTATACAATGCATATAAACCACTCCTTATTAGTCTAGAGAGTGCCACTAAAATTTTAATCAACTGTGTTATGTTACATACATAATGTATTTACATCTACCGATTATACCCTACATAATTACTTAATAAGACAGACGTAAAAGAGGAGAAATCAAAGGTATTAATCGAATAACAACAAATGATTTGTTGAAGCATATAACCAATTGGAAATAAATAATGTACAATAAACAACGAGGAAAATATTTACGTACTATATTTGGCCACATTTTTAAACAAACTTGATCAATCCAATGTGGGTTGCACTCAATAGTGTACCTTTATAGTCGGTGACATAACCGACGATACAAGGAAAAGAGGGACGACGAAGAAGACGGTCTCATTTGTAGAAAACAACTTAGTTACAATGTTTTTGCGCGAGAAGCAAAAGCAGATAAAACCGTAACTATGAATGTTTTTGTGCGAGTGAGAAATTGATTTTGAATACATATGTAATGTACTTTCACTATTCAATTGTGTATGTTCTATGTAATGTAAAATGAAAAAAAATCCTTTTAAAAATACGGTTGCCCACCGCTTTTGATTCGCCAAAAACAATACCTTACACATACGGACACGTGTCACAATTTCGATGAGTCGCCTAATGACAAGGTTGCTTTGGTCCATTTTCAAATTATAAATAAAAGTGGTCCAAAGTGATATGCATCGTAGCCGCGGTCTATTTAAGGCCATTTTCCTAGTTTTAATCATAGAACTAAAGGAAGAAATTTTGGGAGTATGGGTCAAAAACTGTGTTTTGTTTGTTATAGTCCTGATCATTTGATTAAGGACTGTGAATTTCACTCAGATTACTTAAGCAAATTTCCAAAGACCAAATCTGCCAACTATAAGCCAAGGGAGACTAAACCAGTTTGGAATCATTCACATAGAGTTAACCACAACAACTTCTCACAAGATCATAGGTATCCTCACCAGAGAAGACCTTTTTCAAAACCACCAGTACCCTCAACTTTTCAAGGTACTGGAAAGACACAGTTTTCTCAAGCAAGACTTCTAAAATTACCGCTAGGTCACCCAATCTAGGTACTACTAGCACTTTTGGAATGGAAACCCTAGGAGATCTAATTACTATCAATCTAGAAGGCTACACCTCAAAAAGAGTATCTAGATCAAAGGACTCTACACCCAAAGTTAAAACCAATTGGGTTAAGAAAGAAAATCGATGGGGAACAAACAAGACTTTCAAAGAAGTATGGGTGAAATAGAGATTTTTGTTGAAAATAATAAAGAGAATTTGGATGAAAAGAGATTTTATTGAAAACCAACACAAGTTTTGGAACAACCAAAGATAATTGATCATGTCCTTAAAACAAGTGGAAACTACATACTTAAAGAATTTAATATGTAACTCCACAAGGGAACACAAGTCAAGAATGGCTTGGGTTCCTAAAATTAACTAACTCTTTTATCTTTGTGCAGGCAACCCGTAAGAGGAGCTTAAAGATCATTAAATTGTGGATAGTGGTTGCTCGGAAGCATGACAGAGACAAAGAGATTTCACAAATTTTATATCCTATTGTGGAGGAAGAGTTGCATTTGGGAATGATGCTAGTGGAGGAAGAATAACCGAAAAGGAACTATCAAGGCGGGAAGCATAGATTTTGAGAATGTTCGTTATGTGAAGGAGCTCAAGTTCAACCTTTTGTCGCCTCTCGATCTCGTGACAAGAAGCACCCGTGTTGTTCATCGACACATAATGTTTTATTCTTTCCCGAATTCAAGCTTGTTGATGATAACTTGGTAGTACCGAGAGTACCAAGAACCAATGATGTGTACAGCCTCGGATATGAAGAGTCTTAACTCTTCCGAATGAGCAACATGTTTAGTAGCAAAGGCAACACTTGAAGAAGCACATCCGTGGCATAGAAGATTAGGTCATGTGAATTTCAAGAATATCAACAAGTTGGTTAAAGGAAATTTAGTTAGAGGTTTACCTTCCAAAATATACAAGAATGATCATTCATGTTTGGCGGCAAGAAAGGTAAATAAAGACAAAGCTTCATGCAAGAAGATTGAAGAAAGAACCATTAGAGAACCTTTGAGTTGCTACACATGGATTTGTTTGGACCTGCTTCGCTTGCAAGTCTAAACAAGAAGGCATCATCAAGTTGCGATGTATGATTGCGAGATTTAGTTAGGTATTTTCTTGGGATTTAAAGATGAAACCTTTGATGCTATTCATGATCTTATAATAGCCCTTGAAAATCAATTGAGACTCAAAATAAGAAGAATTAGATGTGACAATGGTAATCAATTCAAGAACAAGCTTATGGATGAATTTTGTGCTAAGAAAGGAATCAAGAGGAGTTTAGTATTGCTAGAACTCCACGCGGAATGGTGTTGCAGAGAGAAAGAACAGAACTTTGATAGAAGCGGCCGAACAATGCTTGCAGATTCACAATTACCTATTCAATTTTTCAAGTCAGGCATCGCTTGCTATGTGTTGAATAGAGTTTCACCACTAAACCTCGATGAAGACACCTTATGAGTTGCTTATGGAAACAAACCTAACATACGCTTTATGAAACCTTTGGATGTCCTCGACTATTCTCAATACTATTGATGCTTTGGGAAAATTTGATGGCAAGTCGGAAGAAGGATACTTATTGGGATATTGTACCAACATCAAAGGATTTAGAGTGTACAACAAGGTCACCAAGAAGGTTCAAGATTGTCTTCATGTTGAATTTTAGAAGATCAATAAAATCAAAAGGGTAAAGGTCCCGATTGGGTGTTTGATCTTGAGGTTTTGACTCCTTCTATGAATTATGTTCTGTTAGAGAAGAAAATCGGGTTGATCACAAAGAAGAAGATTTACAAGACATTTTCATGGAGTCCATATTAGACCGATGTCGTTCCCGATGAAGAACCTATAATCGCTGAGAAGGAGAAAAGCACTGATGAACCTAAATCCACTTTGTCTCACGAGGATCAAGCTATTCAAGATGAACTCAATAGAATGCTTTTTCAAGAAATAATAGCACAATCTTATGAGGATGAACAAAGGAGAGCTTTTGAAGAAGGAAAGAAAAAGGGTAAGTCTACAGAAAACCCTCACAAGATTTTTGATCACAAGATTGGATCAAAGCATCTGCACCTATTGATGATGACTTTTGATGATGATCCGACAATGCTTGGTTTAGAAGATAGTGATGATGAATTAGATGATGAAGGTATTTCTCACATTCCAATGAAGGAGCTAATTTCACAAATTTGATGATGATCTTGAAGTACCACGACTCCTACATTAATGATTCACAAAGATCATCCCACTGGTCAAATAATTGGACCTTCTACTTCTGGAGTACTCACAAGAACCAAGGCTAAAGGCTTCTCTAAGCCACATAATGCTTTACTTAGCTTTGTATATAAACAGAACAGGCTGAATCATAAGGATCACCAAACATGCTTATTCACTTGTTTTATCTCTCAAGAAGAACCCAAGAATATAGCTCAAGTATTAACTAAAGAAAGTTGGGTTGAAGCCATGCAAGAAGAACTTCTTCAATGCAAACTTCAAGAGGTTTGGGTACTATGTGATTTACCAGATGGAAAGAAAGTAATTGGTACAAGATGGGTTTTCAGAGTCAAGAGAGATGAAAGAGGGAATGCCATCAAGAACAAGGAACGACTAGTAGCACAAGGTTATAGACAAGAAGAAGGAGTAGATTATGATGAAGTGTTTGTTCGTAGCAAGGATTGAAGCCATTCGAATATTCCTTGCTTTTCATCATATATGTGATTTCAGGTTTATCAAATGGATGTCAAGAGTGCCTTTCTCTATGGCAAGATTACAGAGGAGGTCTATGTTAAATAGCCTCCTGGTTTTGAGGATCTTGCACATCCAAACAAAGTCTACAAATTTGTTAAGGCTCTTTATGGTCTTCATCAAGCACCTAGAGCTTGGTATGAAAGACTTTTCACTTTCGTATTGCAACATGGTTACAGGAGGGGAGCAATTGACAAGACTTTGTTTATCAAGAGAGATAAGAAGGATATCATGTTGAACCCAGTTTATTACTCCAAGACCAAGCACATTCAGATTAGGCATTACTTTATCAGAGATTGTTATGAGCATAGGCTCATTAATGTTGTCAAGGTTCACACAGATGATAATGTAGCTGATCTACTCACAAAAGGATTTGATCTTTCAAGATTCAATCATTTAGTGGTGAGTATTGGTATGATTAATTACTAAGCTACATTTCAGGGGAGGACTGATTAGTTAGTTAGCCAGTTCTATGCATTGCTCAAGGGGAGGTTAATACAATGATTTTTGAAGTGTTTGCCATTGTGAAGAAGAAATTGGAAAAGTACTGCTTTTTGGTTATATGAAAGTATCGCTCTGAAAGTACCGCTTTGAAAGTATCGCTACGTGGAAAACACCGCTTGTCTTATCAACGCATCGTTCCAACGGTCAAAAGATGGGTTAAAATTCAAATAACGGTAACTTTGTTATTATGGGTCGTGATTTTTCAAATCTTACCTATAAATAACTACCTCCGATTTTCCTCTCATCTTTATACTTATCAATCTTTTCCATATTTCTCTCTCTTCACATTTACTATTCATCGAACCACTTTCTTTTGTAAACATTAATCAATGGCGAATCGAAACACGCTACTAAACACAACATGGTGGCTAATTTGGATAAGATCAAGCTAATGTTGCATTCCATGACATAATTGATTTTCTGTCGATCAACAATCAATTATGCACTTTTGGTAGAACCGGATGTTATTGAGCCATGGATTCAATCAGCCAGTAATCGCTAGAACTCACATGGAAGATGATGAGTTATATATAAAGGCTAAGGTTGCTGGAAAGATTGTGAAAGTTAGTGAAGCTTCAATACGTGAAGATTTATTATTGGATGATGAAGAAGGAGCTATACGTTTTGAAAAACAGCTTCTTTGGGATACTTTAAGAGATATTGGGTATGAAGGGTCCTTAACTGAAACAACATTCAAGAAACCCTTGTTTAGTCCACATTGGAAGTACTTGGTGCATGTATTACTTTATTATATCAGTTCTAAGAGTACTTCATGGGAGCAATTTGGATTTAATATAGCATCTGCTTTGGTGGGATTGGCTACAAATCATCTTTTCAACTTTTCTAGACTCATTCTAGATGCTATGCTATCTCACACTTCTAATGGATCACCCTGGTTAATGTATCCAAGATTTATTCAAGTTTTCTTGAATAAACAACTTCATGATGTACCAAAGCCTTCAAGCTTATTACCTGTTGTGGTACAACCTGCAAAGATATTCACCTTCATGGCTAAGAAGAGTGATAGATTCTCCGGAAGACATGCTCCTTTGACTACTTCAATGATGGAGATTGTTCAAGCTAGAGATGAGGTCGCAAGTGAAGAAAGAGAAGGTACCGTGATCAACTCAAGGTACCGCTTCTCAACATATTGCTTCTTCACAAGGTACCGCGCACAAGAAGGTACCGCACCACCTACTACCTCTCAACAAGATATCGCATATGCCGAGTCCGAACTAGAAATCAACCCACCATCATCCGGAGGAGATGCATGTGATATACCTCCCGAGGGATTGGTTCGGATAATTATGTTTTGAAAACCTTCTCAATCTTCTCAAAATAAAAACCTTCTCAAACGATCCGGATATATATATATATATATATATATATATATATATATATATATATATATATATATATATATATATATATATATATATAAATATATATATAATTGGCTACATATTAATTATATATATATATATATATATATATATATATATATATATATATATATATATATATATATATATATATATATATATATATATATATATATATATATATATATATATATATATACATAAACAAATTTTATTTACGACTTTTTATATATGTAAAACTACCATGAACTTTTGCTATTTACGACTTTTTATAAAATAAATTTTATTTATCAAATATATGATGATGTCTAGCGATTTTTATTAAAAAATATAAGGTCTTTGGATAACGAACAAAATGATCCTAATATCGATATACTTTTGACATACGCACGATTTAATAAAAGAATGTTCAAGTTTAATACAACTCCCATTCCGCTCACAGAATTGAGCTATATTCGAACCGCTAATATATATATATATATATATATATATATATATATATATATATATATATATATATATATATATATATATATATATATATATATATACATACATACATACATACATAGGGATGGTGCGGGAAAAGAATATTATGAATCACCTTTGAAAAAAATTAAAAATAATTGTTTTCATGGTTAAAAAGTATTGTGATATGAGAGTCTTATTTTGACTTTTTACAAAAGTTAAGATCTGATCTTAATATCACATAAACTTTTTTTTAAATAGAAATTGTTAATATCACACTAACGTTTTTTTGATATCGCAATAAAAAATGTTAATATCACGGTTCCTTTTTAATATAGCAATGAAACCAACAATAAAAATTGGAATATCACAATAACTTTTTTTATATCATAGATTTTTTTTAATATAATTGTTAATATCACCGTAACTATCATGTTTTTTAATAAAATTGTTGATATCACTGTAACTATTATTTGTTTTTAATATCACGGTTCATTTTTACATGTAAAAAAGCTTAATATCACAGTTTTATAATATGGAAAAATCAATTCCAGATCTGTAAAAAAGCTTTTTCCATATCTCTCTCTCCGTACTCAATTCCGTGATCCGTCTGCACGTCCGCACTAAGATTAATAATCCGCAAATGATCTCTCTCTCTCTCTCTCTCTCTCTCTCTCTATATATATATATATATATATATATATATATATATATATATATATATATATATATATATATATATATATATATATATATATATATATATATATATATATATATATATATATAGCTTGGATCATTTAAAAGTTGATCTCAAGAGAAAAGTGAGAAAAGTAATCTCAACCATTGGATCACCCTCTTCTCCTCCCTTTTTCACACCAAACTACATGGACCTAATTGTATTTTCCTTCATTCTTTAAGGAAGTTTTGTAAATTCAAGACCCACCCCACCCCCACCCCACCCACCCCGCCCCTAAAAAAAAAATTTTTTCCGCCAAAATTTTTTATTCGGGGCAAAAAAAATTTTTTTGCCAAAATTTCCGCCAAATTTTATAACTGTGATGCACCTTTTTATTTTGGTGCATCACAGTTATAAAAATTAATTATAACTATGATGCACTAAATTTTATAATTGAGATGCACCCAACGATTGCTACCTAATATACTTCAATAATATTGCAATAACTTAGTATACTATGCTCTTTAAGGGGCATTAGTTTTACAACCAGAGACGGAGCTATGGTAGCCATGGTAGCGTCGCATGCTTTGTTATTGGATAACGCTAGTGCATATATCAACAATCATGAATTGATGATAAGTAAGTTAACCATGTGATTAATAAAATGACTTTGAAACATGTTAGGATAATTGATTTCATTGTATATTTAACCATGTGATTAATAAAATAAGCGTGTTGAATCGCTTGAAAATCTCTTTATATACAAAGGTTGACGGTTCTAATTCAAAACGCTCGAATAAGTTAATAACATATGCAACTGATGCACCTTTTTATTTTGGTGAATCACGCTTAAAAAGTAGTTATAACTATGATGCACCAATTTTTATAACCGAGATGCACCAAAAAAGGTGGATCACGCTTATAAAATTTTGGCGGAAGGTTGAATACGAAATATCGTGACCAATGATGCACTAAATGTATACACGAATGCCTTTATACGTCTGGCGATACACTACCTAATCATACTCACAGATGCCCTGCTGTGTTCATCGATGCACTATACCTAAAAATAGATTCTCAAATATTTTCATTGATGTACTAAACATACAAATGGATGCCCTACTATGACCAATGATGTACGAAACATACAAATAGATGCCCCGAGTATTTCCATCGATGCACTAAACATATAAAAGGATACACTAAACATACACACTGATGCCTTATATCTGATGCACTAATCTTTATCATTGATGCTCTAATTGTTTAATGATGCACTAAACATACAAACATATGCCCAAGGTATGTCCAACGATGCATTAAAAATACAAATGGATGCACTAAACATATACGCTCTTACTTTAATATGTCTAACGATGCACTAATCATCCTCATTGATGCCTTAATATGCCATACGATTCAACAATAATGCAAATTATGATTTGTTTACACATTGATGCAATAAAATGTCAAATAATTCAAAATACTTGAAATTATCATCTGTTTACACAACGATGCCCCAACTAGTTCAACAAAATTACAATTATCATGTGTTTACATATTAATGCCCTAAAATAAGTTTTTTCTTAGTGTTATTATATATTCGAGTAAATTACACCGTTCGTCCTTGTGGTATACGTTGACCGACAAGTTTCGCCCTTTAACCAAAAAGGTTTACCGCTCGTCCTTAAATGCCAAACGTTGTTTACCGTTGGTCCCTCTCTTTAACTGCCAACGTTAATGCTAGCTAAATCACTCCACTTGATATCCAAATAAGGGTATAATGGTAAATTGCTATATTTTTATTTTCTTTAAAAACAAATAAAAAACATGGCACATGTCCTACAACCGATTTATACATTATCTTTTCTTTTAACTTTTATCCTCATCTTCATCTTCATCTTCATCAATCATTATCACTACCAACCATCAATCAACTACCTTTCTTCTTCATATTCATCTTCACCCACCACTGCCCCCAACTACCCACCACCAATCCAACATCATCTATTTTCTTTCAAATTAACACTAGGCACAAAATCTAAACCTTATTAGAAACCCACAAATTATGAATCTTTCAAGCTTTCTTTTTGCAAAATTTCCATGATCTAATAATTCCCATCTACCACTCATACACTAGCATTATTAAATATTTCCCACTGTACACAATCATTAAAAACAAATAAAAAAACCATTTAATCGATTCATAGTTTCATACACAACAAATCTCACTAATACAAAACCATTATGTACAGTTTCATACACAACAGTTCCCACTAATACAATACAACTTTTTAACCATTGATTCACACAATACATTTTGATATATGGACTAGAAAAAGACCAGATCTAAAACAACCAAAGATGTGAATCCCTTTGACAATACTTTATCAAAACTGAAATATAACTGGATATCTTACCCAAACTTTGTCGACCCTTTATGCAAACTGATCCAATGGTCTTGTGATGATGATGACAATTTTAGAGAAGGATGTGGGTGATGTTGTTCTTGTGATGTTTAAGTGGTTAGATTTGTAGTGATGGAGTATGTATATGAGCATAGATCTTGGTGGGATTGATATAAGTTCAAGAATTAAAGGAAAGTAATGTGGATGTTGAAGATGGGTGTTGGTATGAGGATGGTGGTGCGGCGTAGGGGTAGGCGGTTCCGGTGGGTGGGTAGCCGTTGGCTGGTGGTGTTGGGTACCCGGTCACCGGACTTCTTGTTGTGATATGCCACTGTTTTGAGTTTTTCTTGCGTGTTTTTGTGCGTATGTGTTTTGGTGTTTTACTGTTTTAGTGTATGTTTTTGGAAAGAGTTGGTTATGATTTATGTTGTGGTGATTATTTATGAAATGAGAAGTGAAATTTAAAGATGAATATATAAAGATAGTGTTTTTTTAAGGTAGTGGTTGGGAAAATAATCAAAAGGTGGATGTATTGTTGGTGAAGATAAGTGAGGAAGATGAAGTTGAGAGAGAAATGGTAAAAGGACAAAAATACCCTTACATTTTTAGACTTAACGATCGTTAGTGTGTTCCGTTAAAGCAAAGGACCAACGGTAGATAACATTTGGCATTTAAGGACGGATGGTAATCCTTTTTTGGTCAAAGGACGAAACTTGTCGGTCAACGTATACCACAAGGACGAACGGTGTAATTTACTCTATATATTCAATTTCTACTAATAGCTAAAAATGTAAATAATACGAGTTATTAGATATTAAAAAATTAAAAAGATTAATCAATTAACAAATTTAGTGCACTTACGATTTGATCATATATGTGTGTGTGTTTGTTTTGTTAATGAAATGAAAATGATGGATCTGGTTGGTATCCTCTTTTTGTTTGTTTTTTTTAGTTTTTACCCTAAAGTTTCAAATGTTTTGAAATCTATTATGTAATTATTTTTCTTCACTTTTCTATCTAATTATAATTTTCTCTAGATCCAATCCTTATATACATAAGAATGTACTAGTGATTGTACCGATATGTTTAGAACCAGTCGACATAAGTGGTTGTTGCTATTGTGCAGATGTGACAGTGTTAGGACTAGTTGAGGTGCTCCACCCAACCCGCCTTTCTCGTGGCATGGTTGAACTTTGAGAATTGAACCGCAAATACGATTCAAATACATATCAATGAAATAGAAGGGTTAAATTTGAAAACATATTCAAGTAATTCTTAAATGCATAAATTAAGAAGAAAGGCAACATACCGCCGCAGAAGAGAATTTTGCCGAGAATTGCTTATATCCTCCAAAACAGGAGGCATCCAAATGAGAGTAGTTTGACCTTGTTTCTACAATTGTAATATTTGTAAATATTGCTCTTTGATCTCGCTTGAGATCTCGTGTCTCCCACACTGCCCCTGTATCAAACAAAAATTGGTGTCTAGATAAAACTAGAAATTGATAAACGTTTAATACATGAAAATAATTATCAATTCCAAACTTTTTCTCATCAATTGGTATTTGTTAAACCCACAAACCACACAACTTCTCAAAACACGGATCGTGTGTAACTTCACGCCACGATCCTTCTTCAAACCACAAAGTTTGAATCTTTTTCCAAAAGCAAAAAAACATACACTCGACATGTATGAAACCGAACACGCAAATAAGCTAATAAGCTATTCAAATAAGCTCTACCTACATACACCTGAATACCTAAACAAACAAATTGGAAACAATCCTAAAGAAAGTCCATGTTGTATCTCCCATTTCCCATAATAGTAACTAATGAAAGTATGAAACACTTATAACTAAGTGGACTATTTACACTTATAAAGAAAGTTGAACTCACCGCAATTCATAGAGGTCCACTCATCAAGAATCTAAAAAAGTTTCTAATTAGGAGATAAATCGGTAGGATGCCCTTAAGTAACGTCTAGTGAAATCTTCAGAGTAGATTCCAATAGCCAACGTAATCGAGATAAACTGTAACAAAAAAAACCAATGGTTGTGTTAGCCTAGAGCTTAATACGAAATACTGTGACCAATGATGCACTAAACAGACACACTGATGCCTTAATACGTCTGACGATGCACTACACTAATCATACTCAGTCACTGATGCCCTAATGTGTTCATCGATGCACTAAACATACAAATAGATTCCCAAATATTTTCAACGATGGACTAATACAAATGGACGCTCTACTATGACCAATGATGTACTAAACATACAAATAGATGCCCGAGTATTTCCAATGATGCACTAAACATACAAATGGATGCCATACTATGATTAACGATACACTAAACATGTAAAAGGATACACTAAACATACACACTGATGCGTTAACATGTCTGATGCACTAATCTTTATCACTGATGCTCTAATATGTTTAATGATGCATTGAACATACAAACACATGCCCAAGGTATGCTCAACGATGCACTAAAAATACAAACAAATGCACTAAACATATACGCCCGTGCTTTAATATGTCTAATGATGCACTAATCATCCTCATTGATGCTTAATATGCCATACAATTCAACAATAAAAATTATGATTTGTTTACACATTGATTCCCTAAAATGTCAAATAACTAAAAAATTCTTGAATATATCATCTGTTTACACAATGATGCCCTAACTAATTCAACAAAATTACAATTATCATGTGTTTACATATTAGTGCCCTAAAATAAGTTTTTTCTTACTGTTATTATATATATTCAACTTCTACTAGTAGCTGAAAATGACAATAATATGAGATATTAAATATTAAAACATTAAAAAGATTAATCAATCAACAAATTTAGTGCACTTACGAGTTGAATCCATATTTTTCTTCAATTTTGGATGATCAGATTTGCTAATCTCATATTGACCGGTTACAAAATTAGGGTTTTTAATATGATTTGCGGGTTTCATTGATCAGATTAAAAGTTTAGTGCATACACCAATTTAATCTCAGTAGGGGTTTTGTTTTGATTGGTTAAATTTTGAAATAATGAGAGAGATTATGTCCCTAAAAGTGGGGAAGAGGGTGGTGGTGTTGGTTGTGTGGTGGCAGAGGGTGGCAGTGGTGGTGTCTCTTTTTGTAATGCGGCGGGAAAACATCAAAGCTTCCCATCCAAATTAAAAAAAATAAAAATCAAATAAAAATCAAAGTGGGTAAATTGAAAATTATGTCCCTAAAAGTGGGAAAGAAGATGGTATATTAGTCATTTCACGTGTCTTTGACCTTGACTTAACTGGAGAACTAACGTCACGCTGAACAAAGGCTCTAATGGTCATTTTATGGAAAAAAAAAAAAAAAAACCTAAACATTAATGGATGTTTTTACAACAAATTTTGTCTCGTGTAATTTTACATTTTCAAAAAGCGTTACGGACATAACTTACAATTTACATTATTATTTAAATATATAAGAGCTCTAACACTTAATATATAAAAGCTTTACCACGCCGCAACAATATTTAGATTATTTTTTACATAAAAGTCGTGTTTAATTAAAATACGACTTAATACAAACATCTTCAGTTTTGTATGACTTAAGGTGTTTTTGGCAGACAACTTTTGAGAGCATTTTTAGAGTAATTAACAGTTAGCATTATTATTATACTAGTCGGGTATCCGCGCGATGCGGCGGCGGGTACCCTGTGATTAAATTTTTCGGCGAACAAATGTTATTTTGTTTTGAGCTGTTGGATTTCAGATTTATGTTTTGAAAGCTTAATTAGATTGTACATTGTGATTAAAAGTTGTATATTTTTGTGAAGGGGTGAATTAAATTGTGTATTAATTTTATGTGTTGAATAGTGTGTTTTTAGTTTTATTTGTATTTGTACATCTTGCTTAGGTATTTGTATATATTGGTGATGGGGTGTATTAATTGTATGTATGTAAAAAAAGATTTGCTTAAAATCAATTGTGATTTACATAGTTGTACATTATGTTTTAAGTAGTATTTACTTAAATTTTAATTTAGGAAATCTTAAACTTATAAATAGTAGAGAGGATCATCCCTCCATTATAAGTAGCATAGATAACTTGTTTGGAAGAAAACATATAGCATTATATAATTATAAAAACGCTAGTTTCTCGATGCTTTTTGAATAAGCATGTAACATTATGTTATTTTACACATTAAAATTACATATACAACAACTTTACCAAAAACTTTTATAAATTAAATTGCAAGTGGTAACTGCTTACTGCTAACTAATACTGCTAATAGTTGACGCTAGTTTCAACAAAGACCCTCTTAATGAATTCAGTTTTTTTTAGTCGATTAAAGTCGAATTCGAACACGACAATAGATTCATTTATTATTTACTAGCATGGTACTCGCGCAAAGCAGCGGGATACCAAATATGCATTTTACAGTATGCAATGATAGTCGGTATATGACGGTTTACCGGTTTGATAGTTTAAAAAACAAATGTGTGTTTAAATTTTCATAAAATATATACAAATATAGATTTTCATAATTATATTCATTTGAACTTAGTAAAAATTGAATGTATATGATAAAATTTAGAACTTTAAATTTGTATTATTGTAGGTTTGTAACATCTATTTTAATACTAAAATTTAGTGTGTCATTAATGTATATTATAATGTAATTAGTGTAGTGTAGTATTTAATTGTACGAATTACTAAATATAGTAACATGTGTAAGCTTAAAAAATTAAGACTTTTATTTTTAAATGTCCCAAATGCATTATAAATTACTAGCACGGTACTCGCGCGTTGCGGCGGCGGATACACTGAAATAAAATTTTCGATAAATCATGTATTTTAGTTTATTATGTTTTTTTTGACAATGAATTTACAGGGATCAAGAATTTTGTTAAGCCGTGCGCCGCGCAGATTCGGGCTCGACCCGTTGGACTGTGATCTGTTCGGGCTTGAATATTTGTATAATGTTTTTATTATTGTATTAGTGACATTTAATGCAAATTGTGTTTAAGTTGGTTGTACAATATGCTTGATAATTTGTATTTCTTGTGTAAGAGGTGTTTTAATAACTACATTAATTTTATTTATTGACCACTTAATTAATTGACTACATTAACTATCTTGACCACATTAATAGTGCTTTGTATTTTGTACATTACGCTTTAAGACTTGTAAGTCTTAAAATTAAGATTGATGACAAAGATCATTAATAGTGCATTGTGTATTGTACAATAGGCTTTGTATTTTGTAAGTCTTAATTTTAAGACTATGAGGAGAGAGATTCATTGCTCTATTATAAGTAGTATAGATATAGATTATAGATTATAGATAATATCAACTTATTAAAATAATAATTATGAGTTAAATGCAAGTTATCTTTTTAATTCTTCCCTATTAATTTAAATACCAAAAACGTCAAAATTAAAGTGATTTTTTAAAAGAACCTTTCCTAAACTATTAAAAATCTTATGGATGATTTATATATTTTTGTGCTTTATTAAATGCATGTTATCTTTTTAATTCTCGTTTTGATTGTATTTTGATTACCTTTCAAACGGTAAACTTATTAAAAACTAATTTCTTTTTTTGTTTACGTAATAGACTAATAGCTAAATTGAGAGAATGCACGTAATATGTTTTCCGTTAACATAGTTAAGGATTAAAACGAAAAAATAAAATAAAATATACATAAGCACGCTTATTTTATGGTAGTTTATGACCATAAACTTAATTTCATTTTATTACATTTTAATACTTAATTAATTTTTTTTTATAAACAGGAGATTTTTGTTCATAATTGTATCTGTTGTATAATGTAATTTAATTAAAACTGTTATCCCGTATTATGATATTCGTTTAATTTTGGTTAATCAAAACGTTTCCTTATTTAACAAGTTTTATGTTGTTTGATTTTAACAAATTGAAAATATGACATTCACGACACGCTGAGAAATATATGTTTTACAAAGTTGTTGCGAAATGTAGATTTTCAAAAGCAGCTACAACGAGCAACCTAAAATTTCCACGTTTAATACATATATCAAATGTTATGTAAGTTTGCAAATTTATTTAAGCTACTTCAATGTATCGATAAGAGCACTTCCATCCTTCACAAGAATAACGCCGTGAGGCACGGCGTTAACGCTGGCGTTAACGCCGTTGGTGGGCGCTGCTCGATGGAGATGACAGATAACGGCGTTATAGGGAGGCGTTGTTCCTTAACGCCTGTTATGGGTCGGAAAAAAATAAAAAAAAAAAAATTAAATGTTACAAAACTAGTCCTTGTAACGTTAAGATTTTGAAAAATTTACAAAAACCCCTAACGGCTAGTTTTAAAAAAAAAAAAAATCAAAACATTATTTTACCACTATAAATACCCAACTAAAACTCTATTTTTTCACACTTCCTCTCACACTTTATATACTTCCTCTCACACTTTCATTATTCAAAAATCAAATTGTTGTAACAATGGATCCAAATCAAGATGATGATTTTCCTCCGTCTCTGGCCGCATACGTAAGACCTAGAAGACTTCCAATTTATGGCGTCCCAGACGACGAGTATCACCTTCGGTTGGAACAAGGGAAGGCAATGAATCTCAACATCCTACTCGCCCTCGCACTCCATATATATCGTGAACGTGAGCTTGCAGAGGAACGTCTGCTCAACGATTATTTCGCATAAGGTTGTAAGTATTCAAACCGAATTTTCGTAGAAGATTTCAGATGAGCCGAAACTATTCTCGCAAATAGTTGATGGTATTGAATCTTATACTCCGATAATATTCCGCATCATTTTAATTACTTTAAGCATACACCGATGCTTGTGGTCGAATGAGTATAAGTGCTCTAATGAAGTGTACGTCGCCATACGCCAATTGGCGCACGGCACCTCACCCGATGCATTTGATGAATACTTACAAATGGGTGCGAGTACGTCACAATTATGTCTTGATAATTTTAACAAATGTATTATTGATTTGTTTATGCCGGAGTATTTAAGAAAACCAACATGGGCCGACATTCAAAAAATTTATCAACTACATGAAGAAACCATGGTTTTCCGGAATGCTTGGTAGCATTGATCGCATGCACGGGAATGGAAAATTGTCCATTGGCTTGGCAAGGGCATTTTGCTAGGGGTGATAAAAATACCCAACCGATGAAAAACATACGTACTTTAAAAGGAGACAAGAAAGTGCCGAAAGGATATTGAACGTGCTTTTGGTGTTCTTCAAGGTCGTTGGGGTATACTACAACAACCGCACGTCAATTTGAAATTGTTACGATACGTAGAATCATGTATTGTTGCATTATTATGCATAACATGATTGTAAAAGATCAAAATTTTGAATTACGTGACTATAACGAATCGTGGGTGGATCCGTCAAGAAATTTGAGGCAACGAAGATGGGTCGAAAGATGTGATACTCACAATGTAAGGCAAAAGAAATACACGACCAACAACGCATACCCAACTCCAACAGACCTTATGGAGCATGTTTGGCGAATAATCTTGAACGACATGGACAACAACAAGAGAGCGACGACGATGAATAAGTATTTGCTATGTTTTTTTTAAACCCAGCAGTGTGTTCTTTTTTTTTATTATTTCGTTGTATTTTTTTTTTAATCTCGTATTGTAATATGTTTTAGTTTTAATGAAATGTTTGTTTTAGTTTAATAAATGAAATGTTTGTTTTAGTTTAGGGTTGAAATTGAAAATATGAAATATTATTGGTGTTATGGTGTTATTGGGATGTTATGGATGGGAGTGTTTTTGGGATGTTAATGTTAAATGTTAAAGGCGAACGTGGACGGTGTTATTGGTGTTATGGATGGGAGTGCTCTAAGTGGTACGTATTTACTTTGTTCCTATTGAGCTCGTTTGATGTGTTTACTCATAAGTCAAAACTTAATGAAACAATTTTGTCGTCTTCAGAAGTTATCCCGTCACTTTACATAGTTGTATTGTCACCTTACAAGTTACAATGCTACCCTGTTGGAAAAATAGTTTTGTAAAATGAGTTTTTGCAAATTTTGGACACTATTTAATATATGTATATTTTATATATATTTATATTTCTTGATAGCTTTGCGTTCTCCTCGACGAGAGCTTCGCAACGAGCTAAAGTATGTCCAAAATGGAGTTAATATTAATGGGATATCGTGTCTCAAAGTGGGACACGTGAAACACAAATTTGGGAAAATAAACACATCCCACATCGCCTAGAAAAGGAAGTGGGAGTGTGTTTATATAGAAATCTTGATATGAACCTTCAAAATGATTTGTTGGTTTTACTCAACACCTACGCTGCCGCAGGGGGGTGCAGATTTGTGATTTCGGGCCAAATGAGTTCAAGCTTCAACTCATGCGACCCTGGACACGAATGCAATTCAAATCAGATACCGCGTATTTTTTTTTGAACCGATTTAAAGTTTGTAAACAAGTTAAATAGAATCGGTTTAAATAAATGGAAGATAATAAAACCGTGTTTAATATTTTAATGATTCGCATATCTCAGATATTATTTGGCGATACCTTTCTTGGTGACCAAAATAGGTTTAGCCTATATATTAAACGCTCTTATCATTCGGGCCACAACGTAAAACGCAGCCCACCGCAGACGATTCCAAGAACCTTCGATCGAAACACACAGCTTCGTGATTTTTCGTGCAAGTAAGTTTAGTCCGTC
The DNA here is from genome assembly GCA_022545495.1 of Chrysanthemum lavandulifolium. Lineage (NCBI taxonomy): Eukaryota > Viridiplantae > Streptophyta > Magnoliopsida > Asterales > Asteraceae > Chrysanthemum > Chrysanthemum lavandulifolium. Next base: position 232,109,369 of record CM040239.1, on the reverse strand, counting down.
AGATAGCAATGAGTACGTTGTACCGGGAAATGACGCTTAACTGCTTTTAAGGGAATCGTGTTCAACACGAGCCTCGTGCAATTCTCTTTACTGCTTTCATTTAAATTACGTTGAATAGTGTCTGTCTTCTGCTTCTACTCCATTCTGTCTGTTATTTATTTTCTGTCGTTTATTTATTGTAATTATAATCTGATTTTCATAAATAAAGTGTACACCGTTTCCCACAGTCTTAAAACAGATTCGGTTTAACCGAATTTAGAACACTTTGTTATAAAATCGGATTTATAATTAACAGGATTTTATAAACTGTTTTCTGTCGAAACCTTGTTGAGTTTCTTTGGAAATCGGTTTCTTTTAACAAGATTATACATTCGATTTGGATTAATGATCTATAACGTTTTTTAAGCTTTATTATCGCTTTAACGAAACCAAGATAGAGTTTCTATTAAATCGATTTACTCGATCCATCAAAACCAAGCTAGAGTTTTGTTGAATCGATCCGTACAAGTAGATACCATTTAAAACAGTTTGTTTAACTATTTGTGTTTGAATTTTCGTGATGACAAACACCACTACCCTCCCGTGACTACTTCGTGAACGCGATCGTGCGCCATTACTAACACTGTTGCTAATCATATCGAGAAACCGAGAAATTCAATGGGCGTAATTTCAAGAGGTGGCAACAAAAGATGTTCTTTTATCTCACTACTTTGAACCTTGCGCGGTTCTTAAAAGAGAACCCACCTAACGTGGAACCTCCCGTCAAGGTCAATCCTCTAATCAACAGTCGCTCAAGCCTTGGAAGCATGGAAACATTCGACTTTTGTGTCACAACTATGTTCGAATGGTTTGGTTGATTCTTTGTACAACGTATCGCAAGACCAAGACCGCCAAAGAATTATGGGAGTCATTGGAACGCAAGTACAAAACCGAGGATGCCGGTACAAAGAAGTTCGTGGTAGCTCGCTTTTTGGATTACAAGATGGATGATTCAAAGAATGTGATGAGTCGTTCAAGATCCGCAGTTTTGCTACACGACATTCATGTCGAGGAATGACTTTGAGTGAAACTTTTCAAGTTGTCGCTATTATTGAAAAGTTACCCAAGTCGGGTAGAATTCAAGAACCACCAAGCATAAGCGAAAGGAGATGAGTGTTGAAGACTTGGTTGTTCGTCTTCGTATTGAACAGACAACAAGTCGGCTCTCAAAAACACGATACCGATTCGCAAAGGCAAATATGGTTGAGCATGTTTCGTCATCTTCAAAGTCCAATGTCAAAGCTAAAGGCAAAGGAAAAGGAAAGAATGACAAGAAGGGCAAAGGAAGTCCGATTACCTTGCTCCTAAAGATGTAATTGTGAAATGAAGTTCCAAGGGTGTGTTTCAATTGTGACCACCAGTCACCGTGTCGCTAATTGTAAGATGTCAAGCGGTGACTCCACGCCAAAGCTAATATGGTGAATGAAGATGTGGACATGATTGCTATGGTGTCGATGTCATTGCCATGATCTCTCGGGTTAACCTCGTAGGTTCCAACAATGTGGAATGGTGGGTGGATACCGGGCTACCCGTCATGTGTGTGCCGATAAGAGTATGTTTCACTCTTTCAAAGCGGTTGATAGTGAGAGAAGTCGTACATGGGCAACTCTACAATCACGAAATCAGGTGAAGGAGATGTAATCTTGAAGATGACATCCGAGAAAGAGCTCAAGTTGACTAATGTCTTGTATGTTCCGTAGATTCGCAAGAATCTTGTGTCCGTTGTCTGCTGAACAAGTTTGGTTTTCGCCTTGTTTTTGAGTCCGATAAGTTTGTTCTTTCTAAGAATCAAGTGTATGTTGGTAGGGATATGCCCGAATGGTATGTTTAAACTCAATGTAATGGTTGTTAAGAAAGATATCAATAAAATGAATTCTTCGCTTACTTGATCGAGTCTTCTAATATGTGGCATGGCCGCTTCGACATGTAAATTTTAATTCAATGCGCCGCTTGATTAAATTTAATTGCATACCTAATATCCATATTGACTCAAAATATAAATGTGAAACTTGTGTTGAAGCCAAACTTACAAGAGCATCTTTCAAATCGGTTGAACGAAAAACCGAACCACTTGATATGATACACACCGACATATGTGATTTGAAATCACTACCCACAAAAGGTGGCAATAAGTACTTTATCACGCTTATTGATGATTGTACAAAGTATTGCTATGTTTACTTATCGAAAAGTAAAGATGAAGCTATAGACAAGTTTGTTCTATACAAAACGAAGTTGAGAATCAACTTAGTAAGAAAATCAAGGTGGTCCAAGTGATAGAGGAGTGAATATGTGTCTCCATTCACGACTTATGTGCAAAACATGGAATTAGACACGAGTTCACCGCTCCCTATTCACCTCAAGCAGAACGGTATTGCCGAAAGGAAGAACCGTAATTTGAAAGAAATGGTTAATGCCATGTTGATAAGTTCGGTCTAAGCCAGACATGGTGGGAAGCCATTTTAACGGCTACTTATCTTTTAAATAAGATACTCGTAAGGAAAAGAAGAGGCCCTTATGAATTATGGATGGGAAGAAAGCCATCATATCAAGATTTACGAGTGTGGGGGTGTCTAGCAAAGGTAGCTATATCGACTCCCAAGGCCCAAAAGATTGGACCTAAATGTGGATTGTATATTCATCGGATATGCTAAGAATAGCAAAGGCTTATCGCTCATTGTACATGATTCAAAATCCGGATATACAAAAGGGTACTTTAATGGAATCAAGGAATGCTTCATTCTTTGAAACTATATTTCCTTGTTTAACGAAGGAAACCGGAAGTTCATCTAGAATAGATGAAGAAGTTGTCCAAGATAAGAGACAACGAGATGATAATGATCTCCAAGATGAGAGACAAGATCAAACTGAGGAAGAAGAGGTTGAACCTAGAAGAAGCAAAAGGGCAAGAACCGAGAAATCGTTTGGACCCGATTTTGTTTCTTTTATGGTTGAAAACGAACCTACTTCATACCGAGAAGCGGTTACTTCCTCATAAGGGCCTCAATGGAAAGAAGCCATTAAAAGTGAAATAGATTCTATTTTACAAAACCATACTTGGGAGCTCGTGGATTTACCTCCTGGTTGTAAACCACTAGGCTATAAATGGATCTTCAAGAAGAAGATGAAAGCCGATGGCACCATTGACAAGTATAAAGCAAGATTAGTAATCAAAGGATTTAGACAACGAGAAGGTCTTGATTACTTTGATACATATTCTCCTGTTACGCGAATAACCTCGATTAGGATGATACTTGCTATTGCCGCTTTAAGAAATTTGGAAGTTCACCAAATGGATGTGAAACGGCATTTCTAAACGGAGATTTAGAAGAAGAAATCTACATGAACCAACCCGAGGGTTTCATGGCTCCCGGACAAGAGAACAAAGTTTGTAGGCTTGTTAAGTCATTATATGGCTTAAAGCAAGCTCCCAAACAATGGCATCAAAATTTGACCACGCCATGCTAGAGAGTGGATTCAAAATTAATGAATGCGACAAATGTGTTTATGTCAAAGACACAAATAGTGGATATGTAATCTTGTGTTTATATGTTGATGATATGCTTATCGCTGGCGAACGACAAGATGATCAAATCTACTAAAGACATGTTGAAATCAAAGTTTGACATGAAGGATATGGGTTGGTGATGTGATCCTTGGAATAAAGATCATACGAACTCGTAATGGACTTGTGTTAAGTCAAGCACATTATGTGGACAAAATTTTAATACTCATAATGCGGGGATTCCGCCTAGCTAGAACTCCAATTGACACCAAGAAGCATCTATCTAAAATAGAGGCTTAGGTGTTGCCCAATTAGAGTATTCAAGAATTATTGGCATGTTAATGTACTTAATGATGTGTACCGACCGACTTAGCATATGTCGTTAGCAGTGCTAAGTAGGTATACTAGTAACCCAAGCTATGCACATTGGGCGCCTATGACTAGGGTACTTCACTATTTGAGATACAATCGCGATTATGGATCGCATTATGATCGATATCCACTGTTATCGAGGGATACAATGATGCAAATTGGATATCCGACATAAAGGATTCTAGATCGACTAGTGGATATGTGTTTACACTAGAGGGCAGCTATATCTTGAAAGTCTTCCAAGCAAACCGTTATAGCTAAGTCCACGATGGAATCGTAATTTATCGCGTTAGATAAATGCGACAAGAGGCGAAATGGCTACGCCAATTCAGAGGACATACCAAGGTGGCCTAAACCGTAAGGCCATTAGTATACATTGTGATAGTCAATCGGCAATTGGAAGAGCTCATAGCATAATGTATAATGGAAAGTCCGACATATCCGTCGTCGACATAATTCGACACGACAACTACTCTCAACAGAGTTATCTCAATTGACTATGTGAAGTCAAAGGATAACATCGCAGATCCGCTACGAAAGGCTTAAGCAGAGTTAGTTAGTAAGTCGTCTAAAGGAATGGGACTAAAGCCCTTGAAGGAATGAGTTTCTATGAAGGAAAACCTAACCCACTTGACCGGAGATCCCAAGATCCGGGTTCAATAGACAACCTAATCATAGAAATGCGGGGAAGTCACGCCAATGCGGGGAGTTACTAAATATTGTAACTTTCCTAGTCCATTCCTATAACAAATGTGACTTGTTGAGAGGTTAAACATATGGCTTTAATGATTCGTGATGAAATCATAAAGCATAATGATTCAAGATGAAATCACAACACATATGTTTTAATGATTCAAGATGAAATCACCCATGAGAGAGAAGTGGGTCGCTCAAGGGAAATGGGGCGCAATTCCTAAGAGCTCTTGCAGAACCGTGCTAGTGTTCATGACCATAACGAACATGACTATGAGGACTTGACATTGTCGGGAGAGTCTTGTGTGAAGTGTAATGTCGCTCACGTAAATGGATAATGAGTTCAAGGACATCGCAGATACTCGGATCTAGGAGACTAAGTGCATCTCACAAGGAAGGTTCAAAGGGTTACACCTACCTATCCTATGCAAGACTTAACCGCAGAAATTTCACCGAAACTTTCGTGTGTTTTCAATCGATTTCCATTCATGTGGGGATTGTTGAAAATAGTTTTGCAAAATGAGTTTTTGCAAATTTTGGACACTATTTAATATATGTATATTTTATATATATTTATATTTCTTGATAGCTTATGCTCTCCTCGACGAGAGCTTCGCAACGAGCTAAAGTATGTCAAAATGGAGTTAATATGAATGAGATATCGTGTCTCAAAGTGGGACACGTGAAACACAATTTGAAAATAAACACATCCCACATCGCCTAGAAAAGGAAGTGGAGTGTGTTTATATAGAAATCTTGATATGAACCTTCAAAATGATTTGTTGGTTTTACTCAACACCTACGCGCGCTGCAGGGGGTGCGATTTCGTGATTTTGGGCCAAATGAGTTCAAGCTTCGAACTCATGCGAGCCCGCGACCGCTGGACACGAATGCAGCCCAAATCTCAGATACCGCGATCTTTTGCCGCAGATTTCGTTGTCATTATTTCCAGATTTGTGTCCATTTATTTTTGAACCGATTTAAACTTTGTAAACAAGTTAAATATAATCGGTTTAAATAAATGGAAGATAATAAAACCGTGTTTAATATTTTAACAGATTCGATATCTCAGATATTATTTGGCGATACCTTTCTTGGTGACCAAGATAGGTTTAGCCTATATATTAAACGCCTTATCATTCGGGCCACAGACAGAAACGCAGCTCCACCGCAGACGATTCCAAGAACCTTCGATCGAAACACACAAGCTTCGTGATTTTTCGTGCAAGTAAGTTTAGTCCTATCAGATAATAGCCGAGTACGTTGTACCGAGAAATGTACGGCGAACTGCTTTTAAGGAATCGTGTTCAACACGAGCCTCGTGCAATTTTTTATCGCTTTTATTTAAATTACGTTGAATAGTGTCTGCCTTCTCGCTTCTACTCCATTCTCGTCTGTTATTTATTTACCGTCGCTTATTTATTGTAATTATAACTGATTTTCATAAATAAAGTGCACACCGCTTCCCACATATCTCCATTCAATCGATATGCTCCTCTAACCCAACTTTCAACGATGATGATGAATCCTCGCCTCAGCCTTTGCCACTTACTAATGACTAATGATAGTCGCTGCCTTTGTCTAATTAACCAATTTTTCCACGATACGGCCACCATTGTGCACGTATAGTCAAACTCGCAACTTATCAGGTTGAGGGTTAAATACTACTCTTATCATAAATTGCACATTTCTATACATATATCTTTTTGTACACAGTACTTACAAAATTCTTAAAAGAAATGAATAGTGATATTGTCCTTTCCTTAATTTCCTTTGTGAGCAATTAAAAAATTCCCGAAGGGCTCGTGACTTTAGATAAACTTAAAACTCGAAACTTATAATAATGTTGAAGGGGTCAGATACCACAAACAATAAGAAGCATAAACAAATCTAGACACTAAACACATAAAGTTTAGGTAATAGCGCACATATTAAAATATAAAAAACATTAACCTTTTCAAGATGCGAATTTGAAATACAATCTATTTTGAGTATCGTGGAATTTTGAGATACGAATGATGTTCGTTATTGACCAATTAATAATCTTTTGTTGACACAACTAGGTGAGTGGGAGATTCTTTCACAATCTTCATGTTGAAGTTCCACTTTTATCCTTTTCTAATAATAATTTCTGTAGGTGTTTGATATGATGTCTTTTATGATTTAATGTATTTTCAGGACGAAAGAAATATGCACCTCACACGTGAATCCTCCTTTGCACATAATTTGATTTATTTTAATATGTGTAATTAATAAATCAGAGTAATTAAAAATTTCATCATTAACTAATATCATCAACTTATTTATTGGATATTCTTAACAAGAAAAAGAAGCTAAACATAGCTCACGTAAAGTCACATGTGTCGAAACCAAAAAATAGTACAAGAAAAGATACAACTCCTACAAGAACTATCATAGATTTGTCATATCTTTTGTAATATGTTACATATAGGTAAAGAAATACAAGTTTTTATAAAGTATACTACATATTTGTAAGAACCCGAATCAGATAAAAATATTCTTCCAAATCCGTTCATACAAAACACGTAAACCAGAATCCATAAGTCTCAGCAAATTAACTAAGATTCTGCTGCAACCTTCAAAGTACGCCTTGATATAAACTTATGGAGCAGCAAATGGGTCGTCGATCCATCTCATCTTACAAGGGGAGGAATTACCCGTTGGAGGGGTGGTTTTGGCTGCGAAAAGAGAGTTGATGGTGGATTTCACCAAGTTCATTCTCTTGCGACGACGAATACGCTTGAGGATGACTTGTTTGTCAAAATTTCCGCTAGCATGTATGGGATTCAAGTAAAGGCGCCTGCTAACACCACGGCTAGTTTTATCGTCATCATAATCGTCTTCTAAAAATATGTCGTCTGGATCATTAGAAGTTTGTATGGTAGTCTTGGAATCCGTTAGAGAGTTTTGCTTTTGGGAAGATGCTTTTGACATGGCTACTCACTTCCACACCAGAATGGGCTTAAACTATGATGCTCTTAACTACTATATATAGATACAAATGACCCTTTTTAGGCTTTTATTTGTTTAATCGTTTATATAATGTTTCTCTCTAGATGGGTGCAACTTTTAAGTTCAGTTGTCATACAAGCTAATGTTCATATTATTGGTTATACCGAAGTCAAATCCGTAATTATACGGCCAAAAATTAAGTGAGCTTATTGAGGTATACACGTATATATTTAAAGAACGCTTATTAATATATTTAATATAATTAGTGTATAAGTATTAATTATATTAATATGTCACGAAATGAATTAACATGCGTTAAATAACCGTTAAATGCATATTTAACGAAACGGGCTAACTAATTTAAGTGTGATGGACACGCTAATTTTGGTAGAAGTCCAACACGAGCCCAAAAAGCTCATGGGTTCTTTAGGTCGGCCGAACATAAAGAGGAAGAGGTGGAGTTGGTTTCTAACTTGGATTACAAGTTATGTCTAGTATATATTGAATACATATGATTCATTATTTACTAATCACTAAAACCTAACCCTAAGCAAACACTCGACACCCTCCTCTCCTTCACGTAACCTATCGACACCTAAATCCCTTGGGGATTTCCAATCGCAACTCAAGAACAAACCAAGCAAGTCTCGTTTGTTCGTTAGTGACAAGGACTATCATCTTACGTTGTTGGTTAACGTTTAGTGTGTGCATTTGATAGAGATAACCTACTTTGGTTATTAGGGTTTCGATCCAAGGTTGATAACAAATTCAAGATTCAAAATCTACCAATTGTCTTGATAATTCAATTGGTTAAAGGTTAGTAACTTTATGTGGTTTACTTGTTTTCCATAATCATCAAGCTAGATCCAATTCGATGCGTACTCATGGTGAATAACAGTTAATATTGCTTGTCAAATTTCAACAGTGGGATCATGAACCATTCGTTTGATGTTTATGGGTTGCACCACTTAAAAACCGTAAATAGATCTTAAAAACTTGTTTTTATGTGTTTCCTTGAAATTGTTTTTACAACTCTTAGGGTTATTTTTTCTTGCAAAATTTCAACCCTAAAGGTCCTAAACTATAGTTTCTTGAAAACCCTAGATCTAGCATTTACATGGTTAAAATCAAATATCTTTACAAGTTACAAATTTTTTATTTTATTTGGCTTATTTTGTGTTATTTGTTATTATAATCCATGTCAAGTACATACATACTTGTCATGGATGATAAGTCAAGTGAATCTTGTTTTTTTGACATGATATTAATTGGTTAATAACTTAGGGAAGACTTAATCCGATAATCAAGGCTTTCGCAATCGAGTTTCTCTATGCATGTGGCACTACTTGTCTAGATTTATCGACAACATGTAGGGGCCTTTGGTTGCAACAAGAGTTGGGGAAGACTCATAAACGGTCTTTTCGGGTTTTACTTTTTATTGCTTTACTTGTTTACTGCTTTATATAAGAGTTTGTCTTCACCCGATCTTTTCATTTTGTCTGTTTTATTTGCTTATACTTGATTCCCTATGACTTGATCTATATGTGCAAAAGATTTTGGAAATTAAAACATACATTAAATTATCGTAATTTGATTTGATTAAACTAGTTCTTGCGAGTTTATGTGTCGTAAAGTCAGGTTAGGTTTACACTATAATTTTCTCCCACGAAGAACTTGCTTGAATATTGGTTTAATTAACTTTAACTACTAGATAATTTAAGTTTTTGTGCTTTCATTAATGACCAATATTTGATTAACCAAGTGTTTTGTGTGTTTCTAACGCATTTGGTCGGGCTTACATACCGTAATTGTTTCCAGCTACGAACACACAAGTACATTAGTTATCAAAACATGGCCTAGGGTTTGCGTGGCCTTTAATATATTTCTGCCCCAATACATGTTTCGGCATATGAGGGGATTATTGAAAGAACTTGTGTCTTTTGACTCTTGTAGAGTACAATATAGGGTTTGGTAATTCTTTAATATTTTTCCGTGATAATAGTGAACCCAAAAGTTGATTTTTTTCTTTCAAACTTGTGTGTTACGAAGTTGTATGCATGCTTCTTTCTACACGTCTTTATCAAATTATGTGAATACCTAATTTAAATGTAAGTCTTTGCCATCCAATTATGAGGACACTTGCAATTTCCTTTTACTCTGCGTTAGACGTAGGTGAATTGCAACCCAATGTGTCTATGCTCTACGCATGAGACCTAGAGTGATTTACACAAGTTAACAATTGGATGACTTAATCGAGTTAAGCGGGTGAGATCCTTAAGCCTAAGGCAAAAGATGAGACAAAGCATGTATAAAAGTAGTAGCTTGTACTCTAGTGTCATAAGTCTCATAAATCTAAGAGTTGTGTAGGGAATTATATTTTGTAAAACAGATTTAAGTTTGTTTAAGTTTGTTTAGGATTAATTCGGTAGTGTTAGTGGTTAAGTCCGGTAAGCGTAATTAAGTCATTAGTGGTTAAGTATGCCAAGACTAATGTAGTTAAGTCCGCGTAACAAATGTTTGATAGTTAAGTCTGTTTATGATAAAAATAGAATTGTTTGTTAGAGTTATATTAGGAATAGATATGTACGCGTAGAGATATCGTAGGAAGAGATATCTTTACTGTTAGCCTTAATAGTTTTTATTAGAAGTGATGGTCATTCACATTTAGGAACTTTGTATCGTGTGTTAGATATCGTATTAGAATAGTCAACAGGCTCGTGGATTGGACTAAGCTAATTGGTTAGAAGTTATGTTAAGCTAACCTTGTATAAGTTGTCATCCAATCCAAGTCCAATCCAAGCCCATCCCAAAGCCCATTAGGGTATATGTAAGGAACTATAAATACCCCTCAAAGTCTCATTTGAGGGGTGTGCTTGAGTGTGTGTGTGTGTGTGTGTTTTCTTTGGAATAAAGTTTCCTTTCTTATCTCTTTCTCTCTATACATACACGCCTAACATATATCAAGTCACCAATCTCTCTCTTAATCTTTCTTCTTATTTACGCCTATATGGTTATGTAGCGTGGTATTCGTGTATTAGAAAAGGTTGGTATTCGTGGTAAAGTTGAGTAAAACGAGGTCCTACAATTGGTATCAATCGCCTAACAATGGTTTATGAGTGTTTGTGTTTGTTTTGAAGTTTTGGCATCAGACGCAGTAAAGCTCACGTTATACATCTTTGCCACACTTAAAGCTTTGATGTTTACACTTAAAAATTCAAGATTCTTATGGTTTAAGGTTTATTTGGTGTTAAAGTTTCATTTTTTGCAAAAGTTCAAGCTTTACGTGTTTTTCTTTTTTAAACTCGTGTTTGTTTCGTTGTTCATTTCTACGCATAAGCTTAAAAGGCATTTTGGGTGATAAAGGTCAAAACTTTCTTGGTATTTGAGTGTTTTGGAAGCTTTTTGTGCATAAGAAATCATTTGGAAAACTGGAAATTTTTTACGCGTAAGTCAAAACCCTATTCTTACGCGTAAGAAAAGTCAAAACCCTAATCCTACGCGTAAGGTATATGCGTAAGAATTCAGTTTTTACGCATAACTTTTTGGTGCAGATTCTTCGAGCTTCAACGGTTACTCAGTGCTTCCCTCACTTGGATAAGTTTGTGGAACACTTCAACTTTGGATATCTCTTACACTGTGATAGTGTAAAGGATTTTGTGGGCAAACCCTAGTTTTTACGCATAAGCTAAAACTTACGCAGAATTTCTTTTGCCTAAGCATTTTCACGCATAAGCTTGACTTACGATAAGCAAATCCTACGCATAAGGATTCTACGACTAAGCTTTTCGCTTTACGATAAACTAAGGTTTCTCAAGTCTACTTGTAAGCTAGGCATCCCACGATAAGAATCCTACGCCTAAGCATTCTACGCAGAATCTTCTCCCACGCCTAAGCTCTTTCTACGCTTATTGGTTTTTAAAAAAAAAAAAAAAAAGGGAAAACTTGAGTAAAATTTAAATTTTAGGGAGTCTAAACATTCAATTTTACGAAATTCAAATTTTGGTATAACTTGAAAATTTTGGTCAAAATTCAAATTTTTGGACCCAAAATTTTTTCGGTCAAATTTGACGTCAAAGTTGTTAAAACTCAAAATTTTCATACAACCTTAGAATTGATTTTTACTGAGAATTTCAAATTTTGGGAGAGAAAAATTTTACGCCTAAGAACCACGTTCACGAGTACGACTTTCAGCAAAACTTCAAACGGTCATAACGGATTAAACACAACTCCTTTATCGTTGAATCGATCCTACATCAACTTTATCATATCATACCTTCATCAATGGCAACTCAACAAGACATTCATGCAGCCGGCCGAAAACCGTCCTCCTATGTTGGAAAAAGGTGGTTATCTTCAATGGACAAGTCGTATGATTCGTTACATCAAGACCAAACCTAATGGAAAATTGATGATTCAATCCATTACGAATGGACCCTTCAAGCCTCGACAAGTCCAAGACCCGAAATGCCGATGCAACACCTCCCGTCCCACCATTTTTTCATCTTCAAAAGAATCGAATACTCAAGAGGATCGAAGCAAGTCGAAGCAGATGACATGGCAATTCATATTGTCCAACGGGTTTACCAAGAGACATCTTTTGTCAGAGACAAGTGGTGAAACCGCTTCGATATGTGGGAACGTGTTAGACGGCTTTGTCATGGAATGTAAATTGGTCAACAAGACATGGAGAACAAGTCGCTAACCGCATGGGAGAAGTTTACATCTACTCCGTGAGAATCCATTGAATCCTACTATGGAAGGTTTTGCACTTTAATGAATGAGCTCGATCGAAACAAGTTGACACCCGTAACTATCGTGAGCAACATCAAGTTCCCGAACAATCTACCGTAAGAATGGGGCGATATGTCACTATTGTCAACCAAACAAATGACTTACATCAAGTGAACTTTGATCAACTCAACGATTTTTCAAACAAAACCAAAATGAAGTGAATGAAGTCGAAAGAAAGATTGGCAAAGAATCATGATCCATTGGCACTCATTGCAAAGACTCAAACTCCGGTGAATACACAACAACAAGCTTCATCATCTTCCACCAACAACAACTTGCAAAGAATACATTCCACAACCACAAGTCGGTTTCCTCAACAACAATTCTATCCACCAGAACAACAAGTCATTCAACAACAACAGTATCCACAATACCAGGAACAAGGAATCACTGATCATGAAACTGAACAAGAAGTGGCTTTGTCACATGCTTTTGCATTCTTGGGTAAAGCATTTAGAAGTCGCATGGGTAATCAAGCGGTTCCGTATCGTGTCAGTTGGATCGAATGTTGGAAATCGATGGGATGAATGTTGGGAATAGAGCAATGGGTAATCGAATGGGAATGTTGCGCCCAATCATTGGGAATTATGGAAATATGAATCGTGGTAATCAGTTACGTGTTACAATTGTCAAGGAGTGGGTCACATGGCAAGGAATTGTCCTACTGTCGAAAAAGAAGGATCTTGCGTTTCTTCGTAAAGCTATCATGTTGGTACAAAAGGAAAACGCAGGACTTCAGTTGAGTGTCGAGGAACATGACTTTATGGCTATTATGGATGATTTGGAAGACCGAGAGGACATCAAAGCAAACCGCATCTTCATGGCAAATCTTCAGGAGACTAAGTACGACATCGATTCTCGACGCACCTCCGCCTATGACGCCAATGCAGATATCGAGGTACCAATCATTGATCCATGCTATAACAATGTCATATGTGATGTGTTTACTCATGACGAATAGCATTCTCGCGACGCCAACACCTACTTATGATACATACCGACAATCCGAGTTGTAGCAATACGAACTCGAAACTCCGGATGTGGATCCTAATGGAGGTCGTGTCACAAAATACCGAGACCGATGAGGAAACCCGTGCTTATTTTGAAACATTAATCAATAATCGTGGCATTGAAATTGAGAAAGTTAGAACGGTCAATCACGGTTAAGGCCGCGAATGCTAAATTGACCGCCGAGCTTGAGAGTTACAAAGAGAACGCAAGAGCCTTTGAATTTCATACAAACAAAGTATCAGAATTAGAAATTGGTTATCGAGATTCTGTTTTAAGAGAAAAACAATTGCAAATCAAGTATGACACACTTGATGTGAATTTGAACTTAAAAATAAAATCTTTAAACACGGAAATTTCTGATCTAAAAAACCAACTTTCTAAACAACAAGCAACTTATTCTGATCTTGAAAAAGAGAAGAAGCAGTTAATTGCTGATTTTTCAAAACGAGAAGATTCTCTTCTTGATGAAATTCTTGATAAAAATGAGGTGATCAAAAAGTTGGAAAACTTGCTTGTTACAACGGGTCATTCAGCCAAATCATCAAATATGCTAATTAATCAAGTAAATCCGTATTTTCATACTACTCAAAAAATGGCTCTTGGTAACAAACCTCCTTGTTTCCTCAAGATAGCTCGAAAGAACGGAATTGTGATCAATGGAAAAGCTTTGCATGAACCCATAATTGTTCATGATTCTCTTGAAACGTTAGAACTATCTGATGAGAGTAGATCAAAAATGAAACAAAAGAATCCAGATCTAAAACCAATTGATTATAACAAATGGAACAAAATTAATGGAATTACTTTTGTTAATCAAAAAGAAAAATCAAAGTTTTCCATCACACCAAGTGTTTCAAACAAAGTGTCATCACTAGTTTCAAAATCGTTTCAAAACCAATTGTTGTCTCAAAATCTCTTTCAAAATTGAACAAATGTCTTCAAACAATCCTTTTAACACAAGTGATGCGAGAAGTATTTTAGAAAATGTGAAAACTAGAATTGGGATCTTCAAGAGACCGTTAAAACTAAAACCAATATTACTACTAACAACCGGTTCTCTAGTTTTGACATCGAACAAAGAAAGTTTTTGAAACTCAAATTGCCCTCACCTGAATGCCATCAACTCAAGGGTAATTCATTTTGAACAAGCATTTTGAAAGAAACAGTTGACTTTGTCAAGGACCACAAATCCTCGGTAAAGCAAGCTAATGAAAGTGTTGAACACATCAAAGTTTTGGAAAATTTAAATGATTCTCTCTTCAAGATGTTATAACTACCGATATCATGTCCATTATCTTACAAACATATTCGTTGAAGACCATGAAAGACTCAGTTTGAGACCTCCGCAATTGTTTCAAAATATGAAAAAGCTCTTGAAAAACTTGAAAAGAAAACGTGTCCTATTTTAAACAACTTGATCGAAAAACGAAGAATGCAAGTATGACAAACTGTCAGATGAGCGTGCCTACAAGGACATGAAAGAGCAAAATGATCTTTTGAGAGCTCGGTTGGAATGTCTAAAAGGAAAGGTGTGGATACTAAGTTTGCAAAACCATTGACCGAGGAGAAAACAAATGTTCCCAAACCGTTTTCAAACCAAAATGTCTATTTCTCCGTTTCCTCCAAAAGTCAATGAGAAAATGATTTATCAAAAACAAATCACCCACGCCTTTGCCTATTAAAAGAGAATTATCAAAGGTTTTGAAAACCAATTTTGATATAGAAAAGTGTTTACATGGCATTTCTAAGACTAGTACACGGAATGTGACCAAAATCCAGTTAAAGAATCATTGGTTCTAACGACATGGTCAACAATCACTATCTAGAAGAAGCTAGGAAAAGGCATGAGACTGAAAAGACGGAATTTTAGGTGCAACATCTAGGGTGATGAATTCTACAAGATTTCAAGGCATCGCTAGTAGTAGTAAACCATTACCTAGGAACACTCTACAAAAGACTAGGGATTGGCTTGCATCTAAGAGTAGTTGCTAAAAGAAAATGCTATGCCCTTAGAAAACAACACTAGAATTCTAAGTCTTTTCGAACAAGAATCAATTTCCAAAAGAATGTAGTGACAAAGTTAAAGTCATTGTTTTAAACAAGAATATTGAATTTGTCTGTACTACATGTAAAAATGTGTCTTTTCACTAATCATGATGCATGTGTCTCACAATATCTCAAGAAAGATAATTCTCGCCAAGGCACAATCCACTAAGACACCAAATAGAAACAAGCCCGTTGATAAAAGACAAACAAAAGACACCTAATAGGACGATCTCTTCAGACGTAGTTTTTCCAAAATGAGTCTTCCACGCATCCGAAAAGAAAACAACTCCTAGATCTTACCTTAGGTGGAAACCCACGGCAAAGTTTTCAACAAAGTAGGTCTTAGATGGATTCCCACAGAAAGATTTTGATACTTGCACCAACACGTATAATAGTGAAAATCATCGGGATAAGGAAGTAGAAACCATTACAACCATTGATAGTGATCACCCTCACCGTGAGGAATCTTGTACTTCTAACATCGTTATTTGTGAAAACTCTTCTTCTTTGGTTGCAGTGTGAATCAAATATCTCGAACCCACTCATCGAGGGTTCCAATTCCAGTAAACTCTTCTTCTTCATTTTTCTATCTTCTATCTTTGATTTTCCATTTCTTTTATAAAACCAACAAAAGCAAAATATAAAATATAAAATCTTTCAAAAATACAAAACAATAGAAAATAAAATCAAAATATTCTTCTCACGACATGTCTCTCGATAATCGATATTCAGACGCTTTAGAAATGTCATTCAACAATGATACGGATATGTATGATGCTTGAGCGAGAGTTCTTTAAATGTTTTCCAAAACATGTCGCTTCTCAAAATTTCTTAAATAATGGCTTTCAGATACTTCAAGACGAAACCCCGACTTCAAAATAATGGCTTCGGACACATCGGTTCAGGACCCGCTTCAAAGAAAGGAAAGTGCTTAACCAAATCAAAGGTTTTAAATATTTTTAAAGCACTATTCCTAAAAACATAATGGCTTGTAAGTATTTCAGATCAGAACCCGATCTTTAAAGAAAGGAAAGTGCTACGCAAAATCGATTTTCATAAATATCGAGCACTTATCCTAAAACAAATGAAGATAATTCTTCTTCAATATCTTCAAAAGATTTTTAAAATCTTCATCTTATGTACCATTGATTCGAAAGTTTTCAAAAGATTTTCAAAATCTCTCACATTTGGTACCAAGATAACTCCTCTAAACCCTTAATTGACTCTAAATTTTTCGTATGAAAATATGCTTTCGTTAAGGGGAGTATTAAACCAAAATTGTTCCAAAATTCATGCTAAATCGGTTTCTATCCAAATGCTTTTCGAAAAACATATCTTTTAATCATTTTGTTTCAAAACATCATAGATATGCTATTTTGAGGGGAGAAACGTGATTAAAATGTGATCAAAAGGTTTAATGATCGTTGTTTGAATCTCAAAAGAGCTCGACTCAATTCGTAACCAATGAATTGACGAGAAATCAAAGTCGAAGTGTACCATTTCGAGAAACTTTCTATGGACTTGACCAGACGAGTAATAATTTCAAGCTAGTTCTCTAGTGATGTAAACGTGTCTCGAATCGGTCTAGCTCATTTAAAGTCGATCAATTCAAAAGTGCGAACTCTACCTCTATGTGCGATTTCACAAAACATATAAGCACATGTGAAGGGGAGTGTTTCGAAAATAAAAAACTCAAGGAGTGTTTCAAACATGTTTTCAATCATAAACACTTTGAGAGATTTTCAAGAAAAATGGTTTTATGGCAACATGGGATAGTCATGGAGTTATAAGGTGACTAAGGATAGGAAATTGTCCTATGATCCGCCAGAGTCGGAGGGATCTACCCAAGGACATCACCAATAGTTTAGAACTAGAAGTCCTTAGGTATGATTGAAAAAGGAGTAATGTGAGAAAGGAGAAAGAAGGGTTGAAGAATTAAAAGAAATGTAATGAAAAGAGTGAAAAGAAATAGCCTCCATAATCAACCTTAGGGCGTAAACCGGGTTCAATTCATATACTCTTGGTTGTCACTAGATGACACCGGTATTGAAGACAAAGACGTCATGGACCCAAGTGACGCACCGCACTAAACCTTCTAGCCACTCAATTCCTCTTAAAAGGATTTGTTTCATTCTCACTGGGAACCATACATAATCTATCGACTTTTCTTAGAGATTGTTGGTATTGAAGAAGGAGACCATCTCCCTAGTCTCCGCTTAGGAAACCAAAATGCACTAATTGAGTCTAGAGCCACGAGATTCATCAAAAGATCTCATAGGAACACTTGACATGACATCGCTTGTTGTTCATCAATAAGGACACAAGTGATATATTCTAGAGTCCCACGCAGATCTTAGCAATCGCCGTAACATTTATGAGAAGTTTCACATCCGTGATCTTGATGATTGAATGGAAACTCCCGCCGTGGTCAACATCAAGCGCCTCGACAGCAGTCACTTAGGTAACTCCCGTGGATTACGCTTAGTGTGTCTCAAACGGTCTACATCGTGGGGTGATGCTTGGTGTACCTCAATGACTCATCCGAACTATAGGTATACCTCGATACATTGCGTTATCTCACTTGTGGGACTCAGTTCAGAACGGCCTTTGTAAGAATTAGAGATGTGTTTTCACACTATATGTTAACACCCTCGAAATTCAAACTTGTAAGTGTCGGAATCCGCTTATTACTAACCTGTTTTTATGTTTTCTTCTTATGGAAGCTCCGGAGCGGATTGATCGTGCAGATTCTCCACATGCTCATACCAACAACACATGAAAGTTCTCATCAAAATCAAAGGCAACACAAAGTTAAAGATGATTCTTCGTCAATGTCAAAGAATCTACAAAGTTTAAAGACTCGAGAACTACATCATTGGTAATTAAAAGTCAAATAGAAGTGTGAGCATGGTGGAGAATGACGTGAGACACCTAACCAACGAAGTTGAAAACGGCAGACAACACCATTGACTAATCACAAAGCATGAAGGAACAAAGAATCAAGACTATTCTATATCTTCACACAAAGTTCAAGCTCGAGAAAAGTAAAGACCTAATCAAGTGGAGCATCTTTGAATGACCACCCTTAGGGGAGATTGTTAGCCTTAATAGTTTTTATTAGAAGTGATGGTCATTCACATTTAGGAACTTTGTATCGTGTGTTAGATATCGATTAGAATAGTCAATAGGCTCGTGGATTGGACTAAGCTAATTGGTTAGAAGTTATGTTAAGCTAGCCTTATATAAGTTGTCATCCAATCCAAGTCCAATCCAAGCCCATTCCAAAGCCCATTAGGGTATATGTAAGGAACTATAAATACCCCTCAAAGTCTCATTTGAGGGGTGTGCTTGAGTGTGTGTGTGTGTGTGTTTTCTTTGGAATAAAGTTTCCTTTCTTATCTCTTTCTCTCTATACATACACGCCTAACATATATCAAGTCACCAAGTTCTCTCTTAATCTTTCTTCTTATTTACGCATATATGGTTATGTGTAGCGTGGTATTCGTGTATTAGAAAAGGTTGGTATTCGTGGTAAAGTTGAGTAAAACGAGGTCCTACAAACACATTAAGATCTTGTTAAGAGTTCTTCACATAGTGAATTTGGATTTATTCAAGTTTACTATAAGTCATTCAAGGCTACTTAGATCCATAAACTTTTGGACCTACAAGTGGTATCAGAGCCTGTAGAAGGACTCTGTTGTTGAAGATACA
The DNA here is from genome assembly GCA_022545495.1 of Chrysanthemum lavandulifolium. Lineage (NCBI taxonomy): Eukaryota > Viridiplantae > Streptophyta > Magnoliopsida > Asterales > Asteraceae > Chrysanthemum > Chrysanthemum lavandulifolium. The sequence goes on along the minus strand of CM040239.1, from coordinate 232,090,228 downwards.
CAAAAACAAACACTCATTCCAACCATAAAACATCAAACATGTCAGAGAAACTAAGTGAAAAGGAAACTGAAGAAGGAGCAGACAACTCTCAACCCAAACCACCCCAAATCACAAACACCACAAACATCTCCAACATGAAGCTTCCACCACTGAAGAAAGACGAATATGACATATGGGCTATGGAGATGGAGCATTACTTAGAATACACAGACAATGAAGTTTGGAAGGTGATACAGAAGGGAAACTCTAAAAAGAGAGTTACCAAAGGAAAAGATGGCACTTATACTATGTTGCCACCGCCACTCACTCGCCGAGATCCTTGTCAGAGAAGGAGAGAAAGGCCAAAAGAATCTTGCTAATGGCACTTCCCAAGGAGCATATCGACGCGTTTTCATGGGATGGATGATGCAAGGGAAATATGGGAGGCAATCAAGGTAAGATTTGGAGGAAATGCCAACCCAAAAGATGAAAAGGTCAGATACAAACAACAATTGGAGGCCTTATTGCTTCCGATTTTGAAGGATTAGAGAAGGGCTATGGTGGTTTCAACAACTTCATCACAACCGGAGGCCCATGGTCTTGGTGTTTCGATGAGGATGCAAACCATAAATTCCTTAGGTCTTTTCCAAAAGAATGGTCAAGTCTAGCAATGACCATGAGGACCAGACCTGAAATTGATACCATATCAATTGATGATATGTACAACAACCTAAGGGTTTTTGAACAGGAGATCAATAATGTGTCAAAACCATCCTCTTCTAGCTCTCAGAATCTTGCTTTTGTATCACATGGCAAGACAGTACTAACCAGGTTAAGTCTGGTAGTTGTTATAGTACTTCTTCAAAATGTACTATAGAAAGAGGGGCACCTGCTGGAGTTGCTGATCAAGTTATCTACTCTCTCTTTGCTAGATCATCAGAAGAAATAGATTTGCTCGATGAAGATCTGGAGCATATCAATGATGCAGATATTGAAGAGATGGATATTAATTGGCGATAGCCATGATAGCTATCGGGATGAATGTGTTCTTTAAGAGACATGGTGGAAGAGTCATATGATCCAAAGACTCCAGTTGGCTTTGATAAAAGAAGCTTGAGTGCTATAATCGTCATCAAACCGGCACTTTGCAAGGGAATGTAAGGCTCTCGATGCAAGTGATAGGAAAGAAGGAGTCTCCTATCGTAAAAAGGAAGTCGAGAAGAAGGAAGATCAAAAGGTTGGGCTGCGACCATGGATGGAGGTGCTATCAATTGGGAGAACATGCCGATGAGGAGTCTACCACCACTCTGCGTTCATGGCCATTGGCTCTAACAATGAGGTATCTTTATGTTCAAAACTATGTGTTGATTCATATAATTTTATTAAAACACAAAGTGATGAGCAATTAACTCAGTTGAGAGAATAGGAAGTTCAAATTCTAGCTTATTCCAATGCTGTTAAAACCTTAGAAACACAAATTTCAAACCTTGAAAAGCAAAATTCATCTCTAAATGAAAAATTAATGTTTCAAGCTAATGATAATTTAGCTAAGGATGAAAAGCTAAGGAAATATAGAAGAATATGTATGAAAGCTCAACAAGAAAGAGATGAGTTAAAGAAAATAGTTAAGTCTTGGGAGAGTCTTCTAAAAATCTACACAGTTAATTAATTCGCATGAGCTCCAAACGTAAAGTGGGTCTAGGCCATGAGATTAAATCGATAGTGAAGTTTTAAGTTATGAAGAAGAGATGAAACCTGGTATTTTTGGTAGTTCAGAAGAAGACTATGTTGGTAAACCACTTTATAATATATTTGTTAAAACTGATAATTATAAAGGAGTTCCACCACCACTTAATAAGGACTATACACCTAAACCTTAATAGAAGTTTGATGAGTCTTTATTTGATTACAGCAAAAAAAAATCCTGAAATAATTGCTTCTCAAGACTATTCCATTGAATTTTCTGCCTTTCAATTCCATGACAGTAAAGGATTTTGTAAGAAGAGTCTTGGAAGAGAAGACAAAACCAGTGAGTATTCCACCTGTCAATCTAATGACAGTGAGGGATCCACTGAAAATGTCTTTGAATGTTCTCAGAGCTAAAATCTGAACCCATAAAGATTTCTAAACCTACTCTGATAAGCAAGCCTTATGTGTCTAACCCAGAAATAGCTAAACCTAGGCAACAGATTAAACCTGAGATACCTAAAGTAGACAGAAAGAACTGGCATGGGTTAATGCAAAGAGAATTTGGGATGGGTACTCTTTCACAAAGAAAAGTTGTTTTTGTGTGGTAGCCTAAGTCATTTGATAAAAGATCGTGACTATTATGAGAAAAGGATGGCTAAGGAGGTCGAGTTAAAAAGAAAATGGTCGCAAACACCGGTAATGGGTTAGTTTGACCAATGTGGAATAATATAAATAGAATTAACCATGCTAATCGGTTTGTCACAAGACCGATTACTTGTTACCGGTAGTACTTCATTAATCGTTAGGCCAAAAGTGGGTACTGGTGTACAAATTAATCTTGGTAGGCAAAACATTAATACGGTAACATGTCTAGGGTTAATCTTGGTCATGTTAAACTGGTCAAGCCAAAGTTAATCCTGGTATATGAATGTTAAATCAAAACCTACTAGTCCTTCACCCAGTCCCAAGTTTAGAAAACCACAGGTGAACCAATTCAACCAAAGACTTCATTATGGTTCACATTCACCTGTGAGAAAACCCATAGTTCATAATGCAGCTCAAATGTTTCAATCCTATGCTGCAATGGGTAATTGGGGGACTATTGTTAAGCCCTCAGCAGGTTATACTTGGAGACAGACCAAAACACACTCCAAGAATAATAGTGGACCATCTTCACTTATACTTTGAATTATCAAGGTCCATAAGGTAGACCCAAGCCTCTACAGTTCGGGTCCCCAAGAGAAACTAATTTTCTTTTAACATGCAGAACATCCACACCGGAAGCTAGGAAGTAGAGGAATTGTTGATAGTGGATGCTCGGGCATATTTCGTAACAAGGATCACTTGGAGGAGTTTGAGGAAGTCCAAGGAGGTTCTCATACTTTTGGTGGTAGCAAAGGCTACATTCCGGTAGAGGTAAAATTAAAGTGGGCAATTTAGAATTTGAGAGTGTATATTTTGTGAAAGAACTTGGGCACTTTAACCTTTTCTCAATATCACAAATTTGTGATAAGCATCATAAGGTTCTTTTACTAAAATCGAATGCTTTGTGTTAACTCGACTTTAAGATGCCTAATGAGAATCGATACTTCTAAAGGTCCCAAGACAACACAACTTATACAGCTTTTGATATGAAGACACCTCCTGCCGCCAAAGGTGGTGCTTGTTTGATTGCAAAAGCCTCACTGGATGAGTCTAAATTGTGGCATAGAAGACTTGGTCATATCAATTTTAAAATCTTAACAAGCTTGTATAGGAAACCTAGTTAGAGGACTACCGATAATACTTTTAAGAATGACCACACATGTGTTGCTTGCAACAAGGGAAAGCAGCATAGGGCCTCATGCAAGGCAAAATTTGTTAGATATGTTACTCACCCATTTCATACCTTGTATATGGACTTATTTGGCCCCACTTTTGATAAAAGCATTAATCATGCTAGCTATTGTCTTGTTAACACTGATGATTGCACCAGATTTTGTTGGGTATTCTTTATGTCTACTAAGGATGAAACTACAGGAATCCTTCAAGCTTTTATTAGGCAGATAGAGAACCAGCAGAATCAAAAGGTTAAGACTATTAGATCAGGCAATGCACAGAGTTTAAGAACAGGGAAATGCTTGAATTTTGTGGAAATAAGGGCATTAAACAAGAGTATAATGTTGCAAGAACTCCACAACATAATGAAGTTGCTGAAAGAATGAACATGACCCTCATTGAGGATGTTAGGACCATGCTAGCAGACTCACACTTACCAACAACTTTTTGGGCTGAAGCACTGAATTTTGCTTCTTATGTTTTCAATAGGGTAAGGGTGACTAAACCTCCACTCAAGACTCCTTATGAGCTTATGTTTGGACATAAACCTGTCATTAGCTATCTAAGACCTTTTGGGTGCCATGTTACCATTCCAGATACTCTTAGTGTCCTTGGAAAATTTGATGGTAAATCTGATGAAGGTTTCTTGATAGGGTATTCCCTAACCAGTAAGGCCTTTAGGGTATACAACTTAGTGACCAAAAGTACAAGTTGTGATTGGGAGATCTACAGGGACAATTTTGGAAAAGATTGGAAGGTAATCAGATTTAGTAGAAAGTTTGCTATAGTCAAGAATCTTGAAGATATGATAAAATCTTGTAATCGACAAGACTTGGATACTCTGTGGAGTTTGGTTCAGACAATGCACAGAGTTTTCCTTGGTCTCCAATAGTTAGATTCATCTGGAGAGATATTGATGAGACTGGTGAAGAATTTTTGTATATTCCCGAAATTTTAACGAAGAAATCCAAAGCTGCAACTATGTGAATTTGGGAAATCTTGAGTCAGGCTGATGACTCGGTAATAAAACAAGCGCTTCTCAGGAGGCAACCCGTGTTGTTTTCAGATTCGATTCTCATTTTTTCGTGGTCACACCCCAAAGTTTAAACCTTTGGTTGAACTTAAGTGTGGGGTGACACGCTTTAATAAACTGTTCTTTTGTTTGTGTGTAAGATTCGCATGTAATGATTACTTCGTGGACACTTGGATCAAAGATGTTAAGTGAAACTCATTCAAAAATCTGGTTTTATCCCTATTTCCCTAGTTTCTATACTTTGATATTCGTTATTTTTCACATTGAGGACAATGTTTAACTTAAGTGTGGGGGGTGAATAGGAAAATTAGAGTTTTGAGCTTAAATTTTAATTTTTTGCCCTTGTGATCTAGTTATTTTCACGCTTTTAGGATAATACATTAGAATAACGGATCAATCCATCGGTAAAATCTGTAATTTTGAAAAAATTGATATGTGTTCGATTAATATTGCAATCCATTCGGGATCGATAACATTTGCTAGCACACATTATATAAGCCCTTTCCCCAAATTGTGAGGATTTGAGCCTATATCATATATATATATATATATATATATATATATATATATATATATATATATATATATATATATATATATATATATATATATAGCATACATCTTTATGCTTAGATGTTTTCATGTGTGTGATGGTGATTTTATTTATTGTAGAACTTGTGCTTGTAAATCATTACCAGACCACAGTGAGATTGGATTCGTGTGATATAAGTGTATTCGTGTGATAAAGAGGCACCTTAGGATTTAAACACAAATGGCCTTCCATTTTACATCTAATGATACATTAGCTAACCACATCGGTTAGTTAACCACCCATATGGACCCATTTGTAGCACTCACTTTTAGTGCTAGATACCCTTAGTAAACCCTCCGAGCCAATCTTTTCATTCTTGTTAAATCCAGAAAAATACAAAAATATTTTACACTTTAAGCCTTAGCCTAACCTTTGCAAATGTCTAATTGGTTGGTTGCTAGTTGCTTGGTACGATTGGATTGTCTTGATGATTATGAGTAACTGCACTTTGTCATTCGTATGTACCATTTCGAAGAAAGAATTATGTTTAAAAAAAAAGTTAGTTATGTAATAAGTATTAGCCAATGTGCTATGTATGAAGAATATTGTTATGGCGAATCGATGTGAAGATTTGTGGAAGTCCGAAGAAAAGAAAGAATGCATCTATAATCATTTACTGGTTTGCGGATTGTCTGGTAACTAGCAACATGGGTATTAGACTTGACTTTATTTTTCTTTTAAAACCAATTAAATAAATAATCCCATGCCTCATCCATATCCTTTAATCACCCGAAGCCTAATATTTCAACCCGAATAAAATCCCTCTTTAGACGTTTACACTTGGTGCTCACCCCACGTCGATGGAGTTTTGTTTCTTGTACAAGCTTATGGTAATAAATGAATAATAACCGAGCAATGAGTGTGATTTCTCTTGTTTACTCTACCTAAAAATTGAGTGATTGAGTGAATTATATTTTGTTCCTTTTCATGAGGTGTTTTGAAATGTTAATCGCAAGAAAATCATTGGATATTGTCAAACATCTTGATTCTTTCATCATTAAAGCTAACACGATGGATCTTATCTTGTACTTGTACTTGGTAGATTTGCAACGCATTTTTCTCAATCATATTTCGCACCATGTGGATATTTTATTCAATTCTAGATTTCTTGAGGGCAAGCAAAGTTTAAGTGTGGGGAATTTGATAACGCCGATTGAACATGTTTTCAGTAGCATTATTCATGCTTTTATATATGTTATTTGGCTATATTTATATGCTTATAGTACTTAATCGTATCAAAGAACGTTTGTCTAGTATATGTAACCAAGTGCATGGAAATGGAAGGACAAGTAAAAGAATATTAGATAAAAGAAGATGCGTATGCATACAAGAAGATTTCCGTTCCATGGAGGCATTTCAAGCACATATGTTCCATTGGTTCAGCATTCCAAGTGTCGAAGCAATGAAAGAGATCCACTTTGGATGAAGAATCAAGAGCTATGAACTAGAATCGAACAAACAAACAAGTCACATGCTGTGGAAAACCACCGATCGGTTGCCACCCGCAACCGATTCGGTTGGAGGTTAATAAAGAATGCCACCGATCGGTTGCCACCCGCAACCGATTCGGCCGAAAGTCATGTATGCCATTTCTTCATCACTAAGACTCCTCACTTATATCTAAACGATTCTAGGTCCTTCCTTGGTGTATTCTAGTCCCTTCCAAGCTCCTTGGAGGCCAAGTTCAGCATTAATAACCCTAGGCCTTGAGATTAGTATAAATAGAGCCTTTTGTGATCATTTGAGAATAAAAACACTAAATACAACTCTCTACTCATCAAACCATTCTCAAATAGCTCTCAAATTCATCATTAGAAGTTCAGGAAAGTTTGGCGGTCCAAGAAGTCAACAATTGGAAGTCAAACCCCCCGAGAAGTCAACACCAATACTTTGGGTAACATTACTCAATCATTTTTAATCTAATTCCAATCATTGTAAGACTCTTAATCATGCTTTCTAATGTTCAAAGTTCTGAGTTTATGTTAATGTTTGCTATGAGTGGCTAATTCCTTTATGCACTTGCTTAAACAATGTTAATTATCTAATGATTAGTTTATGATTGTGTTAACTGTTTTAATTCAATTTCAAGTTAATTCTAAAATCCAATTGTGCTTTAAGTTTCATAGTGACATTTGTTAATCAAGATTGACTAGTTGTTAGTAATTTTAAGGGTCGAAAGGACTTATTTTTATTCAACTAGTTATAATCAGTTGTCTATGAATGATTGTTTTTACCAATTATTCTTGGTCAAACAAAGAAAATAAAGTGTGGTTGTAATAAGAATACTTTTTTATTATCAAATTGGATTGATTGGAAACACCTCAAAGGTCATAAGATTAGTTGTTTACAATCAATTGTGACCCTTTTTCTATAATCGGTTACCTTTTACATTGACCATTTCTTAAGCAAATTTGATAAGGTAAATGGATGTTTTGTTGTTTAAGTTTATGAATATAAACTTATGAAACTTAAATTTATCTTGAATTGATTGGTTAAACTTAATGCTTGTTTTTATAAACTAAAATCTTGACGAAGTTTTAACTTGTAAGAGCAATAGATTAGTATACCAACTAATTATCATAACCAACATGTTAAGAAGAGGTTAACACAATCATACTTTTCAAGGATAAGGGACTAGTTTAAGCAAGTGTAGTTTTAATCACCTGAATCTCAATTTTCATTATTATTTACTTTTGGATTGCTATAGTAGATTTTATACTTGTTTCTTGATTCACTCACAAATCCCTGTGAACGATCCCGACTTACCATCATAATCTTGCTATAACGGACGAGTTCACTTGCTCGTATGTGTTATTGATAGACTTGGTAAATCACCCTTTTATAAATTTAAAACTTGTACACACGTAGCACATCACATATCTTACCCAGATTACATTTGATATGTTGAGTGACAATCTAAAGAAAATATCCAAGAAATCTTCCAGGGATTTCTATGATGATGCAAGACAATATGTAATATGCATTTTCATTTTTAATTTTATATGTTTATGTAAATAACCATTGTAATGTACATGTTAGTAAACTAAATGAATTTAATTAGATGAGTGAAAAACAATGTTTGATCACATATGTTTTATAAGATACATTTTTGTTTTATTGTGAAAACTAATTTACTCGTGAAAGATTAAAAATGTAATGTGTCTTTTAATTTAACATCTAATAGTGACATTTTTCTTAAAATGACAAACTACCATTTTGTGAATAAATTTTGAAAACATTTTGTGTTTAAGAAAAACTTGTAGATATATGTAAAAGTCTTGACAAGATTTATACTTTTGCTAAAATGAAATTTTTTATTGTTAACAACAAAATATAGCAAAGATCGTAAAATATAAATAACGGTTTTAGACGATATTTGTATTAACAATCTCCCCTATTTGTTGAGGACAAAACATAAATATTGTTTTTAATGATGGTATAAATATTTTCAAGAATTATAAAAATATGTCTTTTAACTTGAAATTTTTGATGAACTAACTAGTTGAAGAATAAAATATAACAATCTTTACTTTCAAGTTATAATTAATTTCTCCCACTTTTTGTCGAAACAAAAAAGAAGAGGCGAGGCGGATAATGCAATGAGCCCGAGCCAAATGCTCCCCCTTAATTGGGTGCTAAGAGAAAGATACATGAATTATGAAAAGATACAAAATAAATGTTAGTGAATTTAAACATGATACAATCCAAAATAATTATCACAACCAACATACAATCACTTAGAGTAACCAACAACATTATAACAAACATCATTCATTAGTAAAATTTTTATGACTAAAAGTCATAAAATGGACAATAATGGAGATGTGTTAGAATAAGAAAGAAAATAAATCCTAGAAAATAAAAAAAAATAAAAATAGAAAAAAAAATGACTTATAAAATGAAGGTCCTAAAATAACTAATAAACATCCTATTGTGGTGGAGGATGGGAAAGAGCGTTAATACGCTCAAGAATGTGGTTTAGAATGAACCTCATTTCATCTTGAAGTTCATGGACCATAATGCAAGTCCTTTCACTTAGATGAGAGGTTCGCTCACAATGTGAGCAACCATGGCGAGGTTGGTTTGGTGGTAGAATAGGTTCATTGTTTGTTAGTGGTGGTGGTGAAGCATTGGTTGATTGATGGTTGGGATTGGGTGGATCAATGAGGGAAGTGAGCAAAGCGTTTTGCATTTGCATTGCCACATTAAGATGCGAATCCACCATGTTAGAGAAGGCTTGAAAATTGTATAGGTGAGCTTGGATCTCTACTTGAGATTGCGGGTGGTATTCCCACATGGACTCATAAATATCCTCAATATGTGGGGAAAATGAGTGAGGTGGTAAAGCATGATCTCCTATGAGGCCCATGTATTTCTATGTGGATTGGGTTAAAAAGTAGAGGTCTAGGTTCATCTTGAAAAGGCTCATTAGGCATAAAGGATGCCCTTGGAGGTTCATGAGCAATACGCTCAATGGAGCCAAAAGATGGAAGAGGTGGTGGATTTGTTGTCCTAGGTGGTAAGTCATCCAAATCATCTGCAAATGGATGAGGGGATGTTGGTGGTGTTGTAAAAAGTTCAAGTGGTATACGTTTTTGAGACTTTGGTGGTGAAGGCGTTTGGATGGATGTAATGGAGCCGGTGGTGGTGAGGTGACAATTGGTGTTTTTGTTGGTGGTGGAGTAGTCACGATGATGGTTGATTTTGGTGATGGAGTTGGAGTACTTAAGTTTAGGAAGTTCTCATCTTTAATGGGTGATGAGATGTTGAGCGGTGTAGAGTCGGATGATCGAGGAGTTCAAGTTGACGGCAACATGGATGTACGCTAATTCTAGCGGTTTTCTTAAGTGGCTTGTTTGAAGGAGATGACGTTGAAGATTTAGTCATTTTTACTTTGCTTAGGAGATGCTAAGGAGTAGTAGGGAAGATGTGAAAAATACTATCCTGGAAGTGAGTAATTTATAGAACTAAGGATTCATGGAGAATTGTGTTTGATTTGATGTTAATCCATACAAAGATGGTGGTTTCTAATCATTTGAAGGTGTTTAATAACATTTCAAGTCATTCTAAGTCAATCCATTGAGAATGTGTTGAGTGAGATATGAAATATATGCAATAAATGAACTTCAATCATTGCAAAATCCAGGAAATAAGATAGCCACGGATTGCAAGGAACCAAATTTTTGGTTCCTTCCTTTATGTAGAAAGGTAACTTGAGTTAATTTTGAAAAATTTCAAATTATGACGGGAAATGCATGTCCTATTGGTCTAATTGAGTTCAAGATATCCTAGTGTGATTAAGTATCAGTAAAGACTATCCTAGTAACAAAAGTGAGTGATCTAGAGTGTGGGATTAGAACAAAACTTTAAAGTATTTTCTACAGGCACGCGGCACCAAATAGATAAACAGACGGAACCATGTTTTTGGTTCTGTCTGATCAGTCTATTGGATTTGGCGGCACCAAAAAATCATAAGCACGGAACCAAATTTTTGGTTCCGTGGTATCCGCGGGTGCAAAAAAGTTAACATAGGGCTTTTTCGAAAGCCCTAACCCCGTTCAAATTTTGTAATTTTTCTTTAAATATGTGTAACTAATTAGTTGTGATTAGTAACAAACCATAACACATATATTAACATACGTATAGGCATAGATTGAGCAGGGGCTAACAATTTCACTACTAATGTGAAAAGGGGGTGAAAATTGATAACACATAGTAAATTTTTATTCCACCTATCTCATAGATTCCAGTCAAAGATTCATAGAATCCAAATTCCATCATTGTTATCTCCCTGAACGCCATGGTTAGTTCACAATTGTTCATAGTTTAGTTATAATCCTAGGAGAATAAACATACAACATTGTTTTAACATATTGTACCAAACGCTCATACAAACCTCTCACTGTCTGTCCAACTTCTTGTTCATCTTCGTAAGGTACCTGCCAATGCATTTGAACATCCCTCTTGTTTGCTTGAACTCTGCTGATTGGTTCTCCAACTCGGGAAGTTGTAGTAGGTACTCAAGTGGAGGAAGCCTAGAGTTCGAAATACCATCATCTTCGCTCATTGAGGATGATGAAGAAGAGGGAGGTTGAGGACATTTTCTTTGAGCCTTTGCAACCCTTTTGTCACTTAGAGGGACAAAGATGTGATCAACAAGAGAGTAGTCCAGACATATCCCTTTAGGATTTGGTAGAATTGGTGCAAAAGCCCTATAAAGACGGGTGAGAAGCATCCCGTAGGGAAGGGCGGTGGTTCCTAGCAAGAGTATATCCTCCATCCTCTTGGCGATGTAGTAGGCTAGGTTGAATGGTTGGCGGGTTAACAAACTATAAAGCATGTAACGAATGCAGACATTGATGTGATCCCGATTACCTATAGTGCACAAGACATTTGCCCTTAGAATCTCTTCCCACTTTTTGAATTATGGCTTAAGCTCATTGAGCTCCATGCCAAAGGGATCCTTTTTGATTTCATTACATGTACGGGTTGTCCTAGTGGTTTGAGTTTTCGGAAGAAAAAGATGTTCTCGGATTATTTCCTTTGCAACAAGAGGAGTATCGTATGGAGGCATACGATCAAAAACTGAATCAAGGATTGGAAGGGACCACTTATCTGTGTAAAGGCATGTACCTTCACATGGAATGTCGAGGACTTCCGCAAATTGACGGAGAGGAATGTTGAGGTGATATTGGTAGATTTTGAAGCAAAGTGACAAAAGTCCATGATCATTGTTTACAAGCATTACACTAGCATAGAAGCGTAGAACGAACCTAGGACAAATTTGTTCATTTATGTCTAGGAGACCATCAAAGTATATGGTGGCAAGTTCTTCACGAATTTTTGTGCCTTCAAGGAAGGATGGGTCAATGGTTCTACCCTTATGTTAATATCATTTTTCTAGTACCTTAAAGATTTTCACTTCTTCCTTAGAGAGACCCTTAGTTTTGTGGTGTTTGGGAATGTAGTTGGGAGTATCTTTATGATCATAGAAGGTTGCGGGGGACATGTTTGATCCTAGATACAAAACAATTCACATTTTAGTCAAAACGAAGAGAATTTCGATATTGTGTTCTAGTGTGTGTCTATATGAAAAAATGTGGAGGTACCGTTATCTCGACTCCTTTTAATGCATAAAATAAATTCTTTAGTAGTTTAGTAACAAAGCGGAGATAACCCAAATGCTCCTAATTCAATGTAACTTCAATTGAATGTATCCGAGAATACGATTAATTATGTACTTTCTTTAGCATTCAAGATACATCATGCAAGTGATGAAATAACGTTTTTATTTGTATGAACAATGAGAAATTGTTTGTCCTAAACTGAGAAGTTTTTCATAAGTTTGACATGGGGTTTTTAGCTAATTATGATAATGCCTTATGAGATGTAATTCCTAACTAAGGGAAACATGATTAGTTAAGTAATTTAACAAATGTACTTCATGATTTGTCTAAGAAGAATGCATAATCCCAATGTTTGGTTTTGTGCATAAATTAGAAGCCCTAGACTCAGAATCAAGAAAAGAAAAGTATAAGGAGACTTACAATGTTGATTAAAGTTGAGATTGCTTGAAGAGAATACCTCAATTGTGAGTTAGGTGTGTTTTTGGATGAGTTTTAGTCGTTTGTAGGTTATGAGAGAAGAAGTGTCCATTAAATATTTTAAAACTATTCCGTGGAACCACGGATGGACGGAACCAAAACAAGGGTTCCGTCCTTGTTGTCGCTTGGTTACGTGGGACCAGATTGACCTTGGTCAATTTTTGTTGTGTTTGGTTAAACTAAGGTTTGGGTTAAGGTTTCAATTATAGGTTTGGTTCCATTAGTCCTAATCCAAGTCTAAGAAGATTAAATGGTGCTCGTTTAAGAGGTTTTGTTAGGATGTCGGCAATGTTTTCTTTAGATGATACTTTCTCGATTGAGATGTTTCCTTTTTGAACATTGTCAGGAAGGAAGTGATGACGGATTTTAAAATGTTTGGTTCGAGCATGTTGGACTGTATTTTTGCTAAGATCAATAGCTCCTTTGTTGTCACAAATGATAGAGATGTCGTTGAGTAGAATTTCGTAGTCCATGAGAGCTTGCTTCATCCAAAGAGCTTGTTGACATGCTTTTTTGGCTGATATGTACTCGACTTCGGTTGTTGAAATAGCGAGGGATGTTTGTTTCTTAGAGAACCATGAGGTGAGACATTGTCCAACAAAAGTACAAAATACCACTTGTGCTTTTTCTATCAACATAGTCACCGGAATGGTCCAAGTCGGCATACACTATGGTTTCTACACTCATTACTTTGGGATATCATAATCCTAAGTGTGTAGTGCTTTTAATGTATCTAAATATTCGTTTCACAGCTTCACGATGTGATGTTTTAGGATCTTCTTGAAAGCGAGCACATAGACAAACACTAAACATAATGTTGGGTCTACTAGCCATGAGATAGAGTAGACTACCAATCATTCCTCTATATTTAGTGTTATCTACAGATTATCCTTCTTCATCCTTGGTGAGCTTGGTTTCCGAGGACATAGGTGTTTTGATAGGTTTAGAGTCTTCAAGACCAAATTTCTTAAGCATATCCTTTTCGTATTTAGATTGGTTAAAGAATATACCATCTTCTAATTGTTTAATTTGAAGTCCTAAAAAGAAGCTTAGTTCTCCCATCATACTCGTCTCAAACTCGTCGTACATGATTTTTGTGAATCATCACAAAGCTCTTGACAAGTTGATCCGAATATGATGTCATCTACATATATTTGGATGATAATAATATGTGAATCCTTTTTCTTGGTAAAGAGAGTATTATCTACTAAACCCATGGTGTACTTATGTTCAACTAAGAAAGTTTTAAGTCGATCATACCATGCTTTTGGTGCTTGCTTAAGTCCGTATAATGCCTTTTTAAGTTTGTAAACGTGATTTGGTTTTTCAAAATTGGTGAAAGCGGGAGGTTGTGCAACATAGACTTCTTCATTAATGAAACCATTCAAAAATGCACTTTTAACATCCATTTGAAAAAGTTTGAAATCATGTGCACATGCATATGCAAGTAAAATTCTAATTGACTCGAGCCTAGAAATAGGAGCAAACGTTTCATCGTAGTCAATACCTTCTTGTTGATTGTAACCTTGTGCTACTAGTCTAGCTTTGTTTCTAGATACTACACCATTTTTGTCCATCTGATTTTGAAAAACCCATTTTGTTCCAATTATAGTATGATTTTTAGGTTGAGGCGCTAGTGTCTAAACATCATTTATAATAAATTGGTTTAATTCTTCTTGCATTGCAATGACCCAAGATTCATCTTTAATTGTTTCACTTATATTTTTCGGTTCAATAGATGATACAAAACAAAAATAATTACTTTGATTTTGAGCTTGTGATCTTAAGGTTCTTTGATTTAATTATCCTATGACTTTATCCAAAGGATGACTTTTAGGTTCTTTGATATTGATAACTTCTTCATTTAATAGTTCATCTTCCTTGTTATTATCATTGTTTTCTTGATTAACAAGTTGATTTTCAACTAAGCCATCATCTACCAAAGGTGATGTCTAAGAGGTAGGTGGACTTTCATCAAATGTTACGTTTAACGATTCCTCGCTCTCATTCTTTCTTTGTTTAAAACAATATATGCTTTGCTAGTTTGTGAATAACCAAGAAACATACCTTCATAAGACTTTAGGTCAAATTTGGTGAGATAATCTTTAGTATTTAAAATAAAACATTTACACCCAAACACCCTGAAGTATCCTAAAGTAGGCTTCTTGCATTTATAAAGTTCATAAGGTGTTTTGTTCAAGAATGGACGTATTAAGACTCTATTTAAAATGTAAGTAGATGTTTCAACGCCGTTACACCAAAACTTTTGATGTATGTTTTGTTCACTAAGCATTGCTCTACTCATTTCTTGAAAAGTACAATTTTTACTTTCTACTACACCATTAGATTGGGGAGTTCGAGGAGCCGAAAAATTATGTGTTATACCATTAGTATCACAAAAAGTTCCAAATTGTGTTTCCTTATTGAATTCACGACCATGATCTGTTCGAATCGACACAATGTTACTACCTAGTTAGTTTTGAATTTTATTACTAAGTATTTCGAATTGATCAAAAGCTTCATTTTTGGTTTTCAAAAACTTTGTCCAAGTGTATCGTGAATAGTCATCTACTATAACCAAAGTGTAGAAGTTGCCTCCATAACTTTGTATAGCGGATGGGCCAAACAAATCCATATGCAAAAGTTCTAGACACCTAGTTGTAGGATTCTTCATTATGTTTAGGGGACCTTAGATTTTGGTTTACATCTATTTGCAACTTCGGATCTTCTTTTGTGGCTTACTTATGTTGCTTGGGTTGGTTTCCACTACTCGTTGATCTACATCCGGTATTGTGTATTTTCATTAACAATCTTTTATCATGGTCTTCTAAGAGACAACAAACTCTCTCACGTTCTAGTCTTTGAAGTTGAATATTGGTGTATTGCTAACGTTGTTGCCGAGAGAGCATGGGTACACATCTCCTTTGAGAACAATACACACCATTACTAATCGCTCCTTTTGTGTATTGTCATAATGTCGTTGTTGTTTATTTATCTGCTAATCTGTGCAACATCAACGAACCAAACACATTGAGATTGACATTCATTTTGTTCGTGATATTGCCATGGGCCATGTGCGTGTTCTTCATGTTCCATCTCACTACTAGTATGCCGATATCTTCACCAAAGGTCTTCCTTTAGCGTTGTTTGAAGAGTTTCGCATTAATTTGAGTGTTCGGTCTCCTACCACTCAAACCATGAGTGATTTTAGTTGATGTATGTGTTACTAGTTTAGTGTGGGTTATCACTACCAGATTTTAACATATGGTGGATGAGTGACGACACAGGGCCTCCATTTTTTAGGGGCACCACGATTTTGGACATATGGACTGGTTTAATTAGATTTCGAGAAAAGAAATGATAATAATGTGTTAAGAAACGTAAAAATAATTGAATTTCATAAAAGATATCGATTAGTAGCAAGTAATATTAGAAAAATAGGGTGCACGCAAGGTTGTAGTCGTGTGTTTGGATCTCAGTTGTGTGACTAAGAAAGATGAGTACTTTGGGTTATCTATATGTTTCCCCCTAGAAGTTTTAGCTTTTACAGAATTGTCCACTTGTTGAACATTTATTATTAAGTAAGTATAAGTTTATTACAAAATTAGTAAGTACAAGTATAAGTTTTTTGTAATTAGCATTTTCAGTATGAATGGTAAAAGGATCGTTTGAAAAGTGTCCCAAACTTTAAAATTTGCTATTACTTCTATAGACTTTAATTTTACTTCTTTTGAAAACATATATATCCTTTTACACATCGAAGCTATTTTCGTTTTTAGAAAAGCTCGTAGTGTAAATATTGCACGGGGTCTCTGAAATTCACGAGATGGCCCTGGCTATCACTTGTAGATTATTGTCCAAACCCATATTCTAAACCATTCCATATAATTATATATTGTTGGTTGATTAATGAATGAGACAAGGCGATTACTTATCTAATATTAAGTTGATCATTTCTTTTACAGAATTTAAGTGACTTATGATACTTCGTAGCAATAGACATGATCCAAGCAATCAGATAACCTCTTAGCGGGAACGAACAAAAGATTTAATGTGGTTTTATAAGGCGTTGAGTGCTTGATTCAAACCATAGACCAATAAAAAATTTCAAATGCTACCAATCAAGTTTGGTTCTAATGTATATCCAGAATTTCAATTTTTTATAGATAAACTAACTATATTTGTAGGTAAATTGCTCTTATAATGGAAACCCTAAAACTTATTACAAACATATTAAATGATGATATATTCGGCCTTTATCAAAGTGTCTCTATAAACCTACACCTATACGTAACCCAATAGTATTTATATTTATTATGTTTAGCTTGGCCCAATAAGGGTTTTGTAGTCACACGCCATATACACGACCTTGTTATGTATATGTTTTTCGTGTTTAATAAGATGATTATGGTGATTATACCATTTAATATGGATAATCCCTGTTATAGCATCATGATTGGATCTGCTATCTCTCCCAAACAACTTATCCATAAATCTTATTCAATAGCTAGTATCAAGGCATGCATCCCCACCCACTTAATCTAGTTAAACTAAAGCGCAACTCTTGAAAAACCTTTTAAACGAGTTTGTAAGACCCACGATGTCATTCATCATCTCGATAAACCGGCATCCGAAAGCACCTCACAACCCGACCCGCATCATGATACCAATGACTCTCTAGTCTTCATGTGGATGTACTTCACCATCACCTTTTGCGTCTTTTGTCTCAAGCGACTATGCTTCCTCAAGCCTTTTAGACAATGACTCTTTGGGATCCCGTATGGAATATGGACATTGGTGCTTCCTCTCACTTGGTTGACAACACATGTATCCTCACTTCTATTAGTAATTCATTCATTTATCCATCTGTGTATGTTGGAAAAAGTACTTCTATGCACGATACTCATACTGCACATAGCTTCTTGTATACTGCTGATAAACCACTGCATTTTAATCATATACTTATCACCCCTCACATAATTAAAATTTGATTTATGTTCATAAATTTAAGCGTGATAATGACGTGTGTGTTGAATTTGATGCTTATGGTTTTTCTGTGAAGGATTACCAGACGGGCATACTTCTTCTCTATTGTGATAGCACGGGCGATCTTTACCCGGTTACGCAACCCTCATCCACGCATTCTCCTTTGGATTTGCTTTCATTCAGCCATACTACATGGCACTGATGCCTCGGGCATCCCAGTTAAGATGTGCTTCATCGTTTGGTGTCTCTTAATTTAAGTTTTGGTAATAAGTCAAAGTCGTCCACTTTGTGTCATGCTTGTTAGTTAGGAGAAGGTCAAGCTTCCATTTTATAGTTCGTAGTCGCATGTTTCTTCTATTTTGATATTATCCACTCGGATTTATGGACATCCCTATTCGTGTGAGAGTGGTATTAAATACTATGCTATCTTTTTAGATCATTTCTGCATTTTGTTTGGGTTTATCCATTGCATAAAAATCTTATTTGTATGATAATTTTGTTGCTTTTCATGCTTATATTAATCAACAATTTGGTGTAGATATAAAGGCTTTACAATGTGATCATGGGGGTGAATATGACAATACCCATTTCCATGACCTTTTTCGCAAAAGTGGCATTCAATTTTGCTTTTCTTGCCCGCACACATATCAACAAAATGGAAAGTCTGAGCATATGTTGCGTACCATAAACAACCTTATACGTACCTTGCTTTTTCAGGCACACATACCCTCTTCCTATTGGGTGGAAGCCCTTAACATGGTTGATTATATTTTGAACATTATCCCTTTGACTGCGATTCATGAGGTGCCGTTCACCAAATTATAATACAAACTATCCTGTTACAATAATTTGCGGGTCTTTGGGTGTATTTGCTATCCCACTTAACTGTTGATCACAAGCTTCAATCACGATCCACTCCTTGTGTGTTTCTTGGTTACCCTGCCAACCATCGTGGGTATAGGTGCCTTGACTTATCCTCCGAAAAAATAATACTTTCCCAACACGTTCAATTTGATGAGAACGTTTTTTCGTTCGCCTCAATACACGAGTACGCATCTCACACTTATGATTTTTTGTCAACCACCCTACAATATCTTTACCTATTTCTCCCACAAGAGCCCATGATCGCGCCGCCCATATTGCCCTATACAATGCAATCTATCCCATTACCACACACACATCCGAGCCCAATATACCCCACCGATACTCCTATTGTACGGCCCGATTCAATACCCGAGCCCATCGCTACTACCATGCACCCATTACCCCATCACATCCCATACTCAACAACCCGCCACGACCCAAATACAAGCCGCAACACCTCACCCACTCCCCAAGACTCATCACATGGTCACATATGCTAAAGCCGGTATTTCTAAACCTCTTGAGTGTATGAATTGTCATGTTATCATTGTTTCTCCATTTCCTCGATCTCATGTGCATGCTCTTCGTGATCCTTAGTGGAAACAAGCTATGTTAGATGAATATGCTTTAATTACTAACGGTATGTTAGATGAATAAGTTTCATGTAGATGGTTCCTTAAGCAGGTATAAGGCATGTCTTATGGCCAATGGTCACAGTCAACAACATGCAATTGATTGTGATGAGACTTTTAGTCCCGTGGTCAAACCAGCTACTATTCGCAAAATCTTGAGTCTCGCAGTGTCTCGTAATTGGCCTATTCATCAGATTGACGGGAAGAATGCTTTTCTTCACGGTCACTTAGCTGAGACAGTTTACATGCATCAGCCTCCTGGGTTTGTATATTATGCTCATCCAGATTATGTTTTTCATTTGCAGCGTTCATTATATGGGCTTAAGCAAGCCCCTCGAGCTTGGTTTTAGAGGTTTCTAGGATTTGTTACTCGCATTGGTTTTCACCATAGCAAAACTGATGCATCGCTTTTTATGTTTCATCGTGGATCTGACACGGCCTACTTGTTATTGTATGTGGATGATCATATATTGACTGCTTCTTCTACTGCATTTTTACATTGGGTTATCACTACTCTTCATGGTAAGTTTGCAATGACGGATCTTGAGCCTCTTAATTAATTTCTTGGTATTTCTGCTACACGCACATCATCTGGCTTATTTTTATCACAATCCAACTTTCTAAAGAAATTCTTAAGAGAGCTCTTATGCAGAAATGTAATATGTGTCCCACTCCTGGTGATACGGAGTCCAAGCTTGGACTTGATGGTATGCCTTTTGATGATCCCACCTTATATCGGAGCTTAGCTGGTGCCCTTCAGTATTTTACATTTATGCACCCGGACAATTCATACGCGGTTCAGTAGGTTTGTCTATGTATGCATGACCCTCGTGATACACATTTTCATGCTTTGAAGTGTATATTACACTATATTCGTGGTACTCTTGATCATGGTCTTTAGCTGCATGTTTCTACTACTGCTCAGCTTTTTTCTTACACAGATGCAGATTGGGTGGGTTGCCCGGTCACGAATTGGTCCACTTCAGGTTATTGTGTTTTTCTCTCGGATAATCTGATATCTTGGTCTACTAAACGTTAGGTGATGTTGTCTTGGTCCAGTGTTGAGGCTGAATATTGTGGTGTCGCTAATGTGGTGGCAGAGACTGCTTGGGTTCGAAACTACTGAGAGAGTTGCATGCTCCTTTGTCTACTACTACTATTGTCTATTGTGATATGTTAGTCTCGTATATTTATCTGCTAATCCTGCTCAACATCAATGTACGAAACACATTGAGATTAACATTCATTTCATTCGTGATTTTGTTACTTCAGGACAGGTTCGTGTGATTATGTTCCTTCTCGCTTTCAAGATCTCGATGTTTTTACTAAGGGACATCTTGGTCGCATTGTTTATGGATTTTCGTTTCACTTTGAACGTTCGAATGTCTCCCGCTCAAACTGCGAGGGAGTATTAACCAGAACCTATACTTAGCCTAATAGTATTTACATTTATTATGTTTAGCTTGGCCCATTCAGGGTTTTGTACTCAAACGCCATGTATACAACATTGTTATGTATATATGTTTCGGATGTTCAATAAGATAATTATGGGGATTAAACCATTTAATAGCTTCTTTGTTCTTCTATCATGCACCAATGAATATCAATAAATTAAATCGTTATTTTGTGCTTATAGAGTTGAGATCTCATATTTTTCATAGATCCAATGAAGTAATCATATCCATCTATTTGACATCAAAATTAATAAAAAATCATTTTCACCCTTTTTTAAAAAATAAAATATCTTGCAAACAATAAATCATTAAGGGATGAAAACACAACATCGTGATTTAGAATTGTTTTATCTATCGAGAGACGGCACTTCGATATACTTTCGACAAACATTTTCTTTTCAAGTTTTGTTTTGGTTATAAAATTTCAAAAATCACATGTGCTTTTTATGTTAGGAATCACGTGTGATTTCAAAATTCACATGTGTTTTCATGAAATCATATGTGATTTCAAAATAGCAAATCACATGTGATTTCTTCAGACGTAAATTTCAACACTTACAAAAAATTGTCGAAAATAATTCTTCGAAAGTATATAGAAGTGTCCATCTATAGATAGATGATTTAATGTTTGTCGTTATGCTATGATTTTTCGCCTAACGATTAACGGTTTGCAAGATATTTAATTTTAAAAATGATGAAAGTTTATTTTATTATTATTATTATTATTATTATTATTATTATTATTATTATTATTATTATTATTATTATTATTATTATTATTATTATTATTATTATTATTATTATTATTATTTTTTTTTAATAAAACACCACTTTATTAAAAACTCAAAGGATTTACAAAAATTAGTGGGAAGCCGAGAGACTAACCGGGCCCCACACCTCTAGCAATAACAAAACCAATCCTATTAAAAATATGAACCGCAACACGCGCCCCAATATCTTGAGTCATAGAGAATCGTCGAATGAGCTTGAAGAGTTATTGCATCCTTCTCAAGTTCTCCAAAAGAAGAAAATGAAAAGGGGAGAAACCCATACCCAATATCCGCACATTTAGCATCATACTTGACACGTTTCCGTTGTGCGGCATCAATGACCGCGCGCCCTGGCATAAAATCAGTCATCCCAGATTGCGTCAAGGGCGACGATCCCGAAAGATCAACCCATACATCCCGCCCACCATCCCAAGAGTAAAGTAATATGTCAGCTGGTCGTAAGGATATGTCTCTATCTCCATGAAGCCCAATATCCACCTCCTTACGAGCCGAAATTCCGGACCGAGAACATATATCAACAAGAACATCATGCACAAGGTTATGCCGATGTTTAATGCCAACAATACCCGCGCATGAAACAGCGTGATCCCCATAAATATCTCCAAGAAAACCTTAGAACAGTGAACACGGTGCACGAACAAAGGAAAAGAGGAACACCCAATCGATAGCATAGCACACAGCGGTAAGCCCTAGCACTCATAGTTTGTCCCAGTCCAGATATCGGAACCACCCTAAGCCAATCTGAAGTATGATCCTCCTTTAGAGAACTCCATAACGCCATATATCGAGGAGAAAGATGGAATGTAGATTCAACAGTTTGGGTAACCCGATCGAAATATATATCTGCCAATTTCTTCATAAGTTTGGGGGCAGCGACCTCGCTAGGGTTACTCAAAAGGTCAACATCCATATTCACATTAAAAGTACATAGAGCATCATCAAAAGACGGACCATCAGTGACAATACCAGAACTATGGAGAAGCTTAGTCTGCAGGCTAGCAGATTGAAGTCTAGAAGCAAGGAAGGCATAATTCAAGACATCACCTGCAGAATATACACCAAGTCCTACAAAAGCAAAGGGTAAGGTGGCGAGTCTCCATTGCCAATCACCAAAACCAGGCCCAGAAGCAGTGACAATATGCTCCAAGGAAGAACGAAGTGCCGCATCAAAAGAAACATGAGCACACTCAAAGACCCGAGGGGAACATGTGCGCATAAAAAAATACAACTTGGAAATACCAGCACATGCACGGAGTAACAACAACTCGCATTGAGGGTCATTAAGTTTGGCAACAGCATCCATAAGTTCAATCGATTTAGCGGCCCTTTTCAGAACAAGGTTGCTGCCAAACTCAAAATCCACACTAACAGGTCCACCCAATAATTTAACACCATGTAAGGGACGAGAAATATTGGGGGGAAAAACACCGATAAATATGCTTCTGGGGTCCTCCTGTGGTAAAAAAACTTCAGTTTTATCAACATTGAGGTGTAAGCCACGAGCAGGTCCATCCATCATAATCAACTCTAAAACCTTACCCACAACCAAGGTATCACCAATAATAGTACCATCATCCAGATACCATGCTTGAAAGGAAAGGTCAAAAGAATCTTTAATCTTACATGCCAGGGGATGTAAAACTAAAGCAAAAAGAAGAGGCCCAAGCGGACCACCATGTTGCACACCTTGATGAGACCAAAGAGTATGCTCACCATAATATAATCTGGCGGGATCGAGTAATGTAATTCAACCCACTGCGAGATAGCCGGGAAATGAAGTCGAACCTTACGCAACATAACCGCCCGATCTACCATGTTGAAGGCGTTTTTGAAATCAACCAACAACATAGACAGACCAACATCACCCCCGATCCTCAACTAGCCGGTTCACAGCATGAAGAATAGCCTCACCTCCCCCCGATACCCCAACACCAAATTGTAAATCAAAAATTGGATGACTAGAATTGGTTTATTAGATCTTTAAAAAAATATTGGGTTTATATCAAACCTTATTTTGTACTTATATGTTAGAGTAAATTACATGGATAGTCCTTAAGGTTTGTCCAAAGTTTCACCCACATCCTTAAAGTTGATAGTGTGGCGGGGAAGCCGCCATCACTTGCTCAATAATTTTGAAAGTGAATAAGGTAACGTTTCGTGCAACACTTTTTAATGAAGGTAACACATTATAATTTTTTTCACTTTATGGTAAACATTTTAATTGGGTAATCATTGTAAAATCATCATACTTATCAAAAAATACTTTTAAAAACAGCAAATAAAAAAATAAAAAAAATACTTTTGTGTACAATAATGTTTATTTTTTTGTCTTTATGTGTAGCGATGACCATTTACCCTTTTAAATTAGAGAAATGGTCCTTGTGGGTTTGCGAAAATTGCATTCACCGTCCCTAGGATAAATTACATAAATGAACCCTGTGGTTTGGAGAAAATTGCATCCATCGTCCCTAAACATTTTTATTTTTTTTATCCATTCCTTAAACGTTTTAGTCAGTTTTTATACGTTTTCAACTGTTTTTATACGTTTTCCTCTGTTTTATACGTTTAGATTCGTTTTTATATATTTCCGTCCGCTTTTATATGTTTTCATACATTTTATACACTTCCGCTTTTATATGTTTCGATGTTTTTATACGTTTCATCCGCTTTTATATGGTTTCATACGTTTTATCCGCTTTTACGCTTTTATTTGGTTTAATACGTTTTCGTCCATTTTGATACGATTTCATCCGATTTTATACGCTTCATTCGTTTTTATATGTTTTGGTCCGTTTTATACGTTTTTCATCCAGTTTTATACATTCTCGTTTATTTTTCTTCCATTTTCATACGTTTTATCCGTTTTATACGTTTCGTTCTCATACGTTTTTATTTATTTTTATATGTTTTTGTCCATTTTTCTTACGTTTTCAAAGTTTTTTATCCGTTTTATATGTTTTCTTACGTTTCACACGGTTTTTCTTTTTATCGTTTTCACCCGCTTTTATACGTTTTCTTATGTTTTTATTCGTTTTCTTACATGTTCATATGTTTTAATCTCTTTTATACGTTTAATCGATGAAAACGATGAAAACGGAAAACGTATAAAAGCGGATAAACCCGTATGTAAAAATAAGAAACCATATAAAAATGGATAAGAATGTAAGAAAAACAAATGAAAATGCATAAAAATGGATGAAAACGTATAAAAAATAGACGAAAACATATAATATTAGATAAAAACATATAAAAACGGACAAAAACGTATCAAAACGAATAAAAACATATGAAAACGTATCAAAACGGATAAAAACGCATGAAAACATATGAAAATAGGCAAAACATATAAACACGGATGAAAACCTACAAACGGGCAAAACGATATAAAACCGATGAAAACGATAAAATAGACGAAAACATGTAAAATCGGACGGACAAAACGTATATAAAACTTAGATACAAACGTAAATAAAAACATAATGGATCAAAACCATAAAAGCGGATCCCAAAAATAGGGACATGGATGCAATTTTCGCTAAACCACGTGGACCATTTATGTGATTTATCCTAGGGACGATGGATGCAATTTTGCAAACCCACAGGATAAATGGTCATCAAAGGTTTACACTACACAAAAAAAAGTAAACATTAATGTACACAAAAGTATTTTTTTATTCGCTGCCTATAAAAGTATTTTTGACAAGTATAATAATTTTAGGGTAAATTACAAATTTTGTCCCTAATATTTATCAAAACGCAAGGATTATACCGAGATGAATTTTGTTGCAAATAAATCATTAATGTTTACGTTTTTTCAAAACAGACCCCGAGAGGCATTGTTCACTAACTCTCGTTAGTTTTCTCGTTAACTTGTCTCGTCCTTGAGGGGAGTATTGTCATTTCATTGTTTTGTTCTTGACGTCTCTCTCTTCCGCCAATTATAATTCATTTCCCGCAACTTATTTAAAGGACAATATTTGCAAAATCTAAAATAAATCAACTAGAGTAGGCTTTTATAGTATTAGGAACGAATGTATGGATGATTTGGTGAATCGGGAGGTCTAGGAAGATGTAAGAACACCATCTTCAAGTTAGAGAGAGAAAGTAGAGAGAGAAGGGAAACTAGTGTGTGTTTTATTAATGAAAAGATGAAAATTACACTAAGAGTCCCACCCTCCTAGGAAAGTCTAGGAGGGTATTTATACCTAAACACATACAACTATGACTAAATGACATAACAAGCCCTTGTGTTTTAGGTAACAAAGATAGAAAATGTAATCCCGTCAATGTCGTTCCATTTACGAGTTATGAGCGATTCCAACAATCTTCCTCCAATGGGAAGACATAAGGGATTACTTACAACATTTACTACAAATATAGAAAACAAATAAAGAAAAGTCTTCATAAGCTCTTCAAGTGCTGAGGATGATGAAAGTTTACGCTCTTTGTCTTCTTCTTGTACTTTGACTTGAGAACCGTTTTCTTCACTTGTAGGAAAATGATGTAATATGCATGAATTGGATTAACTTCCCCCCAATTCATGATGCGTGTCTTTAGCAGCTTCTCCGTACACTCCTTTTTGGCGAAGTTTCTGAATCAGCTTCCCCCCAAACTGACAACCGTCTTCAGCAGATTCAAAACTTTGATGTAGTAGACATTTCTTCTAACTTTTGAAGTTTTCAGTACGCAGCAGAATTTGTAGATGAGCAGTAAACCACACAAGGTAAATCTGCCTTAGTGTGGAAAATCCATTCGGGGGTAACATGCAAGAAATCAACAAGATCTTCTCACAAATGTAGATGTTTCACACTAAACAAACCGTGAAAAATGAAATGAAATGACTTCCCCCTGAATGTTGCGGTCTATCGGAATAATAATCACTTGTGAATATGCAGTTACTATATAAAATGACCGTGTGTGAGGCATCACAACATCATATTTAGGTAACTTCACACACGATAACTCTGTGAAAGTGAGACGATAACACCAAAGTAAGAAATTTGAACCACAGATCGTCTCATTTGTTCCCCCTGATTGAAGAAATTCATGAAGGGAAACGGGTTTTCGAAAAAAAATCCAAAAACATCAAAGGAAGCAGACACCACCTATACTCTCCCCGATGTTTTCAATGAATCAGAATCATACACCACGTATGTTGATGATGAATTGGAGACAACGAAACCATGTATGTTCAACTAATCGAACAAGTGTGAAGTACCATAAATATCTCGTGAGAATCAACTGCTGATAAGACTTCTCTGCTCGTTTATACTCTTCTCATCTAACTCTTTTACCGACCCCATTATCATTCTGACGGCTTTTTGTAGTGACTACTGATGGAGAAAAATCCAATATGACGAACTTGAGACTGAAGTAGTATAACCCGAACTTGTGACTTAAACTTGCACTATTTTCAGACGAAGAACCCTTTTTCTTAACACCATCGAAAAAAAGGTAAACTTAAAGTTTCTCAATTTATCCACACCTTAGTGTGACACTTGAGCACAACAACGTAACTCCTTAAAAGTGATAGTTATACACTGTGAGCACAACAACGTAACTCCTTACATCAGGTACAACTAGACAACTCAAGTCTTTGTCATTCGTAACGGTTAAAGCTCGAACAAGAATCTCGAAGAATCATGCATCCAACGAACCTCGATATCTTCAGATACTAAGTACACGCACCCGTGATATCCCACTTCAACCTCAAATCAATAATAAAGAATTCACGCCATAGTCACATCTTACGGTTAAATGCCCAAAATTAGCCTTCATTAACGGTTAAATGAAACTTTGATAATGGTTTCGATTCTTGTCAAAAATGTATCCCCATGAAAATTTGTAACACCAACATACCATACGATTTACCAAATATTGTACCAAGAATTTAGCATAATGTATAAAATTTCAGCTCAACTCATACATTATTCGGATCTAATCGCGTATGGTTTGATATACCATTAAGCCCAACTTTAGTGTATAGACCAAGCCCAAAAAAACAATCAACCAACCTTGTCCACCCAATAATAATCCCTCCAATCAGATAATGAGGCCCAGTCAATGTTAAACCCATGTAAGCCCAAACCAAATACCTAATCACGGGTATCAGCCCAAATAGAATCCAACTTCACACACCCTAAATTTTTCGTTATATAACGTTAAAAATACTCACAACCCTAATTACCACAACATAATAACACTTATCTCATATGCCCCTCTCTCACACCTAAACTCTATCTTGTATCAACAAAAATAGATCTGACATAATCACCATCATCCAAACCGTATCACATAACATCTCAATCTCAGTATACAACAATCACCATCTAATCCGAGTGCTAAACTATTACCACAAACACTCCCAACCGTACCTTTACCTTGATGTCTTCAATTACTTCTCAACACGAATTAATAATTCATGTAAAGTCTTCAAGATCCAATGGTGGTCTCGGGTAGGTGTAAGTTGTTATGTATTTTAGTTTGAACGAACGAGGAGTGGGAGTAACATACTTGTTATCTCCCTTATCTTGTTGTTTCGGATAATTAATTGAAGTATAAATTTCAAACATAGATTGATGATGCAAATTTTTTTTGTGTTGAGTCTTGATATACTATTGAGAACTACGAAAAAAATCAAACTGAGATCATGTATTAATTAGCCTTTACCGTTTTGAGTTATTGTTATAGAGTCTTAGATCAATGATGGGATGGATATCTTTCGTATGGCTTGACCTCCAAAAGTTTGATAAAACTTTTAATGGAACGAGAGATTTGATTCTGAGATATATATTGTTGATAGTAGATGTAGATTTGAGAGTTGGGGAGTGTATGTGAGGGTTCATTGTTGAGTCTAGATTATGGTTTGTTTAGTGATTGTTAATGGTTTTGGATCGAGTCTGATATTCATCTTCAAAAGTATTCAAAATAATTATGCTCCATGGACCAATGATGGTTGAAACACATTGAGGTCGAGTGTAGTTTGGTATTTGGTTTTGTTTGTGGTCGAGGTCAAAATCAGTTTACGCATAGTCATTATCTTATCATGCTCGTTCTTCTCTTACGCGTAACTTTCTTTTACTCGTAACCATTTCTTATGCGTAAGCCCAGGCTTTATGCGTAAACATTAGGCTTATGCGTAAAAACGAATTCCTACTCGTAAGTCCTTATGCGTAAAGCAATACGCGTAAGGTCTTACTCGTAAGGTAAATCCTACGCGTAAACTTACACGTAAGATGAGTTTCTTACGAGTAACTTTCCAAGTTACTCGTAAACAGGCTGTAGATGACCCCTTAGGCGTAAAACTAGGGTTTTGACATTCGTTGACTTTTTCCGGCAAAGTATTCCGACCACTTTTCCGTTCATTCTTGATATACTCAGAAACACTTTGCAGAAAAAACGCATCAATGTTACCCATTTGACCACACAAGATGACCAGTTGACCACAACTTCCACGAGATTGGTACAAAAGTCACAAAAGTTATTTTTTTTTTATAGAAACTGAATCTTGGATATAAAGGAACAAGAAACAGAATGATGAAACCTTTAATTTGTTGACTTTTTAGACCAAAAATGATACAATACACTTGAATAAAAAAATTGTTAACCCAAAAAACTTGTGAAACGTTAAGATCAAAACAGATTTTAAAACAAGTTTTTGACAAGAAAACATCACCAAAATCAACCACAAATAAAAAAAACTGACCTTGCTCTTGATACTAATCTTAACTATATAAAATGGAAAAAGGTCAAAGTTGAATGTTGAATTTTTCAACAATGGTCAAATGTGAGAGAAAATGATTGTTGAAAATTAAATGATGAAATTTAAAGGTCATTAGAGTTGACTTTTTGAAAATGAAAATATTGAAACTTGTTCTACAAACTTAATAGTCATTAAAGGAAAAAGGAAATATTAAATAGATTCGAAGATTTTTATTTTATTTTATTTCTTTATTATTATTTTTTTGTAATTTCATTTATCTCTTTCATCACATGTAAAATAAATAAAAATATCGGAAAAAATTGTTTTTGGAAAAAAAAGGTTTTTGGCACATGTTCGAATTTGATTTGAAGCAAAAACAATTTAGAAAAAGATTTCTCTTTTTTTTTTTTTGAAAATCATTTGACACATGTGACGAAGAAAAATTCAAATTTTTTTTACACACGTGACAAAAAATAAAATTCTAAAACGTAATAAAAATAGACGAAAGCGTATAAAAACGAATAAAAAACGTATGAAAACATATAAAAATGTATATCCGTTTTTATATGTTTTCGTCTATTTTTATATCCGTTTTTGTACCCTAAAAATTTATGTCCGTTTTTATACTACGTTTTTAGGGTATAAAAACATACGAAAACGTATATATGTTTTCAGGGTATAAAAACGGATATAAAAAACGTATAAAATTTGATATACGTTTTTTTTATATATTTTCATATGTTTTCGTCTGTTTTTATACGTTTTTATTTGTTTTCATACATTTTTATATGGTTTCATACGTTTTTTATGCGTTTTTATACGCTTTCGTTCGTTTTTATGCATTTTTTTCAGAAACATTTTATTTAGAAAGTTATTTTTCGTCACATGTGAAAAAAAAAATCTTATTTTTTTTTCGTCACATGTGAAAATGATTTTCGGAAAAAAAAATCGAGAATTGTTTTCCTAAATTTTTTTGTTTCAAATAAAATTTGAACAAGTGCCAAAAAAGTTTTTTTTCTAAAAACAAACTTTTTCTGATAAAAAATGTTTACATGTGACAAAAAAAAAGTTTCCGAAAAAAAAGTTTCCAAAAAAAATCGAAAAAAATGCACGTGACGAAAAATAATTTCAAAAAAATATTTAAAAAAAGCGACGAAAAAATTCAAAAAAATCAAAAAACTTAAATTATAAACGCCGTTAGTGTAACGGATGGGCGCTAACGATCATTAGCCAAAAGGGCTAACGTGTATCGCTAACTGAAACTCACTTAACGCCGGTTAAAATGGTGGACCAAAACTGGACGTAACAGTGCAAAATACGGACGATTTTTGCACTTAATGAACCACAAGGACGAAAATGCAATTTAGCCAAACTACAAGGACGATTTTTGCAATTTACTCTAATACCTACTACTAAACCATCATATACTAATCCAAAAGATATCACGACACATTATATTCAGTTATATTGTTTCCATTGCCTTTCATAGTTTCATCTTTCACAAATTTGTATATTAACACAATAACAAAAATTACTTTTAACCTCACGTCATTAGAAAGAAAATGAAGATTAGTATTATTTTTCATATTACTATCAAAATTAACAAATGAAGAGCATCCTCATATGAGTAGATTGACCTTGGATTCACGTGACGTGGCACAAATTAGTACATGTGCACAATAAAGGTCTCACGTTATTTCAAGAAAACACCACAATAAAAGTACATCAACAAATTTATTCGCTCACAAAATAAAAGCGTCTCACAAAATATGTTCACCGAATACAAATTACCACCAGTTACATCGCGTGTAATAGAGTATATATGTCGTCGCTACTAGGCGCGAGGTTTACTTTACCACAGTTGTTATTTGAGCCTTACAATGAAAAGAACACACAAAAATATCGATCTATCTAAACTTTGCTACACAAAACCATTATCTCTAAGCCTCGAAACAAGGATAAAAGAACACGCAAAATAATTGATCTAACCGGAGTTTGTCGAAGACTATACACCGCTGCCGCTAGGCCCGGGTACTCGTCTAGTGTTAGGAATGAATGTATGGATGATTTGGTGAATCGGGAGGTCTAGGAAGATGGAAGAACACCATCTTCAAGTTAGAGAGAGAAGGGAAACTAGTGTGTGTTTTATTAATGAAAAGATGAAAATAACACTAATCGTCTCACCCTCATAGGAAAGTCTAGGAGGGTATTTATACCTAAACACATACAACTATGACTAAATGACATAACAAGCCCTTGTGTTTAAGGTAACAAAGATAGAAAATGTAATCCCGTCAATGTCGTTCCATTTACGAGTTAGGAGCGATTCCAACAAATAGAAAACAATAAGTGTCAAAACAACCCCATTTAACATACTTTCAAACCAATAATCAACAGTAAAACCCTAGATTAAGCATAAAATGAAATCGACCTAACCAGCTATTGCAAATAACGATAAAGGAAAGTCGTTGTTAACTAGGGGAGGAATCATGATAACGCTACACGCGTCGTTCGGGGTCAAAGGAACTTCCTTTTCGTCGAGCAAGTTTTTCAACACCCTATGCAGTGAACCTAATCGTTGTAGTGTAGTATTAGGGTAAGCCACGGGAATTGATATCATTCTCTAGGGGAATAGGAATGCTAGTGAGAAGTTACTACGCTAAGGTTGGGGTTGAGGAAGATTATTTTTATCTTTTCATGTTTTTAGGAATTAGAAAGGTACGAATCTCGGGTTTGGATTTGGGGTTGGTATTTCACCGATTACTCTACTTATCTAATTATCTAATCTAAGGTATATGTAGTCTATGTCTAATTATTGTGTGCTCGTATGATGGTTTAAAGATGTGTTCACTTAGGTTTTATTACTCCTTAATTATCTCCTATTGATTGTTGAATTGTCACGTCCTTATTCTTAATCGCGTTGGGTGTCTAAAGTCGTAGGGTATGCGTTTGTCCCTAACTCTTTGAAACTACCAAAGGGTCTCGTCTACAAAATCTCAAGGAATTAGAAACTCTAACTCTAAGGTATTCTTTAGATGGTTTAGCCTACAACTACTCTAGGTGTTATAGTCTAAGGTTAACAAAGATTAATCAAGCATTAACTACACAACGAATGATCTATCGCATTACTAGATCATTAACAATTAAGATAAGAGACAACCAATCAATATTCAATAATTAAGTTTCATATTCCTAAGCAAACACACAAGTAAATTAGCGGGACATGGAGAACATGCAAGCATACATACAAGTAATTGAAGACATAATTGAATTAATGAAGTAAAACACTTATCTTGATGTAAGATAGGGTTTGGAACCCTAAAATCTTGTACAAGATGACCTTGTTTCGGTTTAGGTTTTACCCAAAAGACTACACAATAAAACCGAAAAATTTGGATTCTATATATAAGATTACAATCGCGACGGCGCCACCTTTGATTTGTGACGCCGTCGAGTGCCGTCATTAGGGTTTCGTCTTGGCCACGTTAGTCTTGCGACGGCGCCACCTTATGCTTGTGACGCCGTCCCTTTCGATCTCGACACCGCGGATCAAATCTAAGCCGTCCGAGTTGCGACGACCTACTCTTTTAAAGCGACACCGTCACTTGAAAATAAACAATTTGGCTCTTGAGTCACAAAAGTGATGCGACGGCGTCAGAATAACACTGACGCCGTCCCTTGTATTTCAAAGAACTTGAGTGTCTCGATTCTTGAATTTGGCCATTTTCGTCAGATATCCGCCTTTTCGTCCAAATAAGTGCCATTCCGACAATTTGCCTTCGAGAGACCTAAATAGTGAAAAGGAACGATATTAAGTAATAACGGATACAAAGTGATCAAATAAGGGCTTAAACGACCCTCAAAAGGTACATTTTAAAACCTTATCAAATATCCCTACACTTGGTATTTGCTTGTCCCAAGCAAATGTGCTTTTAGCCAATTAATTTATAAGTTAGGGGTCGAAGCATTGGTTTAAAACAATCCACAACACATATAAGCCCCGCAAAAGTCATAACAAGCACGGAAATTACATACTAGCACCTCACATGGGGTGTTTGGGTACTCACATCTCGGGTGTATATGAAATATAACAAGTTGGAAATAGAAGATAAACACTCATTAACCGGTCCTAGTACATAGATTACCATAGGCTTGAGAATAGATCAAACCTCCATCTCTTTGGCATAAGCACCTAGGAAAGACTATCAAAGAGGTCTTTAAAGGGTTGTAATGTTAGGCTTACGGTAGGGAAACAAAGGGTTTGGTGGGATAGGCTATTTAGTGGTGGCAAGTCAAAAATCTTTATGTTACAAGCATACGAAGAATGGCATTGCTAAGCCAAGACTCGACACTCTAAACTCTAGGTAACTGAAACAAACAAACATAAATTTAAAGATAGATGTAGGATGGTAGCCCGAATGTTTTTTTTTTCCTCTTACACTTTTACTCTACCATCCTCTACGATAACATCAAAATGATAGGGATTTATAGGCACATCCCTACACTTGAGTTTTTATTACTCTAACACTAATTTGACCCGAATTGAAAAGATCAAAACACTTGGAGTACATTATTACGCAAATAAAGGGAATTTGAATTTAACGTTCCCTTCCCATCATTTCATAAACTTTAACTTTTCCCATGAGTCCCAATCGTCCCAAATCGTATAAAAGGATATGACTCGACTTAGCAACTTATGCAAGCAACTAGATAATTGAACTAAGGGTTTTTAGGATGATAACAATAATGCACTAAAAGTGAGTGCATACAAGGTAGGCTAAGGCGATTTGGGTGTACATTTGGGGTGGGCGTAAACAATGTCTTCATTGATATTCGGAAAACCGAAACATCATGAGAACCGCGAAAAGGATAGGCTCGAGTGGTTAACTAGGGTATCGTGTACTAAAGATGAGTACAACGCAAAGGTGTGGGGAATTATTCAACCGATGTGGAAGAAGTAATTATATTACGGTGTATCAAACAAGGGTTATCCTAATGCCTCTTATCATTTAGTTATTCCTAACTACACAAGTGTAGTCTTACTAGCGATCTCGGGATGAATCACAAAACAAGTTCTAGAACTATTATACTATCGGTTCACACTCTAAGAATTAAAGATGAATGCTTTAATTCCTACTAATCTAAGGGCGATCCTCACATTTTGGGTGGAATTTAAGTGGTAAAGGGTTTTTGTGCTAGTCATATAACTTCCTATCCGTGAGACGCTTTTGTTAAGACTAATGGCCCACTCCTATATGTCATAAAAAATTTTAAATTTGGTGCCAAAATTACCCTAACCGACATTTTCTCATGGTTTATTACACAAATACAATTGGACAAAGATAATAGTCAAGGATAAGCATAGTTTCAAAGTTCCCGCTTTATTTTCCCTCCTACATTTAAACCGAACATTGTGCCCAATGTTCCCCGAAGTATCAAAGTTATGATAATAGAAGGTAATTAAAAACGAAGAAACTAATACTCCCCTGATTAGCTCGGTAGGATCCGTGTAAAGTGGTGGTTAAATCCTTTTCAAGAAGAATGTATGCGTGAAAAGCTCCTTCCAATCTTATTTATCTTCTTCTTAATAAATTAAACCTGCACACTTGAAGAAAACAAATGAAACCTTCGCGTAAAATCGGCGGTAATAATATATATAAGACTCTATTAAACTAGGATATAATGCCTGTGGAATGGATGTTTACAGAATTTCTAGAAAATTCCAAAAATTTTATAAGTAGCTCAGAAAACGAGAAAAAAGTAATGTTGTTTTTACTCCTTGTCGACACCGTCAGTTGCGATCTCGACGCCGTCAGTTATCCCGACAAAAAGCGGTCTGCGATTTTTGGAAAAATTCGGAAAATTTACATCTTTAGAATCTGGAAATTTTTTTGCAAAACATCCATTATGACTCGATACAAGCATTTGACTCGAACAAACACACATATATATCTTTTAATTAATTGTTATTCTCATGTTTACGTTTCTTTTGAAAACGTGTGTAATCCTCCCTACACTTATCCTTTATGTAAAATACCTTTATATGCAATTAAGACGAGGTTAAAAACAAAATAAAGCATTTTTAAAAATTTAAACATGAGAATAAGCAATCAATAAAAGATATATGACACTAACAAGCAAACAATTAAGCATGGGTTGCCTCCCACGAAGCGCTTTTCTTTATTTATGAGTCTTGTAGCTAGACTCGTAGTCGTGCCTTACGTAACTTCATTACCGTCATCTCCTTCCTCAAGACGGTCTCTATTGGGGATTCCATGTTGTAAGAGTGCCCTATGATGCACCTTTCTCGAGGTCGCCCTCTCCCCAATTGGTTCTATATTTCGGTCCTAAGTTCAAGCAATCCTTATAGAATCCGAAAATCTTAGCCATAACATAATCTACTCCTTTTCCTTATCCTCATTATTCCTATAATAGACCGATAGTTTAAGTTCCTTTTCATCATTGGAGAGTGATGAAAACTTCTCAATCTTAAACGGCATTTGGTAAGCTTACATCATCGATCTTATATTTGAATCGCACTATTCCTAATGAGGATCATAAGTCATCCGGTGTTTTCTATGAAAGGTTTTCCTAGAATAACGTGGGACAAGCTAGGATCTATGGCCATTCTAATATCATCTACAATTATGAAGTCCGTAGGAAACGTGAAACTACCTACATAAACAGGGAATCCCTTAATTCTACCAATAAAATTGCACCTAACTCTAGGATTATCGGGGTCTTGCCTAGTTGGGATAGGCTTCTTCATTACCCACTTATAGTAGGTGCTAGTCATTATGTTTATTGGTGATTTTCGGTCAATGTAGGCCTTTGCCACGAAAAGGTGTCCTATGCAACATGGTATGTTAAGATTCCAAGGAATCCTAAACTTGATTCTAGGGCTTTTCCTAACATACATGTGACGGAGGTCACGCACTAGGTGAGGGTGGCGAGATAGCTCTTCTTCCGTAGGAAATTTATTGAAATAGTCATTGTCTACTTCATCTACTTCCTCGGTTGTTTCATTATCCTCAAGTATATGGTCCTCTTCGTCATTTGTTCTATTAGGTTTCTCTAAGGTGATGGTATTGACGAATTGGACGTGTTTAGCTAACTTAGTTGGGTCCTTAATCTCTACACCGGAAGGCTCGGGAGTTGAGATAGCATTAACCTTCCTATGACTATTGGTCATGGCTTTTAAGAGGTTATCTATCTTCCTATCCATCTCGGCTTGTTGTTGGTTAAAACGGTCCGAGAGCTTAGCTATTTGAGCTTCTTGAGATGCGACTAGGTGTTGCAACATCCCTTCAATGTTTTGTTGGTTAGGAACATGAGAAATCATTGGAAGTGAATTCTTTGGTTTGTCCCCAATAGAAGTCGGGCTTGCTCTTCCAAGCTTCTCGGGTATCATTGAAATTCCTAGATTCGGGTGTTGTAGGAATCTTCCTCCGCTCCATTAATACGCGAGGATGCGTAGTCAATGTAGCATGTTCGGAAATCGGGTGCAAGTGCGCGTGTTATGAGGATCACTACACGGCTCACACGAGGAAGATACTTTGTTTACATGGCGTGAAGACTTAGGATTTTCGTAGGAACTCATTAGAATTTAACTTGATCTTAAAGTTCGAACATCCTACGGTCGGAAGGTTGTGACTCAATGGGAGGCAAGGATATTGCCTTAACGGTTTTGGGCAGCTCACGGGGTCATTCCAACTTTCGTTGTCATAGAGAGCAAGGTCCTCTATTATACCCCATGATTCTTCCGGTGAGATCACTAAGTTTTCCACCGCCGCTTGGTCAATGGATCGCTTGGTGGGAAGTTGACATGATCATAAAGAGTTGGACTTGGAGCCAAAGATCAATGTCGTGATGAGGACTTTATGAAGTAAGTCCTTGAATCGATTCCATGCTTCAGAGAGATTCACCTTGACGTTGTTGGAACATCAAGATGTCATTCCTAAGCTTAATGGTTATCCCCGTGGAAAAATTGACCAAGGAAGCGAGAGGTGAGATCATCCCAACTTAAGATGGAGCCGTGGAAGTCGCCAAGCCAATTACTAGCTTGGTCCCGTGAGAGAAATGGAAGAGACGCAGACACGTGGTCTCTCGAGTAGTAGCATCAAGGTCGATGGAATCGACAATTTTAAGGAAATCCTTAAGATGTCGATTAGGATCTTGAACGAAGTCCATGGAATGCACATCCGCTTTGCACCAACCGGATGGTGTCGGATCGCAGGCCGTAGTTTGGGCTTGATCGAGAAGCTCAATAGTGTTCCTATAGCCTAGGTGGCTTGGTCTCGAGTATTCACCAAGAGTACGGGCTCTTGGCGGGTCATTTGGTGGTAGGTTGATGAATGGTGGTTGGTTATCACCTTCCATGATGAAAAGTGATGGGGTTATGAACAAAGGTCACGAAGAAGGGGGATAGACTATGAGAAAGCTAAAAAATGAGAAAAAATTTACTTGATAGGAATCAAGCAAAGAAACCTAAACGAGGTGGACTACTAACTAGCTATTCTATTCCAGCAGCGCGCCAAAAACTTGATAATGCTACACGCGTCGCTCGGGGTCAAAGGAACTTCCTTTTCGTCGAGCAAGTTTTTCAACACCCTAGGCAAGTGAACCTAATCGTTGTAGTGTAGTATTAGGGTAAGCCACGGAATTGATATCGTTCTCTATGGGAATAGGAATGCTAGTGAGAAGTTACTACGCTAAGGTTGGGGTTGAGGAAGATTATTTTTATCTTTTCATGTTTTTAGGAATTAGAAAGGTACGAATCTCGGGTTTGGATTTGGGGTTGGTATTTCACCGATTACTCTACTTATCTAATTATCTAATCTAAGGTATATGTAGTCTATGTCTAATTATTGTGTGCTTGTACGATGGTTTAAAGATGTGTTCACTTAGGTTTTATTACTCCTTAATTATCTCCTATTGATGGTTGAATTGTCACGCCCTTATTCTTAATCGCGTTGTATGTCTAAAGTCGTAGGGTATGCGTTTGTCCCTAACTCTTTGAAACTACCAAAGGGTCTCGCCTACAAAATCTCTAGGAATTATAAACTCTAACTCTAAGGTACTCTTTGATGGTTTAGCCTACAACTACTCTAGGTGTTATAGTCTAAGGTTCACAAAGATTAATCAAGCATTAACTACACAACAAATGATCTATCGCATTACTAGATCATTAACAATTAAGATAAGAGACAACCAATCAATATTCAATAATTAAGTTTCATATTCCCTAAGCAAACACACAAGTAAATTAGCCGGACATGGAGAACATGCAAGCATACACACAAGTAATTGAAGACATAATTGAATTAATGAAGTAAAACACTTATCTTGATGCAAGATAGGGTTTGGAACCCTAAAATACTGAAACACTAAAACTGAAAAATTCGGATTCTATATATAAGATTACAATCGCGACGGCGTCACCCTTTGATTTGTGACGCCGTCGGGTCGCTGTCATTAGGGTTTCGTCTTGGCCATGTTAGTCTTGCGACGGCGTCACCTTATGCTTGTGACGCCGTCCCTTCGCCTCTCGACGCCGTCTGGATCAAATCTAGGCCGCTTGAGTTGCGACGACCTACTCTTTTAAAGCCCGACACCGTCACTTGAAAATAAGCAATTTGTCTCATCGAGTCACAAAAGTGATGCGACGGCGTCATAAATAACACCGACGCCGTCCCTTGTATTTCAAAGAACTCGAGTGTCTCGATTCTTGACTTTGGCCATTTTCTTCAGATATCCACGCCTTTTCGTCCAAATAAGTGCCATTCCAAAGAATTTGCCTTGAGAGACCTAAAAGTGAAAAGGAACGATATTAAGTAATAACGGATACAAAAGTGATCAAATAAGGGATTAAACGACCTCAAAAGGTACATTTTAAAACCTTATCAAATCATCAAAAAAGTCGTGGTATGTTAATGTATTATACTTCATTTATGTTTCCTTTTTAATTTGGTTATATTGATAGGTTTAGGATAAACAGAGTATTATGGTTCTAATTAAGCCATTAGAATAGGAAATGTAGTTAATTCAATAGAGTTGTAGTGATAATGGAAAATGTAGTTGTTAGCAGTGGTTGATGTGTTTGCTTGAGTTGAAACTGTTTTAGTGTTGGTTCAGTAAGAGATCTAATTCAGTAAAATGTCCTTAGATCAGTCAACTGAGGTTGAAGTTGCTTGCTTGATTATAGGGGTGAATGGCTAGAAAATGTAACTATGTTATTTATAACCCTTCTCTTAGTGTGACTGGGGGCTATATCCTTCTTGATAATGCCTTCTAAATCTCAACTCAAACTATTTTGGATGTGGGTTGAATGGTTGAGTTTGAATTGAGTTTTAGAAATGTAATCAAGAGGATATGGTGTTTGGTGCATCCTAAAAGGTGAATAAAGTGTGTAGGATCATAAAATATGTATAATTTATGTGGTTCGAGAGATCGAGGTTGATCAAACATGATGAAACAATACATAGTTCTAGTGAGAGAAAGTAGAGAAATTATGAAGAAAAACTATGTGTTTTTTAGATTAAAAGATGAAGCATACACAATGATTTCCCACACCTCTCATGAAGAGTCATGAGGGGTATTTATAGACACATTTCAACATAAGTATCCTACTTGTACAATAGTAGTCCCTGCGGGCACAACAAATTACGTATGTAGTCCATTTCACGTGTAAGACGTTATCTTTATAAAAAAGCGAGGCTAAAAATATCCCTCCAAAATATCGTCACACGTGAATGGTTACAATGAGACCTTTAAAAAAAGTAAATTAAAATAAGAATAAAAAATGTTGACGTTGTTGAAGCGCAGAGTCTCTGTAGTCTAGATACTGAGGATAACATGAAGTGCTCTCTTTCGACGATCTCGGCATTTGATCTTTATATCTCTGAACTTCAACTGTAATGGTCTAGTTAGGTTGTTACTCCCTCCTAACTAGTGAGCCTTTTTCTTTTTATCTGCTCCCTCTTGAACTGACAACTCTCTTTCATAAAATCTCTTTAGTCTTATAACACGCAACGGATAAAGTAGACTCTTGATTGTAGCACCATGGATGTCTTTCGAGGAACATCATAACAACATAAATCACTTAGTATTGTATCCAAGTTGGTAAAAATCCCCGATATACACACATTACTTCTCCTTCTTCGGTGTTAAGCACAGTTCCCTCAATCAATCCAATCACAGAAGATGAAACACTACTTTTTCTTCATGTACTTCTCCCTCCTGATGGTTGCGATCTATCGGAATCATCATAATGTTGCGTACATGCCGTAGAATTACCTTTTTCTTGATGCAATATTAAAGCCATATCTTGTTTAAGCAAAATTTTGTAAGAATATGTTGCAAAAATACTCTCAATACTTCTCTCAAACCAACCTGTAATCGAACCTCCTTGTAACACCCCAACCCGACGAGGGTCCGAATGTCACATTATGGAGTCATATCAGAACATACTATAAAAATACAAGCGGAAGTATTTTTAAATAAAATACCAAGTCATATAAACGAATGACTTATAAAGAAAAAATACATAATCCAATATGTCTAAAAGATACGAAATATCAAAACAAATACTCTTCCAAAAGAGCCCAAAAAAAAGGGAAACTAGGGTCGGTTCACTCAAATGCTCCTACTCTCAGCCCATCAAAGCCCAACATCCCACTTGGTACCTGCCGCATAGAAAAGAAATGCAGTTGAGCTTAAAAAGCCCAGTGAACAGATATAACAAAACAAAATCTAAACATAGTCCAAAATACAAAACGAATCAAAGGAGACTGATAACAAAGTCGTAACGAATGATCATAATGAGTCAATGAGGAACCTGCATAACACAGTATTAACAGATAACCAGAAGAATAGAAATCAAAGGAGACCAGAGCAAAGTAGCGCATCAGCGAACGTATATACGTGTTAGGAATTAGAAATTCCATAGTGAAGAGTCGGTCACCCCAAATATAATCTAGCATAAGTTAGCTCGTAGACAAATCGTTATTTACTTGTTTATTAGTTAGTTATTAGCGTAGTTTAGTTTAGAGCAACATCGTGGAGGAAGGACGGGTCTTTACCTACTGTATGCCTGATCTACAGCCCGACAGGAGGGCGTTTAGTTTGTAACTATAAATACCCTTCCCACTAAGGAAAAGGTGGTACTTCTTTGACAATCTAACCTTTTCTATTTTTGTTTATCTCTCTAGAATGACCCTCTCTACTCTCTTCATCTCTCTAACATGGCATACTTGTATAATCATCTCCCTAGACCACCCGAATCATCAAACAACATAAAATATACGATCCTAAAATTGGTATCAGAGCCAAGGTTGTGTTGT
This sequence comes from Chrysanthemum lavandulifolium, assembly GCA_022545495.1. Lineage (NCBI taxonomy): Eukaryota > Viridiplantae > Streptophyta > Magnoliopsida > Asterales > Asteraceae > Chrysanthemum > Chrysanthemum lavandulifolium. The sequence continues at coordinate 232,048,743 of CM040239.1, read as the reverse complement.
TTGTGTTGATTCTCGTGTTCGACTCATGGTGTTATGCGGTTTTTCATGCGGTTCTTTGAATGCGGTTTGAGGTTGGTTGATTCGTATGGGTTGTGATAACAAATCTTTGTGTTGTTTGTTGGTCAACTCTTGTGTTGTCAAGTTTGTTGAGTGTGGTATTGAGAAGTTTCGGTGTTGTTTGATTGATGTGTGTTGCAGTTTGTTGTTGTTCTTGATATTAGTCACTCGTTTTTCACTTGATATGGTCAAAACGTTTTTATCCAATTTTAACTGATTTTATCAGCTTTGGTTTTATCAGTTTCAGATTATGCTTCGTAGTCAAAACGCCTTTATCGGCCTCATCCGTTCGGATCGCTTTGCTTTGATTCTTAGTCGCGGTTTGCATCGATATAAGTATTCATACATGCGGTTTGATATTGAATATGTCCAGCCATTGGATCCGAAGCGATTTGTACCTATATGCGGTTTAACAGAAGTGCGTTTTGACGCCTTTGTCTATGCGATTTGTCAATTAAACTCATGAAGCAATTTGTGAATTAAAGGTCAAATGGTCAACTGCGATTTGTTGACTCGGTCAAAAGTGATTTGGGTATAAAGAAGCGTTTTGTCATAAAACAAATTAAGCGGTTTGATTGATAATCTGTTGATGCGTTTTGACACTTCAACAAAATGCGGTTTGATACTTAGTATGATGCGGTTTATTTCTATCAGCACCATCATTCATATGCAAACATCAATACTATCATCACTATACATCAAACACAACATAAACTTTTTCATGACCGATCAAGATTCGAACCTATACTAACCATCAACAAGTTAATTTATTCAATCTACAACAAACGAATCACAACAATATCATCACACACAACATCAACAAATCACAATCTTTCAAATCTCTATCATCTCTATATCACAAATCACATCACTTCACTTTCATTTCTTGAAACCAATAGAAATTAAAGATATTCGATATATCATTTATGTCTAAACATCCGACCTCAGTTTCATGTTTGTGAATGGTTTATGAAACACATAGATATCAAAGAATCTATTCACAAACAAATGAATCCATCACTGATCCGAATCAAGAATTAAAGGAAAAAGAATATGAAATGGTTTTAAAGGATCTCAGATTCATAGTGTGTTCCTTTTTATCCGATCTCCAAGGTTCAGTCACACTATTTATCCATCATTGATCCATGTTAATATCCGAAAACATTGAAATAAGGACAAAACCTTTCATAGGTTCATCCTTTTTCTTTTTCGGTTAAATAAGAACAAAATGAAGAAATCGAATGATTGACAATCAAATAAAAACCATTTAATTTATCTTACCATTCGTCAGTTGTTTGGTCTCAATATCTCTAACCATCCCTGTGTCTAAGTCAAAACATGTCCCTCGAGCCATCCTTGTGGCGAGGTCATATTGTACATCAACGATCTAAGTTTTTCCTGGGAGCATATGAGTTTGATGTTTTAAGATTTGTTGATTATTGGAGGGGGCGGACTGATTATAAGGATAGGGTTAGAGGAATAATTTTTGGAGATGGAGAGAATTATTTAGAGTGGTAGGCGTTTGATATTACGGGTAGAACATTAGGGTTATGTGTGAGATTTGTCTATGTTTTATACACTGAATGTTAAGGAAAGGCTGTGCGTGGATCTAATGTGGATCAAGTAACTATTTATCAAAATTGGGCCTAACAGATGGGTATTTAATTAGGCCGAGTGCTTTGGGTTTGAAATTACAACATCACAAATTTAGTAATTATGCATTCCAAGAGTTAATGTGACATGTGATATCTCTTGACAACTTTTAATTGGTCAAGTATTCGCATTTGTGATATGTGATCTTAATAATGTATTCTCATTTGTTAATGGTCGAGTATGAATTAATTGAGTGATCAGCTGGGATAAATGATTTCAATGGACCGTGTGATTAATGATACTAATCTTGGAACGGGTTATGTAATAATTTTTGGGCCTCGGTTCTTATTGATTGAATCAGATACTCATGGACTCATACTCTTAACATTAAGTAATGATGTGAAATGGACTTTATAATTCGGATACACCACATGAGTTAGTGCAATGTCTTGGATTTTAAGAGAACTTGAATTTTGAGTTAAATTAATTCGGATGTGCTTTTAATATCTATTGTACTAATTTTAAAGTGGGCTTGAGTTAGACCCGACGATGTGTTGAGTTGGATTGGATATTATGTCTTGGGCTAAATTTTAGAACGGATTAAACCGGTTTAATGGATCCGAGATCGGATGATTATTGGTGATAATGAGCTTTGATTATTCAAAGAGACTTGATGCAAGTTGATGATGAAAGGTGTTGTGTTACACTGTTAGATACCTTGGTTTATACATGTTTACGGAGAATATTATGTCACGGCTTGAATTGATCATTGAACAAGGTTGGCTACAGAGTTGTTTGTACGATATTTCCCATTTGGATTTGAATTGAGGTTTTCCGGGCACGTTTACTTATTTTCGTCTTCTTTCTTTCTACCCTTCCGCGAAGATGACTTGTTTGGGCGTTTATTGAGTGTGATAAAGACTTGGAGATTTAGTTACGATTGTGATTCCTTCTAGCTTAACCCACAACATAGCTATCACTTTGGTGTCTCACGCAGTTGAGGATACGTCAAGAGGTTTTGTACATTGGGTACACCGGTTCTTCTTCACAAGGATTAGTGCAAGCTTAAGTAACAAATCTGGGGAATTTTACATCATCTTCAAGTTTGGCATATCGGGTCTATTTCTCCAAGTGGTCATTGCTATAGCCGTCAGAATACGTGAATGGTGTGTTCACCAAAGTGTTTAATGGTTGAGATGTAATCAGCAATTCTCATAGGTTACTCAATGCTACAGCATGTCTATGATACTTCACAGTCTAAGCAAAATCTTTAAAAATCCTCAACGACATTCATGATCTTTCAAGATATTTGCTTATGACAAGAACTTCTCGGGCTAATGGTCATACATGTTATGATGCTTCCGAAGGTTCGAAACTATCATGGGGGAGAAACGTGCACTTTGATGCTTTACGGTCAACTTCGTGGGAAGTAGTGTATACTACTCGACTTAGTATGGTTTGTGAAGGTGTCTACATATGGGTAAAGAATTGTTGATGATGTTGTTGATGTTGGAGAATGAATCGTTGATGAACCGTGCATGTTCCCCTAAAAATGATATTCACCAAAACCAAAGTTGTCATAACACATTCAAGATAACATTGTTTACGGTTTTGTCTTGATTTTGTAAAATCCATAAAAGAATCTATTTCTAATTGAATCATAGACTTGTAAAATCCCATGACAATGGAAACATCTTGGTAATAGCAAAGTGCATTTCGGATCTATTTTATGGTTTATTCTTGGTTTTGTAAAATCCCGCGAAAGAAACTATTTCTGTTTAAACCATAGAATTGTAAAATCCGTATTGATAGAACCATCCCGGAGAAAAGAAAGTGTATTTCGGATCCGATTTGATGATGGTGCTACGGTTTCGCTTCAAGAAGAGATAAAAGGTGTACTTCATGAATTGGGTGTTTGTTTGGATTGTCCTTATGGCGCTTTGGTAATTACTTGGTTTTACGGGTAATATGTGTTTAACCATGATCGGATGAAACCATTATCATAGTTCACTTAAATCGTCAAAGGAGGCTAGATTTGAGCTTTTAACCGTAAAATGTGACATCGGCGTTAAGTCAAGATTATTTATTTGAGGTTGAAGTGAAATATCACGGCAAGTGTACTTAGTATCGAAGGTATCGGGATGGTTGGATGAAGATTCTTCGAGATCCTTGTTCGAGCCTTTAATATTTTCAAAACGAAGACTTGGAAATCTAGTTATTTTTGGGTGACTTTTTCCTTTTCTTTACCACTGGGGAATTGGGCTCTTACCACCACAAAATAACTATCACTTTAAGGAGTTACGTTGTAGTGCTCAAGTGTCACATTGAATTGTGGATTTTCAAGAGGTGATGTACGCCTAATACTTGATGGTTGGTTGGTTGGTTGAAGAGTATATAGTACTTAGAGATTCAAATGGCTTGAATTTCTGCACCGCTCTTTGTTACATATGTGCAAGTTTAAGTCACGAGTTCGGGTTAGTTTACTTCAGGTCAAATTCATCATATTGGTTTTCCATCACCGTCACAATAAAGAGCCCATCGAATGATAATGGGATTGATAACAAGTTTGCCAAGAGTAGTTGAAAAGAGAGAGATTATGACGTTTGAACACAACAATTCAAGCCTCGTACCTCAAAGAAAAGAAATGTGTAAGCTTCAGTGCGCATTATCTTCAAAAGAAGAGAAATCTTCTCATTAATGACCATTCTCATCAACATGCTTCATACTTTTACCATGCGCTTTCAGTTATCAAGTGAACCAGATTATCGTTACTAGTCTTACTCCACTTGCTCAATTATAATGGCGATGGCGACATCATATGCAAACTTTGAGGGGGAGAAGTGTGAATAGACTACATTCTGAAAATATTCACTTGAATCAAGAATGGCATCTCAAGATGCGCTCTTGAGGGGAGAAGAAATGTGATACTTCGCATGTTGAGTTATATCTGAGAATATATGGTCATATGGCTCCTAACTCATGTAAGAACCGAGCTTCTTCTTATCGGGTTATCTTTACATGGAGTTTCTTCTAAGAGCCGTTGGTTGACATCTTCACATGGGTTGATGAGTTTATCGACAAAGTGTTTTCCAGTTAATGCTTCACGTACACATCAAGATGATGATTCCGAACAACCTTTTGTTCTTGTTTGATGTGATTGTTTGTTTGGTGTTACCATTCCAAGTGTTCGTTGTGGGCTGATTGCTGATTTCCTTGATGAACATCTTTATGTTCTTGTTTGATTGGGAGAGATTTTAGTTAAGGGGAATTGCAAGATGTAAGTTAATTGGGGTGCTTTTGGTGAGATGAAGATGTTAACTATCTATTCCCAACCGGACAACTGGAAGAAGGTCGAGTCTACAATCATTCTACATTTTTCGATGCATGTTAAAAGACTAAAGACAAGTTGCATTTAACGATCTAAAGACTTCTTCTTAATTCGGCATTTATCTAATGATTGTCGGTTTAGGGAGAGCACTAATTGGGGAGGTGAAATGTCCGATTTAATCCCCAATTAGACTTGCTCACACTGCACTTCAAAGAAGTTGATTCTCACAAAGACTTCAAGCGATCTTCTCAAAAGATTTCTAGTACATGAGCTTACAATGTGTTGTCGATTTCAAGTGTCAAAACCAACAAGGGGAAGGAGACACACATCTAAAAGCACAACGAGTACACTTGACAAACTTAATTCTTCTAAGTGATTGAAGATATCTCGAAGACAAATGTCATGACCGCAGAGAAACTCAAATGTTTGACTCGTGGCTTCTAGTGTTCTAATTCCAACTATGTGGGGAAGAGATGGAAGAGTTAGTTTCGGGTTAAAAGAGGTACACAAGTATGACATATTCGGGGAGATAAATGTGTAACATGAGGGAGGTGTTATCGATTATTCTCTTTGGGAATGTGTGTACTCAATTCTTGAGCTTCATACACGATCATCGTGGAAGAAAATGTGAACATTGGGAGGTGTTTTCATTCCTTCATGATGTGTATTCGGAGAGCTCTTGGGTATTGGTGTACTGGTTCTTGAGCTTCATACACGATCATCGTGGAAGAAAAATGTGAACATTGGGAGGTGTTTTCATTCCCTCATGATGTGTAATCGGAGAGTTCTTGAGCATTATACAAAGAGATTGACCGCATTAATTCAACTACTTGGGGAATTGTTCTCTTGACACCTTTTGAATGGATCGCTTTAGACTTCAAGTGGCAAAGGAATTTGAGAAGAGTCATTCAAGCATGGGATGATACGTTGTCGTTCTATTGGATGATATAACCCCAACAAAGAATCACAAAGAGCATTTAAAAGGAGCAAGAAGATCGATGATAATGGTGTGCTTCTTTGTGCACCTCACTAAGGCAAGCTTGAAATAGAGCTCAATCGCTCAACAAAAGGATTTTCGGTTTGGGGGAAGCGCAAAGTCTCACTTTTAGATGGTTCAATTTCTCTCAATTCAAGAGCCTCGAAAGCTTTGGTGGTGAATGCTTAGAGATGATGACTTCTATCTTCTACAACGGGCCGCTCGATATCCTTATCTCGGTACTCAGATCATCATCGCCTTAAACTATATCATCTATACTAACTTTGTAAATATTTATCAAAAACCAAAATACAAAAATATAAAACCAACAAAAAGAAAATAGAAAAATATAAAACCAACAAAAATCCATAAAAATCAGAAAATTTAAAAACTCCAAAAATATGTTTTCTCAAGACATGTCTTCTGGTATCGATAACATCTACGGTCTTAGAAATGTCATTCAATAATGGCACGGGACCATAGATGAAGTTCGAGCAGGAGGTGTAAATATTCTTTTCAAAGCATGTCTAAAATTATGGCTTGCGCTACTTCAAACTCAGAATCCGTGTGATAACGCTTACACGCCTGCTCGGGGTCAAAGGAACTTCCTTTTCGTCGAAAGCAAGTTTTTCAACACCCTAGGCAAAGTGAACCTAATCGTTGTAGTGTAGTATTAGGGTAAGCCACGGAATTGATATCGCTCTCTAGGGAATAGGAATGCTAGTAAGAAGTTACTACGCTAAGGTTGGGGTTGAGGAAGATTATTTCTTATCTTTTATGTTTTTAGGAAATGGAAAGGTACGAATCTCGAGGTTTGGATTTGGGGTTGGTATTTCTATCGATTACTCTACTTATCTAATTATCTAATCTAGTGGTGTATGTAGTCTATGTCTAATTATTGTGTGCTCGTATGATGATTTAAAGATTTGTTTACTTAGGTTTTATTACTCCTTAATTATCTCCTATCGATGGTTGAATTGTCACGCCCTTATTCTTAATCGCGTTGTGTGTCTAAGGTCGTAGGGTATGCGTTATCCCTAACTCTTTGAAACTACCAAAGTGTATCGCCTACAAAATCTCTAGGATTTATAAACTTTAACTCTAAGGTACTCTTCGGATGGTTTAGCCTACAACAACTCTAGGTATTATAGACTAAGGTTCACAAAGATTAATCAAGCATTAACTACACAACGGATGACCTATCGCATTACTAGATCATTAACAATTAAGATAAGAGACAACCAAAAAATATTCAATAATTAAGTTTCATATTCCCTAAGCAAACACACAAGTAAATTAGCGGACATGGGGAACATGAAAGCATACAAACAAGTAATTGAAGACATAATTAAATTAATGAAATAAAACACTTATCTTGATGTAAGATAGGGTTTGGAACCCTAAAATACCGTATAAGACACCTTTGGTTCGGTTTAGGTTTTACTCCAAAAGAATACACACCGAAAACTAAAAATTCGGTTCCATATATAAGATTACATCCGCGACGGCGTCACCTTTGATTTGTGACGCCGCCGAGTCGCCATCATTAGGGTTTCGCCTTGGCCACGTTAGTCTTGCGACGACGCCACCTTATGCTTGTGACGCCGTCCCTTTAGTCTCGACGCCGTTCGATCAAATCTAGGCCGCCCGAGTTGCGACGACCTACTCTTTTAAAACCCGACACCGCCACTTGTAAATAAGCAATTTGTCTCATCGAGCTGCCTCAAAGTGATGCGACGGCGTCGCAGATAACACCGACGCCGCCCCTTCGGGCCCAAAGAACTGAGTGTCTCTATTCTTGACTTTGGCCATTTTCTTCAGATATTCGCGCTTTTCGTCCGAATAAGTGTCATTCCAAGATTTTGCCTTCAAGATACCTTAAAAGTGAAAAGGAACTGTGGAAAACTAGAAGGGGGTTGAATAGTTTTGCCGATTTTAAGTCGATTTCAAAAACTTTAGATTCGATATTATGTGAAATCGTATGGATGTTGAGAACTTATAGATCTAATGATAATGCAAGCAAATAAATAAAGATAAAGGATAGAAATGACACAACCGATTTATAGTGGTTCGCCACAAGGACACCTTCCTTGCCCTACTCCACCCCCGAGTCACCTACTCGAGAGTTCAAGCACTATGTCAACAAACTCCTTCACTTGGCGTAGAAGCCTTCACAACGTTGCTTACACTTTTTCCGACAAAGCTAGATACCGAGTCCGTAGCACGGTGGACCAAACCAACACAACTATTACACAACAAATATGTGAACTATCAAATACAAGATCTTCGCCATGTAAATATTATGAGTGGCAAATCAATCAAGGACCCTTGCTTGGATGACTTGTAGAATGCTCGTGATTTCGCCTTAGAGAAGGACCTATATGAGGATCACAAATAGAAAGAAAAGAAGACAACTCTCTAGATCTAGTGATCTATATGTTAGAAGAGAATGAGAGTGTATGAGAGATTTAGTAAGAAGAGGGTGAGTTAGAATGAAGAAATGGCTCTCATTTATAGGCAAATTTCCTCACTGCTCACGGATCCCACGGATCCTTCCACTTGGGATCCGCTAGCACAAAGCTAGGGATCCGTGGAACGCCTTTGCCCATGGGTTTTTGGTTTGGGTCATGGGTTTTGGGTTTTCTTTAGATTCAATGTATCTAAGTATACATTGTATCAAGTCTCTTTGGGTATGGGTTAAGATCCATGGGTTGTGATTTTTACCCATCCTAATTAACTATTACAACAAATGCTTTAGTTACTACATTTTGTATTTAAAAGATTATATGTAAATGCTTTACAAAATAACATGTATCCTTATAATTATATTTAAGACACCATTATATATGTTATCAACAAAACACAAAGAGATCGCAAAATATTAATAAACGCTTTTACGGTTTATTTGTATTAACAATCTCCCTTTTGTTGATGACAAAATATAATGTTATGATGAGTAAAACTTAAGAATAGATGTAAGTTTTGAAAGCTCCCAAGTTTTACTTCTTCTCCCCTTTTGTCGAAACAAAAGTTAACCTGGAGGAAAAAGTAGTTCACGATTTTTTACTCCCCTACACGTAGCTCCCCTAGTTTGGGCGCCAAGAGAAGAAAAAAATCCTACAAAAGAAAGTTAGTAACATGCTTAAATGATCTTATGGTTGTCGAGAATCAAGATAGGGAGCCAAGGTATGTAAACAAGGCCTTGTAATAAAACGACAAATTGTAGTGGTAGTTAAGCCACTTACAAGCATGTAAAAATAAGAACAAGACTTGTTCTTGAAAATGACAAAAAATTTTAATACTAAAAGTGAAAAATAGTAGTAGAGATTCCTTCCATGCTTGCATAAGGTTATGGATGGAGGTTTTGATGAGTAATGGTATTGATGCGATCAAGGATGAGGTTGAGTATGAAGCGCATTTCTTCCTAACTTCTATTGCAATTTCCTAGTGGATTGGCAATGTTCACAATGTAAATGATGTAGGTAATGAGTGCGGAAGTTTTCGGGTTGTTTTGATTTGAGTTATGCGGAAGTTGTGGTGGAAAATAGGAAAATATGGATCAAAATCCGGAATGTTTGTACGTGGTGGTGGAAAAGAACCTAGATGTTCTTGGAATGTGATGGGAGCTAGAGGTGGTGATGTTTCAAGATCTTGAAAATAGTATTTGGTGATGTGGGGTGTGGAAAAGACTATTTCTTTTCTTTAGGTAGGGTAGATCTTGTTGGAGTCCTAAGGAGTTCCAAAAGAGTTATTTTAGGTGGTGATGAAGTTGGTGTACTTGTTGGTGATGAGGGTGGTGCTATAATGGAAGCATCTTGTGGTGAGTTATTTGAGGATGAATCATTTGAGGTTGGTTTTGCTAAACAACAAGATCGGATACTAATCCGCATGGATATCCTAGCATTTGATTGTGGTATTTTGGATGATGGAAGTACAAAGGTTTGGATATCATGATTGTTTGTACTAGATGTTTCTCCTAAAGGGTTTTGGATGACATGATGAAGTGTGTTTGTGAGAAGGAGATGGAGTATGCAAGCATTTTGGGAGTTATATATATAAAACCAACACATTGTAATGAATGCTTGACCCAAAATGTGGATTAAAATCTAATGATTAGATATGAATTCAAGGCATGTGATCATGAGAACCCAAGCATTAAATAGCATACTCCCAAAAATGAAGCAAATGTGGATTTTACATCCAAAGTGACAAAATAGAAGTTGAAAACAACTTATGTATACACGGATCCCACGGATCCTTCCTTGAGGGATCCGTCCAGATGAAGGCCGGGATCCGTGGGTCCGTGATTCAGCAAAGACAAAATTTTTCTTTTGAAAACATTTTTGCCTATTGTGTGCCTATATGCAAACTATTTGAGTTGCGGTTTTCTCGACCTCTAAAAGGAAAAGAAAATAACTAGAGAAAAATAAATCCTAATTGAGATAACCCAAAACAAACATTTGGTACATAAGTACGTAACATTGTGTTATCAATGCTCCTAATTCATTTTTGCTTAAATGAATGTACCCGAAAACACATATTAGTTATGTGTCCCTTTAGCATTCAAAAGACATGAGATGCTATGAAAACGGGTTTTACTTTGTATTAATAATGAAAAGCGATTTGTCCTAGACGTGAGAAATTGCTTTTGTGAAATTGATACGGAAGGTATCATCCTTTAGAAAACATTGTGAAAGTAGGTTTTCTTTGAAAATGTGTATATAAAAAGTAGGAAAGCTATAAGTAAAAAACTTATCTTTGGGTTTTGAAAATTCCGTATTGTTTGTGAGTTGTGCGTGAAATAGAGATCCTAGACTCGGAAGGAAGAAGGCTAGTGTTTACATACCTTGTAGAGTCAAAATAAATTACGACGGTGTTCCATTAAACCAAGACCAAGACGAAGTAGGTTGAATTGTTCCCGCTTCAACGGTTTGGTGAGGACGCGGCTATGTTATCTTCGGATGCTACCTTCTCAATAGAAATGTTCCCTTTGAACATTGTCTCTTAAGAAGTGATGACGAATCTCTATATGCTTGGTGCGAGAATGCAACACCGGATTCTTGCTTAAGTCGATAGCACCTTTGTTGTCACATAGAATGGCTATGTCGCTAGATGAATGTCGAGTCTACTAACGCTTGTTTCATCCATAGTGCTTGTTGGCATGCTTTCACGGCGGAGACGCACTCGGCTTCGGTTGTTGATATTGCTAGAGCCGTTTGTTTCTTAGAAAACCATGATGTTAAACAACATCCCATGAAAGTACACACCCCACTTGTACTTTTCTATCAACGTAATCCCTACATGGTCGAATCTGCATATACAATTGTTTCTACACCGTGCCCTTAGGATACCATAATCCTAATTGTGTTGTACCCTTAATGTATCTAAAAATTCTTTTACGGCTTCTAGGTGTGAAGTTTTGGGGTTTTCTTGAAACCTAGCACATAAGCAAACACTAAACATGATATCCGCCTACTTGCCGTGAGGTAGAGAAGACTACCTATCATGCCACGATATTTAGTATTATCTACGGATTCGCCGCCTTCATCTTTTGTGAGTTTGGTGTCGGATGACATGGGTGTCCTAATTGGTTTCACTCTTCTAGACCAAATTTCTTTAACATCTCCTTGATGTATTTAGATTGATTGAAGAAGATACCATCTTCTACTTGTTTAATTTGTAGACCAAGAAAGAAACTAAGTTCTCCCATCATACTCATCTCGAACTCGTCATGCATGATTTTAGAGAAATCATCACACATGTCTTGACAAGTGGATCCGAATATAATATCATCTACGATATTTGTACTATGATTATGTGTGACTCCTTTTCTTAGTAAAAGTGTGTTGTCAACTAACCCCATGGTATAGTTATGTTTGATTAAAAGGACTTGAGTCTATCATACCAAGCTTTTGGAGCTTGTTTAAGACCATAAAGGGCTTTCTTTAATTTATAAACGTGTTTGGGTTTTTCAAAATCGATGAAGCCCGGAGGTTGAGCTACATATACTTCTTCATTAATAAGACCATTTAGAAAAGCGCTTTTGACATCCATTTGATAAAGCTTTAGATCATTAGCACAAGCATACGCAAGAAGTATTCTTATAGACTCTAATCTAGCCACGGGGCATAGGTCTCATCAAAGTCTATTCCTTCTTGTTGGTTATACCCTTGGGCAACGAGTCTAGCCTTGTTCCTAGATACTACTCCGCTTGCATCTAATTTGTTTTATACACCCATTTTGTTCCTATTACGGTTTGATTACTAGGTGGAGGACAAGTGTCCAAACATCATTAGAAACAAATTGATTTAATTCTTCTTGCATAGCCATTACCCAACTTTCATCTTTTATGGCTTCTTGTGTGTTCTTAGGTTCTATAGTTGAAACAAAACAAAATAAGCTACTTTGGTTTTGAACTTGAGACCTTAATGTTCGCTCATTTTAGCTTTCCTATGACCTTATCTACGGGTGATCTTTGGACTCTTTAATGTTTGTGATTTCACTAATTGAAGGTTCTTCTTCTTCATTTATCTTTTCTTAATTACAATAGCTTCACTTTCTATGATCTCGCCATCGACAAGAGGTGGAGAGGGTTTGGGTGGACTTTCATCAAATTTTATGTTTAATGACTCTTCTACCTTCATTGTTTCTTAGTTTAATATGACGAAGCTTTTCTATTAGGCGAGTAACCTAGAAAGATACCTTCGTTGATTTAGGATCAAATTTTGTAAGGTAATCTTTAGTGTTAAGAATGAAGCATTTGCTTCCAAAGACTCTAAAATGATTTAAAGTAGGCTTTTGCCTCTGAGTAACTCATATGGAGTTTTACCTAAGATTGGTCTAATTAAGACTCGATTGAGTATGTACGCTGAAGTATCAACAAAGATTACACCAAAATTTTGAGGTATGGATTGTTCGTTAAGCATGGTTCTACTCATTTCTTGAAGGGTTCTATTCTTTCTTTCTACTACCCCATTCGATTGTGGAGTGCGTGGAGCCGAGAAGTTGTGAGTAATACCATTAGCGCCACAAAAGCTCCGAATTGCACTTCATTATCGAATTCCCTACCATGATCCGTCCTAATAGACACTATGGGTTTTCCTAGTTGTCTTTGGATCTTTTGCTTAATATTTCAAAATAGTTAAAGGTTTCGCTTTGTTCTTTAAAAATTTTGTCCAAGTATACCTAGAGTAGTCATCCACTATTACCAAAGTATAGTAGTTGCCTCCATAACTTTGGATAGCGGATGGACCAAATAAATCCATATGAAGTAATTCTAGACACCTAGTTGTGGACACCATGTTTTTAGCTTTATGACTCGAATGAGCTTGTTTTCCTATATTACAAGCATCACAAAATGATGTTCATATTTTAACTTAGGTAGATCTCTTACTAGATCTTTGGATGATAGCGATTGAAGAAGTCGCATGTTGGCGTGACCCAATCTTCGATGCCATAAGGTCAAGTATCATCCATAGAGGTAAGACATAGTTTGTCTTTATGTTCATTACCGATTTTAATGACATAGACTCCATGTTTCCTAATTCCTCTTCCTATGGTTATGCCATATTTAAGTATCTTACTACGGTTTGGTAAAAGTACATTGCACTTTTATCACATATTTGTCCTATACTTAAGAGATTAAAGTTTAGGTTTTCTACGTGACACACATCGTTAATGGTTAGAGATTTGTTAGAAACCGTACCTTTACCGATGATTCTACTTTTGCTATTTCCAAACACCACATTACCTCCATTTACGGATTCATATGTGGAGAATAGATCCTATTGCGGTCATGTGCCTCGTGCACCCGCTATCCTTGACCCATTCATCGGGGTCTAGGTCGACCTTTAAGCACACCTAAAACAATAATAAACTCAAAGTTTGGTCCCCATTTATTCATGGGTCCATTAGTGTTAAACATTCCATTCATGTTAGACATGTATGGATAAGATGAGTATGCATTCCATGGAGCAAAGTTTTGAAAAGAGAAACCGTTTTGCATATTAGGGTTCCATCCCATTTGATGGTTACTTCTTGGATAAACGTTATTAGGTCTCCTAGATGCATTATGTTTTGAAAAGATGGTGCTTTGTTTCTTGCAAAAGTAGGATTATTTTTGAGGTGGATGTTGATCTGCTACCGAGCAGTCAAGTCCGAAAGACTTAAACCGCCGTACACAAATGCAATGAAGATCGGGAATATAGGGATTCCGGTCGTTATGTCCCACGGAGACTCAATGGTGTGTTAAACACATGATCGACGATAGATTGATCACTAAAGATACGATCGAAAGGATTTGGATAGATAATTATACTCAAAAAGGTTATAAATAAAAGCGACTTAAATGCAAATTAAGAAAATTAAAAGATAAAGATAATAAATAAACGCTATCACTATTTTTAAAGTGATGAACGTTTAAAACCTAAAACTTAAAACTTACGCTTAAAATAAAAATAACGTAAACGCACAAATAAAAATGTGAAACTTATACAATATAAATCCTAAAAATATGAAAATACATTTTACAAACCTAATGATAAAAGAAAATTTATAGAAAAAGAAAATCATTTTACAACTATTTATCTAATTATTATTAATTAAAAACTATTTAAAACTATTTAATAATTACCTAAAATAAAAGAAAATATGAAATAAGACTAGAAAAATAAAATTAACATTTAGAAAAATCTAAAATATGATAAAACTAATTTTAAAACTGAAAATATATTTTTTAGACTTTTTATGTAATTATTATTAATTTAAAACTATTTAAAACTAATTAAAATTATTAAAAATACCAAATAAAAGGAGAAAAATAGGGAAAAATACTTTTTAAGCTTTTTACATTTATCTAAACTTAAGAAAAATGAAAAATTATTTTTTTGAACTTTTTCTTAATTTTTTGTATTAAAAGCTATTTAAAAATACTTAAAAACTAGATAAAATGCAGAAAAATACTAAACAAGCTAGGAAAAATCTGAAAAATTCAGGCAATGCTTAAAATAAAGTTAGGAAGATATGAAAATAGAAAACATAGGGTTGTGTGGAGGAATTAGGATCGATGTGGAAAAGCTTATGAAATAAGCACTTCCAATAAGCAAATGAAGTCCAAAAGCTACCAACCCAAAAATGTAAGCTCTAATAAGCTATAATAATAGAAATGGAACTAGTTTAAACAAGCAACAACCTCTGGCTAGCTAGATGCAAAGATTTGAGTTATGAACTATAAGCTAGAAAATGTTAAGATGGCACCAAGTTTGAGCCTAAAACAAGCACCTAAATAAGTCGGAAACAGAAAAGCAAATGAAAGGACCTAGAGATGACTGGCTAGGATCATGCAAACCACAGCTCAGATCCTAATGAGCTCACATGAGCTTATGACAAGCTTATTAAAACTCTACAAACCATGCACGTGATGATATGCAGTAATGGGGTCCTAAATAAGCCATCAAATAAGCACTCTATAAGTCGATAAACAGAGAACTAATATTTTGTATTTTCTTCACCAACCAAACTTTAATTTCCCTAAAAGATTATAAGCTAAAGCTTATTAATAAACACACAATGAAAATATTAGTTTTATTCAAAACCACCTAGTTGGAAATTTCGACTTTTTCACAAAACTTGAAAAGTTGACTTAAATGAAATTTGAAGCTAATTTATGGATTGATTTGGATGTATTAAGATGAAATAAAGCTGAAACAAGCAAGTTCTATGAATTTGTGACACAAAACAAGCTTTGGATAAGCAAGAACCCAACAAAGGTGAAATGCTAAGACAAGAAGCTATGGGATTTTGACTTAAAGCTCTTGTAGCACATGAAATTGACTCAAATGAGCTCAATAGGACTAAACAAGAATGACCAAACAGATATTAACCATTATAAACTCCTCTAAGATGATTTTACACTTTAACCAAACACCACTGAAAACTACTTATTTGTAATTAAAATGAACTAAACACCAATCCAACTTAAATGAATGATTAAACCGAGATAATAAGACCTAAATAAAACTATGTAAATGTGTTTTAGCAGTTTAAGACCACGTAAACACAAACAACCATAAAATGCAAATTAGCTAGAAAAGTGAAAAGGAAGGACTCACTCACATGAGTTCCAGCTTTATTGCAAGCCAAAACCAAACCCAAAGAACCACTACACTAACCTATTTAAACCCACATCCATCCTCTGCATCACCAAATTCATCACCATTTCCAACTTGAGCCTAACAGTTGACTTTTGTTGACTATTGATCAAATTAACTTGAAAATGATTCAAAAGCTTTTCAAAAGCTATAAATGACTTAAGTGAGCTTGTTTAAGCTTACAATGAAACTAATGGAAGCTTGTCTAATAGAAAATGAAACCGAATTCTCAACAAATGAATTAGAAAATTGGAACTTATATGAAAACTTGATATTGATACTTAAAATAACTTACAAAGATTAGTAAACTTGAAACCGATAAAATAAAACCGAAATTACACAATTTAAACTTAAACTAAGACAATAATAAAAAAAAACGACATAAGTAAAAATTTTATGAACTAACTACTACTTTTTCTTCTTTCTTCTCTCCTTTTTTATACTCCAAATGCTTCCCACTAGACTTCTGATTGATTCCCACTTGGAATTGGGGCGTTGGATGAGTCAAGTGGTTTTGGCCGCTTGATTGTTTTTGGCGCCAAAGTCTTTAGCCAGTGTAGGGGTTGAGTGGAATGGGTAAAGGGTCATTTAATGATTCTTGGTATATTGTGGAGGTGGAGGAGACAGGAAAAGGTTTTGGTGAGGAGGGGGGATGGTGTAGCAGGGCAGTTGGGAGGAAGGAGACAAGTGGAGGGAAAAACGGGGGTGATTGTTTGACTTGGGTGGTATTGGTTGACCGGGTCTAATAACACAAAGGGCGGGTTGGATTTGGATGGGTAAAAGGGTGTTGGTTTGGGCTTATATTGGGCTAAGGTAATAACAAAAGTCCATATGGTATAAATAATAACACAAGGACTAGAAATGTAATTATGCCAAAGTTAAGGACCAAAATGTTATTTCGAAAATGTTATCCAAGGGCCAAACTTGTCTTTCTCAAATAATTAAAGGACCATATTTGCCATTTTCGAATTTTCCAAGGACTAAACATGACATTTTCAAAGATTAAGGACCAAAGTTGTAATTTTGCAAATTTACATTTCAAAGGTTTGTTTTGACAACTTTGGAATCCCATGGACCTTAAATGACATTTTTCTTGATTTTTAAATACCGTGGACTGCTTTTGACAAATTTTGAAACTTGGGGACTAAAACGCAATTTTGTAAATTTGATACGTTTTCATCCGATTTTGATATTTTGAATTTAAAACACATAAAACAACGATTTGTGATATTTTGATCATTTTGATGTGTTTTGAGTGTTTTCGATGATTTTGCGTTTAAATGGTATAAAATGATGAGTATTTAGACACTCATCAATCCCCACATCGAGATATTGCTAGTCCCTAGCAATGATTTGAGAAAACATAATGGATTTTAATCTCTTTACCAAAAGCCATTACTTGGAGTAGCCAAATGTTTCAGTTCAAGTAAGAA
Source organism: Chrysanthemum lavandulifolium (assembly GCA_022545495.1). Lineage (NCBI taxonomy): Eukaryota > Viridiplantae > Streptophyta > Magnoliopsida > Asterales > Asteraceae > Chrysanthemum > Chrysanthemum lavandulifolium. The sequence goes on along the minus strand of CM040239.1, from coordinate 232,031,208 downwards.
CCATGGTACACCGATAACCATGTGATTTTGAGCAAACCACCGACTTTCAACGGATTTGATTTTGTCTTTACCAAGCCGCACTTTCTCGGACTAGCCAACTCTTAGATAAATTATCAATATTATCTTTGGTGAGTCGATTACCAATTATGGTTTTCCATCGCCTTTACCACAAGCCATAATCTTGCGGGCTAGCCAACTCATTATCTTTTGAGGATATGGTGAGTGAATACCATACAATTTTGGGCAAATTGCAAGCCATATAAACGGATTTGATATATCTTTACCAAGAGCCGCTTGCTCTGGATTAGCTAATCCTTTTGTCTTACTGTACAAGGCGGATCGATAACCGATGAGAAAGTGTAGAACACTTACTCCAAAAAAAAATTTTTTTTTTGGTCAAAACGGGAATGGGTGGATAATACATATGAAATTCGTGAGAATCCCCACACTTAGAAATGAATATCGCCTCGATATTCAAAGTACCGCGGTTATGCCGAAACAAAGAACGAAAAGGGAAATACTACGACCATTATTTAGAAGGAAGATTTTTTTTTTTTTTTTTTTTTTTTTTTTTTAATATATTTTTAACATGTGGCAACACCCCACACTAGGGTGGTAGAAAGGGGTAAGAAGACGAAATATGGGTGAAAACCCATATAGTGTGTGCATGTTTTTGGTTACCGAGTCGCTAGCTTGACTCGACCCCAATTCATTGGTTCATGGGAAGCAAAGTGGAAGAAACAATCTCCATCGGACTTTCATTCAAAATGTTTGGATAAACATTTCAAGCACGTGAAAGTTCCACACCGATGAGATATAGAGAACCGGCTCAAAAATTATAATTGAAAATGCCGGGATCAAAAATAGTGTCTTCATTCCCGAAGGAGTGAAGAAGAGAGGAAGTCACCGAGTAGGTGAAAAAAAGAAGGAAGATCATGATAACGATCATGATAAGATCTTCTTCCTCAGGATCAAGTGCAGTTGCACTTATTTGGATTTTCTTGGTAGAGCTCTTTGGTTTGGAAGGCATCTCGGTGGGGAGGGTGGAAGGATTTGTCATAAATATGCAAATTGAGATTCTCTCCCCCCGATCATGATCTTTGCCATCCAAACAATCATACTCCAGAGGAGATATGATATGAGTGAGTTCACCGGCGAACTCCTCATGAAGAGAATCATTCACATGATGTGAATTTGTGAACTCTTGTTCCATTATGGGCTCATCACTATCCTCACCGAGTATCAAAGAGTGGATTCTCAGAATTGAAGTGAATTCGAGTTGAATTCAAATAGAGGATTAGTGAAAGTAGCTTTAAATGTTTCGGGAACTAAGTGATCAACATTCTCATTTGGATTGTTGGGATAAGAAGTGAGTGAACGATCATTATTAATGAGACTTTCGCCTCCCGGATCGGCTCGAAATCAAAGAGTGGATTGATGTGAGTGAGTTCACCGGAGAACTCCTCAAGAAAGGGATCAAGATCGATTGAGGAAGTGATGCCTCAACGTACTCGATGTCTCCATAGGAAGCACAATCGTCGCTAAGATCGAGAAAGTTTCAAAATGATCTTGAGAACACTCAAGAGGAAAGGGATATCACACGATGATCGAAATTCCTCGTGACTCTCTTGGGATTGAGACAAGGTTCTCAACACTAGACGATTCCATTTCTGGAATAGTGCTAAGAAGCTCATCCCCATGTTTAGAGAGTGAGTGGGAATATCAAGTGTGATAACAACAGACTGAGGGAGATTAGATGGACTAGCATACATGTGTTTAATGCTTAACATTTGTTCTTCTGCTAGTAATTCCATCATAGTCTTTTCTCCCTGATTCTTCATGGAAGGAGTTTCAACTGATGAACTTGATGAACCATTATAAAATTGTAGGATATCAAGGATATCTTCATCATCATCGTCATCAGGAATGAAACGGAATCGAGAGCTAGATTTGGCCGCTTTCTCTTTTGCAATTGATTCCCTAACAGATTGTTCAAAGGCAATTTGGGAATCTAATTTAGCGGCCCGCTCTTGACTAACAAAACTTCCATGGATTTCTCATTTGGATTATCTTGGGAGGACATAGCCGACTCCTCCTTGTTCTTTTAATAACCCGAGTCTTCGTGAGAAGGTCCGTCGTAGTTTCATGAGGAGTTGCTTGAATCATTTGGTACCGTGGAGGTTTGTCTTGATACGAAGAGTCGAATTGTTACAAGGAAATGGATTCCTTGTTTGACAATCCGAGCTAGAGTGAGGACCTCCACAATACTCACAACAAGAAACCGATGCGGTTGTGAGTGGTATGTGTTGTAGTCATAATCGTTATCGTGAATCGCTCATAGACAAGCGTGTTTCCGATTGACAATCGAATCGGAATGTGAACCACCACAAGACTCACAACAAGAAATCGCCGAGTCTCACAAGGTGGTAGCCGATGGAATAAATCACCGTGTTATGGTAGGAATAGGATCTTGGTTATGATGCACCCGCTTCCGACTCCACCATGCCACAACCGGGGCAATTGCCACCATTATAAGGACCACCACACCATTGACAACCAAGAGGGTGAGGATAAGACATAGAAAGAATCAAAGGTTATCAGAGGGTAAGAAATGAAGAATCAAAAGGTGAGAGGGTAAAGATGAATATTTTGGTGTTTTGAAAACATGATGATAAAACAAAGAATGAAAATATTTTGGCGTTTTAACACTTTAGGAAAAGCGTTAATGAACTTTTGGATTTTTGAAAACTTTACAAAAACTTTTACAAATGATGGAATATGTGCAAGAATGGATCCGAAAAGGCTAAACACACGCTAAAGCCTCCCGCAATGGCGCTAAAATTTTGATCTCACAACGAACAGTCAAGTCCGAAAGACTTAAACCGCTCGACACAAATGCAATGAAGATCGGGAATATAGGGATTCCCGGTCGTTATGTCCCACGGAGACTCAATGGTGTGTTAAACACATGATCAGACGATAGATTGATCACTAAAGATAGCGATCGAAAGGATTTGGATAGATAATTATACTCACCGAAAAGGTTATAAATAAAAGCGACTTAAATGCAAATTAAGAAAATTAAAAAGATAAAGATAATAAATAAACGCTATCACTATTTTTAAAGTGATGAACGCTTAAAACCTAAAACTTAAAACTTACGCTTAAAATAAAATAACGTAAACGTACAAATAAAAATGTGAAACTTATACAATATAAATCCTAAAAATATGAAAAATACATTTTTACAAACCTAATGATAAAAGAAAATTTATAGAAAAAGAAAATCATTTTTACAACTATTTATCTAATTATTATTAATTAAAAACTATTTAAAACTATTTAATAATTACCTAAAATAAAAGAAAATATGAAATAAGACTAGAAAAATAAAATTAACATTTAGAAAAATCTAAAATATGATAAAACTAATTTTAAAACTGAAAATATATTTTTTAGACTTTTTATGTAATTATTATTAATTTAAAACTATTTAAAACTAATTAAAATTATTAAAAATACCAAATAAAAGGAGAAAAATAGGAAAAATACTTTTAAGCTTTTTACATTTATCTAAACTTAAGAAAAATGAAAATTATTTTTTGAACTTTTAAAATACTTAAAATACTCTTAATTTTTGTATTAAAAGCTATTTAAAATACTTAAAACTAGATAAAATGCGGAAAAATACTAAACAAGCTAGGAAAATCTGAAAAATTCAGCAATGCTTAAAATAAAGTTAGGAAGCTATGAAAAATAGAAAACATAGGGTTGTGTGGGAGGAATTAGGATCTGATGTGGAAAAGCTTATGAAATAAGCACTTCCAATAAGCAAATGAAGTCCAAAAGCTACCAACCCAAAACAGAAGCTCTAATAAGCTATAATAACAGAAATGGAACTAGTTTAAACAAGCAACAACCTCTGGCTAGCTAGATGCAAAGATTTGAGTTATGAACTATAAGCTAGAAAATGCAGTTAAGATGGCACCAAGTTCGAGCCTAAAACAAGCACCTAAATAAGTCGGAAACAGAAAAGCAAATGAAAGGACCTAGAGATGACTGGCTAGGATCATGCAAACCACACTCAGATCCTAATGAGCTCACATGAGCTTATGACAAGCTTATTAAAACTCTACAAACCCGTGCACGTGATGATATGCAGTAATGTGGGTCCTAAATAAGCCATCAAATAAGCACTCTATAAGTCGATAAACAGAGAACTAATATTTTGTATTTTTCTTCACCAACCAAACTTTAATTTCCTAAAAGATTATAAGCTAAAGCTTATTAATAAACACACAATGAAAATATTAGTTTTATTCAAAACGACCTAGTTGGAAATTTCGACTTTTCACAAAACTTGAAAAGTTGACTTAAATGAAATTTGAAGCTAATTTATGGATTGATTTGGATGTATTAAGATGAAATAAAGCTGAAACAAGCAAGTTCTATGAATTTGTGACACAAAACAAGCTTTGGATAAGCAGTAAACCCAACAGTGAGCTGCTAAGACAGTAAGCTATGGGATTTTGACTTAAAGCTCTTGCAGGCACATGAAATTGACTCAAATGAGCTCAATAGGACTAAACAAGAATGACCAAACAGATATTAACCATTATAAACTCCTCTAAGACTGATTTTACACTTTAACCAAACACCACTTGAAAACTACTTATTTGTAATTAAAATGAACTAAACACCAATCCAACTTAAATGAATGATTAAACCGAGATAATAAGACCTAAATAAAACTATGTAAACAGGTTTTAGCAGTTTAAGACCACGAAACACAAACAACCATAAAATGCAAATTAGCTAGAAAAGTGAAAAGGAAGGACTCACTCACATGAGTTCCAAACTTTATTGCAAGCCAAAACCAAACCCAAAGAACCACTACACTAACCTATTTAAACCCACATCCATCCTCTCTGATCACCAAATTCATCACCATTTCCAACTTGAGCCTAATATTGACTTTTGTTGACTATTGATCAAATTAACTTGAAAATGATTCAAAAGCTTTTCAAAAGCTATAAATGACTTAAGTGAGCTTGTTTAAGCTTACAATGAAACTAATGGAAGCTTGTCTAATAGAAAATGAAACGGAATTCTCAACGTTGAATTAGAAAATTGGAACTTATATGAAAACTTGATATTGATACTTAAAAATAACTTACAAAGATTAGTAAACTTGAAACCGATAAAATAAAACCGAAATTACACAATTTAAACTTAAACTAAGACAATAATAAAAAAAACGACATAAGTAAAATTTTATGAACTAACTACTACTTTTCTTCTTTCTTCTCTCCTTTTTATACTCCAAATGCTTCCCACTAGACTTGATTGATTCCCACTGAATTGGGGCCGTTGGATGAGTCAAGTGGTTTTGGCCGTTGATTGTTTTGGCGCCAAAGTCTTTTAGCAGTGTAGGGGTTGAGTGGAATGGGTAAAGGGTCATTTAATGATTCTTGGTATATTGTGGAGGTGGAGGAGACAGGAAAAGGTTTTGGTGAGGAGGGGATGGTGTAGCAGGCGGTTGGGAGGAAGGAGACAAGTGGAGGAAAAACAGGGGTGATTGTTTGACTTGGGTGGTATTGGTTGACCGGGTCTAATAACACAAAGGCGGGTTGGATTTGGATGGGTAAAGGGTGTTGGTTTGGGCTTATATTGGGCTAAGGTAATAACAAAAGTCCATATGGTATAAATAATAACACAAGGACTAGAAATGTAATTATGCCAAAGTTAAGGACCAAAATCATATTTCGAAAATGTTATCCAAGGGCCAAACTTGTCTTTCTCAAATAATTAAAGGACCATATTTGCCATTTTCGAATTTTCCAAGGACTAAACATGACATTTTCAAAGATTAAGGACCAAAGTTGTAATTTTGCAAATTTACATTTCAAAGGTTTGTTTTGACAACTTTGGAATCCCATGGACCTTAAATGACATTTTCTTGATTTTAAATACGTGGACTGCTTTTTGACAAATTTTGAAACTGGGGACTAAACCGCAATTTTGTAAATTTGATACGTTTTCATCCGATTTTGATATTTTGAATTTAAAACACATAAAACACCGATTTGTGATATTTTGATCATTTTGATGTGTTTCGAGTGTTTTCGATGATTTTGCAGTTTAAATGGTATAAAATGATGAGTATTTAGACACTCATCAGATGTCTAGTGGTGACATGAGTTGGTTTCTTCCTATTTACGATAACGAACTCGGTTCTAGATGATGAGGCTATGTTATTACCACTAGTTGTCACAGCAGATCCACGGATCCCGGTTTGTACACTAGCGGGTTCCCTTTTAGGGGATCCGTGGGATCCGCCACAACATGGTCGGTTTTTCTAATTCTTTAACAAATTTTGTTTCTTTACTTTCACTAGTTGATGGATCAAGTTGTTGTATGCCTAGACCCTTTTGGTTGTTGCGGTTTAACACCATCGAGTATTGTATCTAAGGTGTTTGTACTCATTCTAGCAATTTTAGAATCTAAATGATCAACTAGTGTTTGAAGTTGAACACAAAGTTCACATTCACCACTTGCTATTTTACCCTTTTCCAAACGTTTTAGTTTTGCTTTTAATTCTATGACTTCTTTATCTAAACGTTGGTTTTGACTCTTTAAAAGCTTGTTTTTGTTAATTAGTTTTAAGCTAATATTGCATAGTTTATCATATTCATTATGCAATGAGTCGTCATCAGTGATGAACTACTATAGTATTCGCGACATACCTCGTCATTTGCCATGAGACAAATTTCTTCGTCCTCCTCGTCGCTCATTCCCCACGTGCAGCTCACGAATGCCTTTTGATCATCCCGTTTGGGACACTTACTAATAAAGTGGTTTGGGTCCCCACATTTAAAGCAAGTACGATCATCCTTTGGCTTCTCGTCCTCTTTGCTTTTCCGAAATCCTTTCTTATCGTCATACGGTTGTTTGACGATCTACCTTTCTTCTAAAGAACTTTTAAAGTCCCTTACCGCCATAGCGTACTCTTCGTCGTCACTACTCAAGATGAGTTCTCTCATCGTCAAGCCTTTTTGGCTTTAAGGGCAAGAGATTTGTGTTTCTTTCACCTTTGAGGCTTCGGAATCTTTAGCAAGGACAAGCTCAGACTTTTAGGTTGCCTATGAGTTCATCGAGGTGAGGATTGTCAAAATTTTGATTCTTCGATTGCCGTCATGAGGTATGTGAACTAAATTTCCTTTATCATCATTTGAGGTAGCCTCAAAATCACCTTCAACAATAATGTACCAAAGATCAATATCTTTAGACTTCACATATGTTTGAATCTATTTTTCCAATATATAAAACCATTAGTTTCAAGTAGTGGTGGTCGTTGCATAGATTGCCCTTCCTTATAATTTTAGAACCCATAGTGATCGAAAAGTTTTTAAAATACGCTTTATTTTAAAACTTTTATAAACTTAGCTCTTGATGCCAATTGTGGAAAACTAGAAGGGGGTTGAATAGTTTTGCCGATTTTAAGTTGATTTCAAAACTTTAGATTCGATATTATGTGAAATCGTATGGATGTTGAGAACGATAGATCTAATGATAATGCAAGCAAATAAATAAAGATAAAGGATAGAAATGACACAACCGATTTATAGTGGTTCGGCTACAAGGACACCTTCCTTGCCCTACTCCACTCCCCGAGTCACCTACTCGAGAGTTCAAGCACTATTTCAACAAACTCCATCACTTGGCGGAGAAGCCTTCACAACGTTGCTTACACTTTTCGGTACAAAGCTAGATACCGAGTCCGTAGCACGGTGGACCAAACCAACACAACTATTACACAACAAATATGTGAAATATCAAATACAAGATCTTCGCTATGTAAATCTTGCGGAGTGACAAATCAATCTAGGACCCCTTGCTTGGATGACTTGTAGAATGCTCGTGATCTCGCCTTAGAGAAGGACCTATATGAGGATCACAAATAGAAAGAAAAGAAGAACAACTCTCTAGATCTAGTGATCTATATGTTAGAAGAGAATGAGAGTGTATGAGAGATTTAGTAAGAAGAGGGTGAGTTAGAATGAAGAAATGGCTCTCTATTTATAGGCAAATTTCTCACGTTCTCACGGATCCCACGGATCCTTCCACTTGGGATCCGGCTAGCACAAAGCTAGGGATCCGTGGAACGCTCCTCTTGCCCATGGGTTTTTGGTTATGGGTCATGGGTTGGTCCATGGGTTTTCTTTAGATTCAATGTATCTAAGTATACATTGTATCAAGTCTCTTTGGGTATGGGTTAAGATCCATGGGTTGTGATTTTTACCCATCCTAATTAACTATTACAACAAATGCTTTAGTTACTACATTTTTGTATTTAAAAGATTATATGTAAATGCTTTACAAAAATAACATGTATCCTTATAATTATACTTAAGACAACATTATATATGTTATCAACAAAACACAAAGAGATCGCAAAATATTAATAAACGTTTTTACGGTTTATTTGTATTAACAGGAACGATATTAAGTAATAACGGATACAAAAGTGATCAAACAATGGCTTAAATGACCCCTCAAAATGGTACATTTTAAAACCTTATCAAATATCCCTACACTTGGTATTTGCTTTTCCTCAAGCAAATGTGCTTTTAGCCAATTAATTTATAAGTTAGAGGTCATGAAGCATTGGTTTAGAACAATCCACAACACATATAAGCCCCGCAAAAGTCATAACAAACACGGAAATTACATACTAGCACCTCACATGGGGTGTTTGAATACTCACATCTCTCGGGTGTATATGAAATATAACAAGTTGGAAATGGAAGATAAACACTCATTAACCGGTCCTAGTACATAGATTACCATAGGCTTGAGACTAGATCAAACCTCCATTGCTTTGGCGTAAACACCTAGGAAAGACTATCAAAGAGGTTTTTTAAAGGGTTGTAATGTTAGGTTTACGGTAGGGAAACAAAGGGTTTGGTGGGATAGGCTATTTAGTGGTGGCAAGTCAAAAATCTTTATGTTACAAGCATGTGAAGAATGGCGTTGCTAAGCTAAGACTCAACACTCAAGACTCTAGATAACTGAAACAAACAAACATAAATTAAAGATAGATGTAGGATGGTAGCCCGTATGTTTTTTTTTTTTTTTTCAACACTCTATTTTTTCTTTTTCTACTTTTTTTATTTTTTTCGATTTTTTTTTTCATACACTTTTACTCTACCATCCTCTATGATAACATCAAAATGATGGGGATTTATAGGCACATCCCTACACTTGAGTTTTTATTACTCTAACGCTAATTTGACCCGAATTGAAAAGATCAAAACACTTGGAGTCTTGGAGTACATAATTACGCAAATAAAGAGAATTTGAATTTAACGTTCCCTTCCCGCCATTTCATATACTTTAACTTTTCCCATGAGTCCCAATCGTCCCAAAACTGTATACAAAGGATATGACTCGACTTAGCAACTTATGCAAGCAACTAGATAATTGAACTAAGGGTTTTAGGGTGATAACAATAATGCACTAAAAGTGAGAGCATACAAGGTAGGCTAAGGCGATTTGGGTGTACATTTGGGGTGGGGTGTAAACAATGCTCTTCATTGATATTCGAAAACCGAAACATCACGAGAACCGCGAAAAGGATAGGCTCTAAGGGGTTAACTAGGGGTATCGTGTACTAAAGATGAGTACAACGCAAAGGTGTGGGGGAATTACTCAACCGATGTGGAAGAAGTAACTATATTACGGGTATCAAACAAGGGTTATCCTAATGCCTCTTATCATTTAGTTATTCCTAACTACACAAGTGTAGTCTTACTAGCGATCTCGGAATGCATCACAAACCAAGTTCTAGAATCTATTATACTACTGGTTCACACACTAAGCATTAAAGATGAATGCTTTAATTCCTACTAATATAAGGGCGATCCTCACATTTTGGGTGAAATTTAAGTGGTAAAGGGTTTTTTGTGCTAGTCATATAACTTTCTATCTATGAGACGCTTTATTAAGACTAATGGCCCACTCCTATATGTCATGAAAAAATTTAAATTTGGTGCCAAAATTACCCTAACAGACATTTTCTCATGGTTTATTACACAAATGCAATTGGACAAAGCAAATAATCAAGGATAAGCATAGTTTCAAAGTTCCCGTTTTATTTTCCCTCCCTACACTTAAAATGAACATTGTCCCCAATGTTCCCCGAAAGTATCAAAGTTATGATAATGGAAGGTAATAAAAGATGGAAGAAACTAGTACTCCCCTGATTAGCTCGGTAGGATCCGTGTAAAGTGGTGGTTACATCTTTCTTCAAGAAGAACGTTTGCGTGAAAAGCTCCTTCTCATCTTATGTATCTTCTTCTTGATAAATTAAACCTGCACACTTGAAGAAAACAAACGAAACCTTCGCATAAACCTGCACACTAAGATATAATGCTTGTGGAATGGATGTTTACAGAATTTTTGGAAAATTAAGACCTGGAAAATTCCAAAAAATTATAAGTAGCTCGTAAAACGAGAAAAGTAATCGATTGTTTTGCTCCTTCCCGACGCCGTTAGGTTGCGATCTGACGCCGTCAGTTATCCCGACAAAAGCGGTGCGATTTTCTAGAAAATTTACATCTTTAGAATCGGAAAAATTTCGCAAAACATCCATTATGACTCGATACAAGCATTTGACTCGAACAAACACACATGTATATCTTTTAATTAATTGAAATTCTCATGTTTACGTTTCTTTTGAAAACGTGTGTAATCCTCCCTACACTTATCCTTTATGTAAAATACCTTTATATGTAATTAAGACGAGGTTAAAAACAAAATAAAGCATTTTACAAATTTAAACATGAGAATAAACAATCAATAAAAGATATATGACACAAACAAGCAAACAATTAAGCATGGGTTGCCTCCCACGAAGCGCTTTTCTTTATTTATGAGTCTTGTAGCTAGACTCGTAGTCGTGCCCCTACGTGACTTTATTACCGTCACCTTCTTCCTCATGACGGTCTTTATTGGGGGATTCCATGTTGTAAAAGTGCCCTATGATGCACATTTCTAAGAGGTCGTCCTTTCCCCAATCGGTTCTATATTCCGGTCCTAAGTTCATGCAATCCTTATAGAATCCGAAAATCTTGGCCATAACATAATCTACTCCTTTCTCCTTATCCTCCTCATTCCTATAATAGACCGATAGTTTAAGTTCCTTTTCATCATTGGAGAGTGATGAAAACTTCTCAATCTTAAACGGCATTTGGTAAGCTACATCATCGGTTTCATCCTTGAATCGCAATATTCCTAATGAGGGATCATAAGTCATCCCGGTGTTTTCTATGAAAGGTTTTCCTAGAATAACGTGGGACAAGCTAGGATCTATGGCCGTACTAATATCATCCACAATTATGAAGTCCATTGGAAATGTGAAACTACCTACATAAACGGGCAATCCCTTAACTCTACCAAGAAAATTGCACCTAACCCTAGGATTATCGGGGTCTTCCCTAGTTGGGAAAGGGTTCTTCATTACCCAATTATAGTAGGTGCTGGTCATTATGTTTATTGGGGACTTGCGGTCAAGGTAGGCCTTTGCCACGAAAAGGTGTCCTATACAATATGGTATGTTAATATTCCAAGGGTTCCCAAACTTGATCCTAGGGCTTCTCCTAACATACATGTGACGGAGGTCACGCACTAAGTGAGAGTGGCGAGATAGTTCTTCTTCCATAGGAAACTTATTGAAATAGTCATTGTCTACTTCATCTACTTCCTCGGTTGTTTCTTTCCTCGGTGTTTCACTAACCTCAAGTATAGTTTCATGGTCCGCTTCGTCATTTGTTCTATTAGGTTTCACTAAGGAGATGGTATTGACGAATTGAATGTGCTTAGCTAACTTACTTGGGTCCTTAATCTCTACACCGGAAGGTTCGGGAACGTGCTTAGCTAACTTTCTATTCCCGCGCGCGCCAAAACTTGATAACGCCACACGCGTCGCTCGGGTCAAAGGAACTTCCTTTCGTCGATCAAGTTTTTCAACACCCTAGGCGATGAACCTAATCGTTGTAGTGTAGTATTAGGGTAAGCCACGGAATTGATATCGTTCTCTAGGGAATAGGAATGCTAGTGAGAAGTTACTACGCTAAGGTTGGGGTTGAGGAAGATTATTTTTATCTTTTATGTTTTTTAGGAAATGGAAAGGTACGAATCTCGGGGTTTGGATTTGGGGTTGGTATTTCTACCGATTACTCTACTTATCTAATTATCTAATCTAGTGGTGTATGTAGTCTATGTCTAATTATTGTGTGCTCGTATGATGATTTAAAGATGTGTTTACTTAGGTTTTATTACTCCTTAATTGTCTCCTATTGATGGTTGAATTGTCACGTCCTTATTCTTAATCGCGTTGTGTGTCTAAGGTCGTAGGGTATGCGTTTATCCCTAACTCTTTGAAACTACCAAAGTGTATCGCCTACAAAATCTCTAGGATTTATAAACTTTAACTCTAAGGTACTCTTCGGATGGTTTAGCGTACAACAACTCTAGGTATTATAGACTAAGGTTCACAAAGATTAATCAAGCATTAACTACACAACGGATGACCTATCGCATTACTAGATCATTAACAATTAAGATAAGAGACAACCAATCAATATTCAATAATTAAGTTTCATATTCCTAAGCAAACACACAAGTAAATTAGCGGACATGGGGAACATGCAAGCATACACACAAGTAATTGAAGAAATAATTAAATTAATGAAGTAAAACACTTATCTTGATGTAAGATAGGTTTGGAACCCTAAAATACTGTTCAAGATGACCTTGGTTAGGTTTAGGTTTTTACTCCAAAAGACTACACACCGAAAACTAAAAATTTGGATTCTATATATAAGATTACATATGCGACGGCGTCACCTTTGATTTGTGATGCCGGTGGTCGCCATCATTAGGGTTTCGTCTTGGTCACGTTAGTCTTGCGACGGCGTTACCTTATGCTTGTGACGCCATCCCTTTAGTCTCGGCGTCGTCGGATCAAATCTAGGCCGTCGAGTTGCGACGACCTACTCTTTTAAAACCCGACACCGTCACTTGTAAATAAGCAATTTGGCTCTGAGCCGTCACAAAAGTGATGCGAAGGCGTCGCAGATAACACCGATGCCGTCCCCTTCGGCCCAGACTGAGTGTCTCGATTCTTGACTTTGGCCATTTTCTTCAGATATTCGCGCCTTCAAGAAGGAAAGTCTGCGCTAAACCAATTTTCAAAAATTTCGTGCACTTATCCTAAAAACAATATGAGGAAAGTATGTCGAAGGATTGTTCCTATACAAATGTTTTTCTTTCTATAAATTCTTGAAAAATATTTGGTGTTTTCAAAATGGTGGTAAATGAGTTGCTTAAAAATCTATCAGATTCAGTGTTTTCGTAAAAATTTGAAAACTCAATCAATGACTTTAGCGCTTTTTAAACTTTTCAGAAAATGAGTCATTGATTGAGGGGGAGAATGTTTTCAAATCTATATCATCTAACAGGCTTATCTAATTATCCTACATACTTAAATGTAAAACATGTTAACCTACGTTGAAGGACTAGGTGCCTAGGATATGATTGTTAGGATTAGATGATTAGAGTTTGATAAACACATTATTCCCATGCCTTACATGATATGATTGATATGTTGAATTGACTTTTATTAGTTGATTGTTGTTTGGGTGATGTCGACTACCATATATCTGTTTGTATGTACACTAACGTATGCGAGATAGATGGTTTATAAGAATGTTCCCGATCCGGATCCCACAAATGCGGATGATTGGATGCGAAAGGAAAGGGTAACTATTTCTTGGTTTGACAAAAGAAGATACAGAGCTTAATTAGATCTCTTTATGGATAGTTGGCACGATAGATGCAACTTAAGAGGTCTCACCGCATCGCGAGATGGTTTTCTTCCAGCCCAACAACAACAACAACAACAACAACAACAACAACAACAACAAAAGCTTCTCAACCACCTAACGTATCTTTGTGCAGGACAAGTAGTGGATGATACCATTTTTCTTTAAAAAAATTTGAAATTGATGTTTTGAAAATGGAAAATATTGTTTTGAAAATAAATTGGACTAAATTTTGGAAATCACGGACTTCATTTTTTCAAAACTTAAGTCACTCAATCAACGACTACGGTCATCGATTGAGGGGAGAGTGATTTAAAATAAAATATTTTCAAACGATATTTCATCTATCAAGTTCGTTTGTGCTAAATAAGTGGTGATCTAAAGATTTAATGTTATGTCATGGTATGATTTTCTTTAAAACTCAAAGATCTTTCAAAATGAGACTTTTACATTCTTGTTTGATTGTGAAACTGTTTTATTTTACCTTAGGATATGTTAAAATAATCATACCGACACTAACAATCTTTATTGTCTAAAATTAATCCTTATCGTCTATTTCAAAATTAAATTATGCCACGTATTTCCCCAAAATCTTTTAAATGATTTAAATCAATTGGGATCACAAATCTCAAAAGGTTTGAAATTTTTTATCGGGGGAGAGATCGTGATTTAAATCTCAAATCTTTTTAAAGGGTAATTGTTTCAAAAGCACTCCTTCCTTCATGTGCCAAACGATTTCAAAAACATGATGCACATGATTGAAGAGGAGCATTTAACCAAAAACCAGAAGAGAATTTAAACCAGGCATATTCTCTCCCAAGTTTTCTAAAACTATTTAAATCACATGGGATCCAAAATCTCAAAGGGTTTGATATTTTTGATCGGGGGAGAAAATGTGATTTAAATATGAAACCCGATAAATGATGATCGTTTTGACTCAAATGTGCAGTTTACGCCGATTTTACGTGAAGGTTTCGTTTGTTTTCTTCAAGTGTGCGGGTTTAATTTACCAAGAAGAAGATACATAAGATGAGAAGAAGCTTTTCACGCAAACATTCTTCTTGAAGAAAGATGTAACCACCACTTTACACGGATCCTACCGAGCTAATCGGGGAGTATTAGTTTCTTTCGTCTTTTATTACCTTCCGTTATCATAACTTTGATACTTTCGGGAACATTGGGGACAATGTTCGGTTTAAGTGTAGGAGGAAAATAAAGCGGGAACTTTGAAACTATGCTTATCCTTGATTATTTGCTTTGTCAATTGCATTTGTGTAATAAACCATGAGAAATATCGTTAGGGTAATTTTGGCACCAAATTTAAATTTTTCATGACATATAGGAGTGGGCCATTAGTCTTAATAAAGCTTCTCATGGATAGGAAGTTATATGACTAGCACAAAAACCCTTTACCACTTAAATTACACCCAAAATGTGAGGATCGCCCTTAGATTTGTAGGAATTAAAGCATTCATCTTTAATGCTTAGAGTGTGAACCGGTAGTATAATAGATTCTAGAACTTGTTTTGTGATGCATCCCGAGATCGCTAGTAAGACTACACTTGTGTAGTTAGGAATAATTAAATGATAAGAGGCATTAGGATAACCCTTGTTTGATACCGTAATATAATTACTTCTTCCACATCGGTTGAGTAATTCCCCACACCTTTGCGTTGTACTCATCTTTAGTACACGATACCCCTAGTTAACCCTCGAGCATATCCTTTTCGCGGTTCTCGTGATGTTTCGGTTTTGAATATCAATGAAGAACATTGTTTACAATCCACCCCAAATGTACACCCAAATCGCCTTAGCCTACCTTGTATGCACTCACTTTTAGTGCATTATTGTTATCACACTAAGCCCTTAGTTCAATTATCTAGTTGCTTGCATACGTTGCTAAGTCGAGTCATATCCTTTGAACACAGTTTTGGGACGATTGGGACTCATGGGAAAAGTTAAATTTTATGAGATGACGGGAAGGGAACGTTAAATTCAAATTCCCTTGATTTGCATAATAATGTACTCCATGTGTTTTGATCTTTTTAATTAGTGTTAGAGTAATAAAAACTCAAGTGTAGGGATGTGCCTATAAATCCCTATCATTTTGATGTTATCGTAGAGGATGGTAGAGTAAACGCGTATTAAAAAAAAACGGGCTACCATCCTACATCTATCTTTAGTTTATGTCTGTTTGTTTCAGTTATCTAGAGTTTAGAGTGTCGAGTCTTGGCTTGGCTTAGCAACGCCATTCTTCGCATGCTTGTAACATAAAGATTTTTGACTTGCCACCACTAAATAGCCTATCCCACCAAACACTTTGTTTCCCTACCGTAAGCCTAACATTACAACCCTTTAAAATACCTCTTGGATAGTCTTTCCTAGGTGCTTACGCCAAAGCGATGGAGGTTTGATCTAGTCTCAAGCCTATGGTAATCTATGTACTAGGACCGGTTAATGAGTGTTTATCTTCCATTTCCAACTTGTTATATTTCATATACACCCGAGAGATGTGAGTATCCAAACACCCCATATGAGGTGCTAGTATGTAATTTCCGTGCTTGTTATGACTTTTGCGGGGCTTATATGTGTTGTGGATCGTTCTAAACTAATGCTTCATGACCCCTAATTTATAAATCAATTGGCTAAAAGCACATTTGCTTGAGGACAAGCAAATACCAAGTGTAGGGATATTTGATAAGGTTTTAAAATGTACCTTTTTGAGGGGTCGTTTAAGCCCTTATTTGATCACTTTTGTATCCGTTATTACTTAATATCGTTCCTTTTCACTTTTTAGGTATCTTGAAGGCAAATTGCTGGAATGACACTTATTCGGACGAAAAGGCATGAATATACGAAGAAAATGGCCAGAGTCAAGAATCGAGACACTCTGGCTGCTGGAACTAAAGGGGACGGCGTCAAGTTCTACAAGTGACGGCGTCAGGTACAACTAGAGACGCCGTCAGACAAGTTTTGTGACGACTCAGTAGCCAAATAGCTCATTTACAAGTGACGGGTTCAGGTTTTAAAAGAGTAGGCCGTCACTGCTCAGACGGCCTAGATTTGATCCAGACGACGTCAGAGACTGAAGGGGACGACGTCACAAGCATAAGGTGACGCCGTCGCAATGTTAACGTGGCCAAGACGAAACCCTAATAACGGCGACCGACGCGCGTCACAAATCAAAGGGTGAGGCCGTCGCATGTGTAATTGATTGGCTCGAGCGGTCTATCTTTTATTAGTCAACCACTTGTGAATGGTCAACCATAAAAGTCAAACATTTCGAGAACAAAATGCAATTAAGTCAAGAGGAGTTTAGTGTATCCCCGGTCGTTAAGTCCCAACGAGGTGTGTGGCGTAATACAACGAATCTATGATCGGGTGAATATTGAGCAGGAAAAGGTTATGATTGATTACACTAAGGAAATTAAATCTAATAAAGACTTTGAAGTCATTTTAATTCTATATTTAAAATCGTTAGATAAAAAATGCAATTTACATCCTACGAATGCAAATATAATTTTCCTACATTCTAATTGACCAAAAATAATTTTAGGAAGAAATAGGGTATTTTTTCGACTTTTATTTTATTTATTACGAATTAAAACTATAAATGTAAAAATAATTATAAAAAATACTAAAACTTAATTCAAAAATTACGAAACTTTTCTAAAAATACTTTATTAAAATCTTAGGCTAGAGAAAATACTAAATCTGAAAAATAAGTTGGAGATAAGTCGTAATTATGCTAAACTGTATATAAAGCTAATAAAGGAAAAACAAAAAGGCCTTAAAGCAATAAATGGCGTAATATATAACATAATAAAAAGAGTAGTACAGTTGGTTGAGGTGTTGTCTGATGGGGCGTAGATTGTTGGTGCAGCAGGTCCTGAGTTCGAATCTCAGCAGGCCTCTTTTTGGTTTTTAGTTTTATATTTTCTTCTATTTGCAACTTCAAGAGTAGATCACAGTAAAACCTTTTTTTACAAATACTAACTATACAAAACTAGAAATAAGCTGTTAGTCAGCAGATAAAAAAAATGAGAAACAAAAGCTAAAAAAAAAATAATAAGCTAAGGGCTGTTTGGTTATTGGCTAACAAGGGACAAAAAGCTAACCTACCTATAAGCTAATTAGACCTAATAAGCTACTAATGACTAAAGGGAAATCCTAATAAGCTATGGCAACCTAAATAAGAAATAACCTAATCCTAAATAAGCTACAATAAGCAAATGAAACACTATGGGCCATTGATGTGGGTTCTTTGTACAGTTCTTCAAAACAGCCCAACGAGGGGTCTTTTGAGCTTATTCTAACTAAGCTACAAGGGGAGTGAGCTTATGAGCTTTTGGATTCTTAAAGACAAGCTGGGGGCCAAGCTTTTGCCCCCACAAAACACCAAGTTAAACGTCTTTAACAAGCTTAAAAACAAGCTTCTAAGGGGCCTGTCGGGGACAGAACTGAAATGGGCATTAAGAGGGCTTATTAGAGGCAAAAATAAGCTACTAATCAAGCACTAAGTCCTAACCAAAGCATAAAATATGAATACTATGCACCTAACTACGATTGCAAACAAAACTAATCCTAAATCCAACTCCTAACCTATCTAAATCTAAGCTAAAAAAATGATGAAGGCGTGATTAAGACAAGACAAGAAAGCATTATATAAACACTAACCAAACCTGATTTTATCTAATTAAAACTAACATCAACTTCAAAACAATTATGGAGTACTTAACATTTGCATTAAACCATTTCAACTTCTAAAGTGGGTCAAAAGCGAATTTTGACCCAAAAATTTCATCGACCAAACAACGCCTTATGGCGAAATAGAAAAAATTTTCACAAATCTTCGCTAAGATTTTAAAACTTAACTTGCACTATGATTCGCTCCCAGACGGTCAAGTTTTGTCACACAAGTCGACCACTTGTGAATGGTCAACCGTAACAAACTTCAAACGATGCGGAACCAAATGCAATTAAGATCGGAGAGTGTAGTGTTTCCCGGGTCGTTAAGTCCCAACGAGGTGTGAACACCTGTAATACAACGAATCTGTGATCGGGTGAATATTGAACAGGAAAGGGTGATGATTGATTTATACTAAGGAATGAAAATAGCTTAAACAAGCTATTGATTTAATGTACCCCAAATTACGTGTTTTGCGGCGGAATGGAATACCTTGGGGATGACGTCATAGCATCAAAGTTAAGATTATATCGAACGACCTAAAGTGTCGTTTGGAAAACACATCGTTTGATTTATTAAAACAATCGAGTTTACAAAGTATAGGTCCCAAATGAAAATCAACTTGTGCGGAAATAAGTTTGATACAAGCCAAACGATGTTTTTAAAGTGTATAAATCCCGTGTGAGACGCGTCGTCACCACGACTCTATGAAATGTCCAAATGCATGCCATGAAGTGAATGCCTTAGATACCGAGATAAAACATGCTAAAAGTGTCAACACAAAGGTTGGTGAGTTCATAGAGTTTGGTTAACAAGTAAAGCTTTTAAAGAGCGTTCATGTAGCAAAGTCTAAGTTTTTGGTCATATAGAATAGTTTGCAAGCAAAGGCATCGTAAATCCACTCAGTTCCAAGTCCCGCCCATACAAAACTTGCAACCTGTGTGTTTACAACCCACTGCTAAAATAGTATGATTGTCAATCTTGTTTGTAAGTAGGACATAGGTGCATACGATATATACATAAACTTAATGCAAAGAATCACAGCCAACTGAACCTCACGACGAAGTCTAACTTGTTTGTTGTTATTGCCTTGAATAACTTGAATACAGATTATATTCACCCAAGGTCTCGTCTATCAAGGACACAAGGGTGGGCGCGCCACCGATAGTACTATCAATACCTCTCTCCGGCTCCCGCAGAGTTAACCAGATTGCTAAAGTTTGTATGTTGATGCATAATTGAAAACTAGTTTAGCACATTAAGGCACATATCGCAATAAACACACAATGTCCAAAGTGTATAAGTAGTATAGTGTAACACAATTGTATAAATGGTTTGAGTATTCGCAAGAGTGAAACAAGTATAACCCATTCAAGTATAAAACGCAATCAAGTCTAAAGTATAGGTAAAGTTGTTTGACAAAAGAGTTTAATGTTTGGATAAATAAGCATATATCTCGCCCCAAATAGTTTGTAGAATTTAAACGAGTAAAAGCGGGTATGAACTCACGATAGTATGTCAAAGTTTAAAGTACTTGTGATAGTGAATGAAAATAGTTTAAGCATGTATCTCCCCAAAAGTAGTATAAAACAATTGAAAGTGGGGCTATGAAAAGTCACGATAATATGTAAAAGTTTAGTATATTGTGATAGTAAAAACAAGTAATTGAGCATGTATCTCCCCCAAAGAATTTGTAAGTCAAATAAGTAATAGAAAGTGGGGCTCGAACTCACCGGTGTGATGGATATGCTAACAAAATGAAGTGCGAAAGTGAGACTCGGAAACTATCCGCGACCTAAAATGAATGTTATGACTTGAGTTATGATATGTTGTCGTGAATGCATGATTTTGAAAACGTATCACCCAATATGCTACATGAAAACTAGTTATATAAAAATATTGTTACTTGAATGTGTGACGGTTTCATGTCGAAAATAAATACTTTTGAGCTAATGGTGAAAAATGTAGTTAAAACTATGTAACGGTTTTAGTAATTGACAAATCGGTTTACATCGGACTTAACGTAATATATACATAGGAAAACTAACTCGTTTTTAACGTCCATTTCCCCGAAACGTCCGCTTAGGCCCTCAAAATCTTGATTAAAATCCCGACAGCTTACAAAAGTCATTAATAGTGTTTTCAAGACGCGTTTTGACCCAAAGTTCGGTTAACCATAAATCACTCGTTTTAAGTCCGTTTCTCAAGTTCTTTATATCCACTCGAAGGTAATCAAGAGTACTAATATATTTTAAACTTGGAGACTTCACAGAAAGTTTAAGGCCACTGTTTGGCGATTATAAATTCGGACTGCATGTAAAATTTTCCGGAAAATTATAGTTTTTAAATCGTAACTTGAAACCACGTATATTTTCGTTATAACTCCGTTTAGTCCGTTCAAAAGGCCACGTTCATAACTAAAAATCTATTTTCTAAAACTTTAATAAAACTTATAAAATGACTAACTTTTCGGAAAAATTGTAAATTTCGATAATACTCCGCCCATTTTAAATTACCATTTTATCTACTTGATTAACCACAACTTCACCACAAAAATCCCTTAATCTACTCATCACCAATCCTACTAAAAATAAAATGCTATTCGAACCATATATGGTAAAAGACTATTTTGGGTTTAAAACTAGTGTTTTCAACTTACTAATTAACATAAACTACATAAAACCTTCATTACTAAATGATCAAAACTTACTTTGATAAATCATTTTTCAAACCACTCACTTTTATAAACTTCTAACTAGTAAATATTTGTTATAAAATTTATAGAGCACATATGGGTGATAACATTTGATAAACTACAACTTGAGCAATTATGATCATATGGACTTCAAGAAAATGTATGAAAATATGTATGAAAAGATAAAAGTTAAAGTTTCATGCTTACAAGTGCTTGATGAGGTTTAGTGAACCAAGGATTATCCTAAACACCCTAGGTTTTATTTCAAAACCTAAACAAAGAGTGTATCTAGATTGTGTAGAACTTGATTAGAAAATTTTGATGCATTCCTTCTTTGAGCTCCTATGGTGGCGGATTTTGAGACAAAGAGAGAGAGAAAACATTAACTTTCACTTTGAATAATTGAGTTGTGTGTGTGATATGTTGAGTGTAAGAAACATGTATGTAAGAAAATATCTAGTAAATCTTTTAGGTGAATCTTGTATGTAATAATGCATATATTTTCTTTTAGTTTATTATGTAAGTAAAATGTAAAAGTAAAGTAATGAAAGTTACTTGAATGGAAGTAATAACTTGTAACATTGTTAAATAATATTAGTAAGTTGTATACACATTTGAATATTTAAGGTAGCGTTAGATAAAAATAAATTTTCACGGTCAAGATAAAATATATTGAGGTCATAAAAGTTATAAAATACATTTCTTGAAAGATTTGATTGAATAATTATTTATCGGGTTGAATTTAAGAACACCGTCGTAATAATATAATTATAACGATTTATATACAAAATAAATTTAGAACACTTGGTAAACTCAAAATATAGTTTTATAAACTAAATGTAAATATAAAAATATGTCGGGATCATTTTAGAAGTATCGGATTAAATGTTCAAAATAATAATTTACGCGATAACGTTTATTTAATATGAAATTTACGCGTTTAAGGTGAAATGAAAAATCATGAATAAATTGTTATGAAATGATGAATATGGAGTTTGAGAAATGACTGAAATTTGAGAATTGTGACATTCTTCCCATGTTAGAGGAATCGCGTCCTCGCGATTCGATTAATGATACTATGGCCCAAAACGCGACAAGGGTTCTAAAAGTTTATGCTCATGTATGGTTTAAATGATTATGTCAATGCTCATGCATATGTCATGACTATATCCCATTCTAAAGACATGCTCCCTTATGATTAGGCTCGATGAGGCGAGCTTTCCCATTCTCGAGCAAAATTTTAAAAAACTTTTGGTAACCGATTTTACTTAATCCCACAACTCATCAAACAAGAACGTCATACGATTAGGCTAAATCGGTTTAGGTAACAACTTGTTTCTAGCTCGATCTTTGCAACTCATCAAACAAGAATCGCCACGCGGATCAAACCGGAAACAAGTGGTTTGAAGAAAATCTTTGAAAATTTGGCTCGACACGGAATTGCTTACTCATATGAGACTACTACTCCTTCATTGCATGATTCTTCCGAATTAGACATAGGTGATCGTGCTATGTATAATTTAGGAGTAACTATGCAATGCTTGGACTAATCGACTCATATGATGTTTGATGTTGAGTCATAAGTTCGCATGCATAAAGAATATGCACTTGTAATGATATGATGAGATGCTATGATGATGTGGTTATAGTCTAGGGTCAATGATGCAACCTAGTTCTCTATAATCAAGCTCGATACCAATCTGTCACACCCCAAATTACGTGTTTTGCGTGAATGGAATACCTTGGGGATGATGTCATAGCATCAAAGTTAAGGTTATATCGAACGACCTAAAGTGTCGTTTGGAAAACACATCGTTTGATTTATTAAAACAATCGAGTTTACAAAGTATAGGTCCCAAATGAAAATCAACTTGTGCGGAAATAAGTTTGATACAAGCCAAACGATGTTTTTAAAGTGTATAAATCCGTGTGAGACGTCGTCACCACGACTCTATGAAATGTCCAAATGCATGCCATGAAGTGAATGCCTTAGATACCGAGATAAAACATGCTAAAAGTGTCAACACAAAGGTTGGTGAGTTCATAGAGTTTGGTTAACAAGTAAAGCTTTTAAAGAGCGTTCATGTAGCAAAGTCTAAGTTTTGGTCATATAGAATAGTTTGCAAGCAAAGGCATCAAATCCACTCGGCCCAAGTCCGCCCATACAAAACTTGCAACCTGTGTGTTTACAACCCATCGCTAAAATAGTATGATTGTCAATCTTGTTTGTAAGTAGGACATAGGTGCATACGATATATACATAAACTTAATGCAAAGAATCACAATAATCGAACCTCACGTGAAGTCTAACTTGTTTGTTGTTATTGCCTTGAATAACTTGAATCAGATTATATTCACCCAAGGTCTCGTCTATCAAGGACACAAGGGTGGGGCGTCGACCGATAGTACTATCAATACCTCTCTGCCGGCTCCCAGGAGTTAACCAGTTGCTAAAGTTTGTATGTTGATGCATAATTGAAAACTAGTTTAGCACATTAAGGCACATATCGCAATAAACACACAATGTCCAAAGTGTATAAGTAGTATAGTGTAACACAATTGTATAAATGGTTTGAGTATTCGCAAGAGTGAAACAAGTATAACCCATTCAAGTATAAAACGCAATCAAGTCTAAAGTATAGGTAAAGTTGTTTGACAAAAGAGTTTAATGTTTGGATAAATAAGCATATATCTCGCCCCAAATAGTTTGTAGAATTTAAACGAGTAAAAGCGGGTATGAACTCACGATGAGTATGTCAAAGTTTAAAGTACTTGTGATAGTGAATGAAAATAGTTTAAGCATGTATCTCCCCAAAAGTAGTATAAAACAATTGAAAGTGGGGCTATGAAAAGTCACAGAATATGTAAAGTTTAGTATATTGTGATAGTAAAACAAGTAATTGAGCATGTATCTCCCAAAGAATTTGTAAGTCAAATAAGTAATAGAAAGTGGGCTACGAACTCACCGGTGTGATGGATATGCTAACAAAATGAAGTGCACGAAAGTGAGACTCGAAACTATCCGCGACCTAAAATGAATGTTATGACTTGAGTTATGATATGTTGTCGTGAATGCATGATTTTGAAAACGTATCACCCAATATGCTACATGAAAACTAGTTATATAAAAATATTGTTACTTGAATGTGTGACGGTTTCATGTCGAAAATAAATACTTTTGAGCTAATGGTGAAAATGTAGTTAAAACTATGTAACGGTTTTAGTAATTGACAAATCGGTTTACATCGGACTTAACGTAATATATACATAGGAAAACTAACTCGCTTTTAACGTCCATTTCCCAAACGTCCGTTTAGGCCCTCAAAATCTTGATTAAAAATCCCGACAGCTTACAAAAGGCATTAATAGTGTTTTCAAGACGTTTTGACCCAAAGTTCGGTTAACCATAAATCACTCGTTTTAAGTCCGTTTCTCAAGTTCTTTATATCCACTCGAAGGTAATCAAGAGTACTAATATATTTTAAACTTGGAGACTTCACAGAAAGTTTAAGGCCACTGTTTGGCCAGTTACAAATTCGGACTGCATGTAAAATTTTCCGGAAAATTATAGTTTTAAATCGTAACTTGAAACCACGTATATTTTTCGTTATAACTCCGTTTAGTCCGTTCAAAAGGCCACGTTCATAACTAAAATCTATTTTCTAAAACTTTAATAAAACTTATAAAATGACTAACTTTTCGGAAAAATTGTAAATTTAAATGAGCTTCGCGCCCATTTTAAATTACCATTTTATCTACTTGATTAACCACAACTTCACCACAAAATCCCTTAATCTACTCATCACCAATCCTACTAAAAATAAAATGCTATTCGAACCATATATGGTAAAAGACTATTTTGGGTTTAAAACTAGTGTTTTCAACTTACTAATTAACATAAACTACATAAAACCTTCACTACTAAATGATCAAAACTTACTTTGATAAATCATTTTCAAACCACTCACTTTTATAAACTTCTAACTAGTAAATATTTGTTATAAAAATTTATAGAGCACATATGGGTGATAACATTTGATAAACTACAACTTGAGCAATTATGATCATATGGACTTCAAGAAAATGTATGAAAAATATGTATGAAAAGATAAAAGTTAAAGTTTCATGCTTACAAGTGCTTGATGAGGTTTAGTGAACCAAGGATTATCCTAAACACCCTAGGTTTTTATTTCAAAACCTAAACAAAGAGTGTATCTAGATTGTGTAGAACTTGATTAGAAAATTTTTGATGCATTCCTTCTTTGAGCTCCTATGGTGGCCGGATTTTTGAGACAAAGAGAGGAGAGAAAACATTAACTTTCACTTTGAATAATTGAGTTGTGTGTGATATGTTGAGTGTAAGAAATATATATGTAAGAAGATGTCTAGTAAATCTTTTAGGTGAATCTTGTATGTAATAATGCATATATTTTCTTTTAGTTTATTATGTAAGTAAAATGTAAAAGTAAAGTAATGAAAGTTACTTGAATGGAAGTAGTAACTTGTAGCATTGTTAAGTAATATTAGTAAGTTGTATACACATTTGAATATTTAAGGTAGCGTTAGATAAAATAAATTTCACGGGTCAAGATAAAATATATTTAGGTCATAAAAGTTATAAAATACATTTCTTGAAAGATTTGATTGAATAATTATTTATCGGGTTGAATTTAAGAACACCGTCGTAATAATATAATTATAACGATTTATATACAAAATAAATTTAGAACACTTGGTAAACTCAAAATATAGTTTTATAAACTAAATGTAAATATAAAAATATGTCGGGATCATTTTAGAAGTATCGGATTAAATGTTCAAAATAATAATTTACGCGATAACGTTTATTTAATATGAAATTTACGCGTTTAAGGTGAAATGAAAATCATGAATAAATTGTTATGAAATGATGAATATGGAGTTTGAGAAATGACTGAAATTTGAGAATTGTGACACGTAATACTTAAAAACGTCTAAAATCTAAAAACGCTTACGTTTAATTAAAA
The DNA here is from genome assembly GCA_022545495.1 of Chrysanthemum lavandulifolium. Classification (NCBI taxonomy): domain Eukaryota; kingdom Viridiplantae; phylum Streptophyta; class Magnoliopsida; order Asterales; family Asteraceae; genus Chrysanthemum; species Chrysanthemum lavandulifolium. Next base: position 232,004,934 of record CM040239.1, on the reverse strand, counting down.
TTCTACGTAAACGTACAAAATAAAACATGAAAATAAAGAAGTAAAAGGCCTACAAATATGAAAATGATATTTTTACAATCCTAATAATAAAAGAAAATTATTAGAAAAAGAAAATTATTTTTAAAACTATTTATCTAATTATTATTAATTAAAACTATTTTACTTATTTAATAATACCCTAAAATACAAGAAATTATGAAATAAAGCTAGAAAAATGAAATTATGACTTGGAAAAATCTAAAATAACTAAAGAGAATTTTCAAAACTAATTTTGTATTTTTCTGATTATTTTTCTATTTTCTATGAATTAAAAACTATTTAAAACTACTTAAATTGCTAAAAATTACAAATTTAACTAAGAAAAATCTGGAAAAATATTTTTTTGACTTTTTGTATTTATCTTAACCTAGGAAAAATAAAAACTTGTTTTTTTGAAACTTTTCTGATTTATTTGTATTAAAAGCTAATTAAAATTGCTAAAAACTGAAATTAAATGCAGAAAAATAGCAAATGAACCGTGAAAAATATGAAAACTTCCAGAATATTATAAAATATTATTCTAAATATAGGAAAAATAATAAAAGTGGTGCAGGTGTTCAATAATTAGGTTCTCAGAGTGAAAAGTGCTTATAAATAAGCACTAAAAATAAGCTATAAGTACCAAATGAGCACCAAATTATCACGAAGCTATAGTATGCTAAAATTACTTAAAACCAACATATTCCAACTATCCTAAACCTCTGAACAACAATCTACAATGATATGGGTCTATTTAAGCACTAGTGCCAAACGACCACTTATGTACTAACTTTAAGCTCTTGTTAAGCCGACTTATAAAAATCACAAAAATAAAATAAAATCACCATGAAAACCACTACCAACCAAAGTGTCTAAATCCATAATTTCAGCTAATAAGGACTAAAATTGAGGAAACTAAAAATGAAAAAGTGGAAGCTATGGAAACGGGTCAAAATGAGCTATTAAGCTTGCATAAGCTAATAAAAAGCTACCACTACTGAACCAAAGGTTGAATAAGCTATAAACAAGTTATGGGAACTTAGAATAAGCAACAACAACAACAACAAGAAAAACACACTAAATAAGCAAAAATAAAGAATAAGCAAAACGGGAGTTTTGTGAAAAAGGGCTTAAAAGAAGCTAATGAATAAGCAGTTAATAAGCTAAGAAGAGATAAACTAATATTTTTCGAATTAAGATGAGCAGCTAAACTTTAATATCCCAAAAGCTTATATCCTAAATCCTAATGGTAAGATCACAATAAAATTACAAAGTTTATTCAAAAACGGGTTTCTATGAAATTTTGACTTTTGACAGTTATGAAATTTTGACCAATTTGAACTTTGATCTTAATTTGCCAACTGAATATGATGTTTTAAGCTAAAGCAAAGTTACATAAGGCTCTTCAAACGATCTGGAACCAAATGCAATTAAGATCCGGAGAGTGTAGTGTTTCCCGGGTCGTTAAGTCCCAACGAGGTGTGGACATCATGAATCAACGAATCGTGATCGGGTGAATATTGAGCAGAAAAGGGTGATGATTGATTTATACTAAGGAATAAAAGAAAATTGCTTAAACAAGCTATAAGAACAAGTACGTGAAAGCGTAATACTTAAAAACGTCTAAAATCTAAAAACGCTTACGTTTAATTAAAATTCTACGTAAGCGTACAAAATAAAACGTGAAAATAAAGAAGTAAAGGCCTACAAATATGAAAATGATATTTTACAATCCTAATAATAAAATAAAATTATTAGAAAAAGAAAATTATTTTTAAAACTATTTATCTAATTATTATTAATTAAAAACTATTTTACTTATTTAATAATACCCTAAAATACAAGAAATTATGAAATAAAGCTAGAAAAATGAAATTATGACTTGGAAAATCTAAAATAACTAAAGAGAATTTTCAAAACTAATTTTGTATTTTTCGATTATTTTCTATTTTCTATGAATTAAAAACTATTTAAAACTACTTAAATTGCTAAAAATTACAAATTTAACTAAGAAAAATCTGGAAAAATATTTTTTGACTTTTGTATTTATCTTAACCTAGGAAAATAAAACTTATTTTTTGAAACTTTTCGATTTATTTGTATTAAAAGCTAATTAAAATTGCTAAAAGCGAAATTAAATGCGAAAAATAGCAAATGAACAGTGAAAATATGAAAACTTTCAGAATATTATAAAATATTATTCTAAATATAGGAAAAATAATAAAAGTGGTGCAGGTGTTCAATAATTAGGTTACGTAGTGAAAAGTGCTTATAAATAAGCACTAAAAATAAGCTATAAGTACCAAATGAGCACCAAATTATCACAGAAGCTATAGTATGCTAAAATTACTTAAAACCAACATATTCCAACTATCCTAAACCTCTGAACAACAATCTACAATGATATGGGTCTATTTAAGCACTAGTGCCAAAACGACCTTATGTACTAACTTTAAGCTCTTGTTAAGCCGACTTATAAAATCACAAAAATAAAATAAAATCACCATGAAAACCACTACCAACCAAAGTGTCTAAATCCATAATTTCAGCTAATAAGGACTAAAATTGAGGAAACTAAAATGAAAAAGTGGAAGCTATGGAAGCGGGTCAAAATGAGCTATTAAGCTTGCATAAGCTAATAAAAGCTACCACTCTTGAACCAAAGGTTGAATAAGCTATAAACAAGTTATGGGAACTTAGAATAAGCAACAACAACAAGAAAAACACACTAAATAAGCAAAAATAAGGAATAAGCAAAGCGGAGTTTTGTGAAAAAGAGCTTAAAAAGCTAATGAATAAGCGGTTAATAAGCTAAGAAGAGATAAACTAATATTTTTGAATTAAGATGAGCAGCTAAACTTTAATATCCCAAAAGCTTATATCCTAAATCCTAATGGTAAGATCACAATAAAATTACAAAGTTTATTCAAAACGGGTTTCTATGAAATTTTGACTTTTGTGATTATGAAATTTTGACCAATTTGAACTTTGATCTTAATTTGCCAACTGAATATGATGTTTTAAGCTAAAGCAAAGTTACATAAGGCTCTTCAAACAGTCGGAACCAAATGCAATTAAGATCCGGAGAGTGTAGTGTTTCCCGGTCGTTAAGTCCCAACGAGGTGTGGACATGAATACAAACGAATCGTGATCGGGTGAATATTGAGCAGGAAAAGGGTGATGATTGATTTATACTAAGGAATAAAAGAAAATAGCTTAAACAAGCTATAAGAACAAGTACGTGAAAGCGTAATACTTAAAAACGTCTAAAATCTAAAACGCTTACGTTTAATTAAAATTCTACGTAAGCGTACAAAATAAAACGTGAAAATAAAGAAGTAAAAGGCCTACAAATATGAAAATGATATTTTTACAATCCTAATAATAAAAGAAAATTATTAGAAAAGAAAATTATTTTTAAAACTATTTATCTAATTATTATTAATTAAAACTATTTTTACTTATTTAATAATACCCTAAAATACAAGAAATTATGAAATAAAGCTAGAAAAATGAAATTATGACTTGGAAAATCTAAAATAACTAAAGAGAATTTTCAAAACTAATTTTGTATTTTTCTGATTATTTTTCTATTTTCTATGAATTAAAAACTATTTAAAACTACTTAAATTGCTAAAAATTACAAATTTAACTAAGAAAAATCTGGAAAAATATTTTTTTGACTTTTTGTATTTATCTTAACCTAGGAAAAATAAAAACTTATTTTTTTGAAACTTTTCTGATTTATTTGTATTAAAAGCTAATTAAAATTGCTAAAAACTGAAATTAAATGCAGAAAAATAGCAAATGAACAGTGAAAAATATGAAAACTTCCAGAATATTATAAAATATTATTCTAAATATAGGAAAAATAATAAAAGTGGTGCAGGTGTTCAATAATTAGGTTCTGTAGTGAAAAGTGCTTATAAATAAGCACTAAAAATAAGCTATAAGTACCAAATGAGCACCAAATTATCACGAAGCTATAGTATGCTAAACTTACTTAAAACCAACATATTCCAACTATCCTAAACCTCTGAACAACAATCTACAATGATATGGGTCTATTTAAGCACTAGTGCCAAACATACTTATGTACTAACTTTAAGCTCTTGTTAAGCCGACTTATAAAAATCACAAAAATAAAATAAAATCACCATGAAAACCACTACCAACCAAAGTGTCTAAATCCATAATTTCAGCTAATAAGGACTAAAATTGAGGAAACTAAAATGAAAAAGTGGAAGCTATGGAAGCGGGTCAAAATGAGCTATTAAGCTTGCATAAGCTAATAAAAAGCTACCACTCTTGAACCAAAGGTTGAATAAGCTATAAACAAATTATGGGAACTTAGAATAAGCAACAACAACAAGAAAACACACTAAATAAGCAAAAATAAGGAATAAGCAAAGCGGAGTTTTGTGAAAAAAGGCTTAAAAGAAGCTAATGAATAAGCAGTTAATAAGCTAAGTAGAGATAAACTAATATTTTTCTAATTAAGATGAGCAGCTAAACTTTAATATCCCAAAAGCTTATATCCTAAATCCTAATGGTAAGATCACAATAAAATTACAAAGTTTATTCAAAAACGGGTTTCTATGAAATATTGACTTTTGACAGTTATGAAATTTTGACCAATTTGAACTTTGATCTTAATTTGCCAACTGAATATGATGTTTTAAGCTAAAGCAAAGTTACATAATGCTCTTCAAACGATGCGGAACCAAATGCAATTAAGATCCGGAGAGTGTAGTGTTTCCGGTCGTTAAGTCCCAACGAGGTGTGACATGAATGTCTAACGAATCGTGATCGGGTGAATATTGAGCAGGAAAAGGGTGATGATTGATTTATACTAAGGAATAAAAGAAAATAGCTTGAACAAGCTATAAGAACAAGTACGTGAAAGCGTAATACTTAAAACGTCTAAAATCTAAAAACGCTTACGTTTAATTAAAATTCTACGTAAGCGTACAAAATAAACGTGAAAATAAAGAAGTAAAAGGCCTACAAATATGAAAATGATATTTTACAATCCTAATAATAAAATAAAATTATTAGAAAAGAAAATTATTTTAAAACTATTTATCTAATTATTATTAATTAAAACTATTTTTACTTATTTAATAATACCCTAAAATACAAGAAATTATGAAATAAAGCTAGAAAAATGAAATTATGACTTGGAAAATCTAAAATAACTAAAGAGAATTTTCAAAACTAATTTTGTATTTTTCGATTATTTTCTATTTTCTATGAATTAAAACTATTTAAAACTACTTAAATTGCTAAAATTACAAATTTAACTAAGAAAATCTGGAAAAATATTTTTTTGACTTTTTGTATTTATCTTAACCTAGGAAAAATAAAAACTTATTTTTTTGAAACTTTTCTGATTTATTTGTATTAAAAGCTAATTAAAATTGCTAAAAACTGAAATTAAATGCAGAAAAATAGCAAATGAACAGTGAAAAATATGAAAACTTCCAGAATATTATAAAATATTATTCTAAATATAGGAAAAATAATAAAAGTGGTGCAGGTGTTCAATAATTAGGTTCTGTAGTGAAAAGTGCTTATAAATAAGCACTAAAAATAAGCTATAAGTACCAAATGAGCACCAAATTATCACAGAAGCTATAGTATGCTAAACTTACTTAAAACCAACATATTCCAACTATCCTAAACCTCTGAACAACAATCTACAATGATATGGGTCTATTTAAGCACTAGTGCCAAACAACCCTTATGTACTAACTTTAAGCTCTTGTTAAGCCAGCTTATAAAAATCACAAAAATAAAATAAAATCACCATGAAAACCACTACCAACCAAAGTGTCTAAATCCATAATTTCAGCTAATAAGGACTAAAATTGAGGAAACTAAAAATGAAAAAGTGGAAGCTATGGAACGGGTCAAAATGAGCTATTAAGCTTGCATAAGCTAATAAAAGCTACCACTCTTGAACCAAAGGTTGAATAAGCTATAAACAAATTATGGGAACTTAGAATAAGCAACAACAACAAGAAAACACACTAAATAAGCAAAAATAAGGAATAAGCAAAACGGAGTTTTGTGAAAAAGACTTAAAAGAAGCTAATGAATAAGCGGTTAATAAGCTAAGTAGAGATAAACTAATATTTTTATAATTAAGATGAGCAGCTAAACTTTAATATCCCAAAAGCTTATATCCTAAATCCTAATGGTAAGATCACAATAAAATTACAAAGTTTATTCAAAACGGGTTTCTATGAAATATTGACTTTTGTGATTATGAAATTTTGACCAATTTGAACTTTGATCTTAATTTGCCAACTGAATATGATGTTTTAAGCTAAAGCAAAGTTACATAAGGCTCTTCAAACAGATGCGGAACCAAATGCAAAAGATCCGGAGAGTGTAGTGTTTCCCGGTCGTTAAGTCCCAACGAGGTGTGACATGAATACAACGAATCGTGATCGGGTGAATATTGAGCAGGAAAAGGGTGATGATTGATTTATACTAAGGAATAAAAGAAAATAGCTTGAACAAGCTATAAGAACAAGTACGTGAAAGCGTAATACTTAAAAACGTCTAAAATCTAAAAGCGCTTACGTTTAATTAAAATTCTACGTAAGCGTACAAAATAAAACGTGAAAATAAAGAAGTAAAAGGCCTACAAATATGAAAATGATATTTTTACAATCCTAATAATAAAATAAAATTATTAGAAAAAGAAAATTATTTTTAAAACTATTTATCTAATTATTATTAATTAAAAACTATTTTTACTTATTTAATAATACCCTAAAATACAAGAAATTATGAAATAAAGCTAGAAAAATGAAATTATGACTTGGAAAAATCTAAAATAACTAAAGAGAATTTTCAAAACTAATTTTGTATTTTTCTGATTATTTTTCTATTTTCTATGAATTAAAAACTATTTAAAACTACTTAAATTGCTAAAATTACAAATTTAACTAAGAAAAATCTGGAAAATATTTTTGACTTTTGTATTTATCTTAACCTAGGAAAATAAAACTTATTTTTTGAAACTTTTCCGATTTATTTGTATTAAAAGCTAATTAAAATTGCTAAAAGCGAAATTAAATGCGAAAAATAGCAAATGAACAGTGAAAATATGAAAACTTCCAGAATATTATAAAATATTATTCTAAATATAGGAAAAATAATAAAAGTGGTGCGGTGTTCAATAATTAGGTTACAGAGTGAAAAGTGCTTAAAAATAAGCACTAAAAATAAGCTATAGTACCAAATGAGCACCAAATTATCACAGAAGCTATAGTATGCTAAAATTACTTAAAAACAACATATTCCAACTATCCTAAACCTCTGAACAACAATCTACAATGATATGGGTCTATTTAAGCACTAGTGCCAAACAGCCCTTATGTACTAACTTTAAGCTCTTGTTAAGCCAGCTTATAAAAATCACAAAAATAAAATAAAATCACCATGAAAACCACTACCAACCAAAGTGTCTAAATCCATAATTTCAGCTAATAAGGACTAAAATTGAGGAAACTAAAAATGAAAAAGTGGAAGCTATGGAAACGGGTCAAAATGAGCTATTAAGCTTGCATAAGCTAATAAAAAGCTACCACTACTGAACCAAAGGTTGAATAAGCTATAAACAAATTATGGGAACTTAGAATAAGCAACAACAACAAGAAAACACACTAAATAAGCAAAATAAGGAATAAGCAAAGCGGGAGTTTTGTGAAAAAGGCTTAAAAGAAGCTAATGAATAAGCAGTTAATAAGCTAAGTAGAGATAAACTAATATTTTTATAATTAAGATGAGCAGCTAAACTTTAATATCCCAAAAGCTTATATCCTAAATCCTAATGGTAAGATCACAATAAAATTACAAAGTTTATTCAAACAGGTTTCTATGAAATTTTGACTTTTGTGATTATGAAATTTTGACCAATTTGAACTTTGATCTTAATTTGCCAACTGAATATGATGTTTTAAGCTAAAGCAAAGTTACATAAGGCTCTTCAAACAGTCCGAACCAAATGCAAAAGATCCGGAGAGTGTAGTGTTTCCCGGTCGTTAAGTCCCAACGGTGTGGAATGACATGTACAACGAATCGTGATCGGGTGAATATTGAGCAGGAAAAGGGTGATGATTGATTTATACTAAGGAATAAAAGAAAATAGCTTAAACAAGCTATAAGAACAAGTACGTGAAAGCGTAATACTTAAAAACGTCTAAAATCTAAAAGCGCTTACGTTTAATTAAAATTCTACGAAGCGCACAAAATAAAACGTGAAAATAAAGAAGTAAAAGGCCTACAAATATGAAAATGATATTTTACAATCCTAATAATAAAATAAAATTATTAGAAAAGAAAATTATTTTTAAAACTATTTATCTAATTATTATTAATTAAAAACTATTTTTACTTATTTAATAATACCCTAAAATACAAGAAATTATGAAATAAAGCTAGAAAAATGAAATTATGACTTGGAAAAATCTAAAATAACTAAAGAGAATTTTCAAAACTAATTTTGTATTTTTCTGATTATTTTTCTATTTTCTATGAATTAAAACTATTTAAAACTACTTAAATTGCTAAAATTACAAATTTAACTAAGAAAATCTAGAAAATATTTTTTGACTTTTGTATTTAACTTAACCTAGGAAAAATAAAACTTATTTTTTGAAACTTTTCTGATTTATTTGTATTAAAAGCTAATTAAAATTGCTAAAAACTGAAATTAAATGCAGAAAAATAGCAAATGAACAGTGAAAAATATGAAAACTTTCAGAATATTATAAAATATTATTCTAAATATAGGAAAAATAATAAAAGTGGTGCAGGTGTTCAATAATTAGGTTCTGTAGTGAAAAGTGCTTATAAATAAGCACTAAAAATAAGCTATAAGTACCAAATGAGCACCAAATTATCACAGAAGCTATAGTATGCTAAAATTACTTAAAACCAACATATTCCAACTATCCTAAACCTCTGAACAACAATCTACAATGATATGGGTCTATTTAAGCACTAGTGCCAAACAAATTCTTATGTACTAACTTTAAGCTCTTGTTAAGCCGACTTATAAAATCACAAAAATAAAATAAAATCACCATGAAAACCACTACCAACCAAAGTGTCTAAATCCATAATTTCAGCTAATAAGGAATAAAATTGAGGAAACTAAAAATGAAAAAGTGGAAGCTATGGAAACGGGTCAAAATGAGCTATTAAGCTTGCATAAGCTAATAAAAGCTACCACTATCGAACCAAAGGTTGAATAAGCTATAAACAAGTTATGGGAACTTAGAATAAGCAACAACAACAAGAAAAACACACTAAATAAGCAAAAATAAGGAATAAGCAAAGCAGGAGTTTTGTGAAAAAGGCTTAAAAGAAGCTAATGAATAAGCGAGTTAATAAGCTAAGTAGAGATAAACTAATATTTTATAATTAAGATGAGCAGCTAAAATTTAATATCCCAAAAGCTTATATCCTAAATCCTAATGGTAAGATCACAATAAAATTACAAAGTTTATTCAAAACGGGTTTCTATGAAATTTTGACTTTTGACAGTTATGAAATTTTGACCAATTTGAACTTTGATCTTAATTTGCCAACTGAATATGATGTTTTAAGCTAAATCAAAGTTACATAAGGCTACTCCACTGAATTCTAAGCACAAATCAAACTTTTGGTTTTCAAATATTCTAACATTTATGAAACAAGGACAGTTTAAGAAGGATTTTGACTTTTACTCAAATAGGATGAAAACTCATGACTGAATTGGTTCTAATATACCTAAGTGAGACTCAAGCATCAGATCTTAACTGATTTCTGACCCTCTAGCTCAATGTAGCAGCTAGAACCAAACACTACTTCATACCACTTAAATACAATCTACTCTATCTAAATCTTAATGCTACTCTATGGCAGGTTTAATCTCTGATCTATCAACTAAATGAGAACCTATTAGTGCAACAATGAAGATTATATCAAACTAATAAGAGCTAAACAACCTATGCAATGAAACAGTTATGTAGAGATAATTCAAGAGCATGTTGAAGACACTTACAAGTTCTCTTGCCACTATGGCTTGCACAAGCTACTTAAACCCAATCACCACTCACTATTACACCAATTCCAACCCAATTCCAAAGCATACCCATCATCTAAGCAAGCTCAGCTTCTTATTTGACTGCAGTTGACTTTTGTTGACTGTCTTTAAGATTTGAGTAAATTTTTAAGATTGAAACAAATTTAAGCTCACAATAAGCTATAACAAGCTTAAATGAGCATAATCAGTCCACTGTAACAATTTTAACTTAACAAAGCTTAATTTGGAATTTCGACTTTAAAATTGCAAACTTGAGAATTAATGCTACAAACTTGAAACTGAGATTAAAATGAGTTCAAATTACATTAAGGAAACAGAATACAAGCAAGGATTTTAACTTTAGAAACAAACTAAGATCATTTAAACAAAAACGACATATAGGAAATTTAAAAACTAAGTACTACTGCTTTCTTCTTTCTTCTTCCTCCTTTTTATAGCAAAAGGCTTTCCACTTGACCTCTGATCAAATCCCACTTCTTTCCTTGGCCATTGGATTACTTGAGTGGATATTAGCCATAGATGGCTTTTTGGCGGGAAAGATATATAGCAACAGGGGTTCTGTGAAATTGCAACTGGGGGTGGTGGAGGGTAGGGATAAGGTAGGTATGATGATTATGGAGTGAGGGTTGGAGGGATAAGGTGTTGCAGGTGATGGGAGAGTTTGCAGGCAAGTGGAGAAGGAGATAAGGTGTTGGAGGGAAAAGGATGGTTTGACTGGGGTGTTGACCGGGTATATTGGACAGGGGTCCAAAAAGGTTTTGGCAGGGGGTCCAAAAGTGTATATGGCAGGGGTCAAGTCCAAAGGGGTCAAGGCTTGTATTTAAATAACAAGGACTTGTTTTGCAATTTCTGAAAGATGGAGGACCAAAGCTGCCATTTCTGATTTTCCAGGGACCAATCATGCACATTCTGAAATTATAATCCAAGGGCCAAACTTGACAATCTCCAATATTCCAAGGACCAAACTTGACATTTTTGAAAGTTTAGGGACCTAAGTTGTAATTTTGCAATTTTAAATCTCAAGGACCAATTTTTACAACTCATGAATCCCTAGGGACTTGAAATGATATTTTTCTTTATTTTGATTTACCAGGACTGTTTTGACAACTTTTGAAACTTGGGGACTAAAGCGCCAATTATGCAAACTTGATACATTTTCACAGATTTTGATATTTTGCATTTAAGACACATAAAACACTTATTTGTGATATTTTATCATTTTGATGCATTTCGAGTGTTTTCGGATGTTTTTGCGTTTAAATGGTACAAAATGATGAGTATTTAGACACTCATCAATCCCCACACTAAGATATTGCTAGTCCCTAGCAATGTTTTGAGAAAAATTAATGGATTTCATCTCTTTACCAAAAGCCATTACTTCGAGTAGCCAAATGTTTCAGTTCAAGTAAGAACCTTGGTACACCGATAACCAAATGATTTTGAGCAAATCACCGACTTCCAACGGATTTGATTTGTCTTTACCGAAGCCGTTTGCTTCTCGACTAGCCAACTCTTAGATAATATATACTATCTTTGGTGAGCCGATTACCAATTATGGTTTTCCATCGCCTTTACCACAAGCCATAAACTTGTGGGCTAGCCAACTCTTCACTAATTAAAGATATGGTGGTGAACACCATACAATTTTGGGCAAATTGCAAGTCGTCAACGGATTTGAGATATCTTTACCAAGAGCCTTTTGCTCTGGATTAGCCAATCCTTTTGTTTATTAGACATGGCGGATCGATAATCAGAATCGAGTAAGTGCAAAACACTTACTCAAAAAAAAATTTGGCCAAAATGGGAGAATTGGGCGGTATAATTACGTGATAAAATTCGTGAGAATTCCCCCACACTAGAAATGAATATTGCCCTCAATATTCAAAGTACCGCGGTTATGCGAAACTAAGAACGTAAAAGGAAATACTACGCCATTATTTTAAGAGATTTTTTTTTTTTTTTTTTTTTTTGAAACTTTATATACAACAATGGGCAAATCCCCACACTAGGGTGGTACACACGGTGAAAACCCATGTAGCATGCTACTGTTTTTGATTCCCGAGTCGCTAGCTTGACTCGATCCCGCATTCATTTGTTCATGGGAAGTAAGTGGAAGAGACAATCTCCATCGGACTTTCATTCAAGATGTTTGGATAAACATTGAAGTACGTGAAAGTTCCACACCGATGAGATATAGAGATCCGACTCAAGATAATGGTACATGGAAATGCCGGGTCGAAGATAATGTCTTCATTCCCGAAGGAGTGAAGAAGGAGAAGTGATGAATATATGAAGAAAAGAAAGAAAATCATGATAAAAATCATGACTAACTCTTCATCCTCAATAGGAGAATTCATAGTTTCATGAATCTCATCGGTTAAGCTCGCTTGATCAAGACATATTATGGGTGTGTCTAGATCAGTAGAAATTATCATACTCCGCGGAGATATGATATGAGTGAGTTCATCCGAGAACTCCTTGAAGGTGAATGAATCATATTCGAATTGATATGAGTGGGTTCACTAGTGAACTCCTCTAATGTAAATGATTCATAATTGGGAGAGAATTATGAGAATGAAAAGTGGTGCGCCACTAATCTTCTCTCCCATATTATCAAAGCAGAAGGCTTTCATTTCGGATTAGAATCATCGAAGAATGTCACTACCCTTAATGGGGATAGGAGATGAAATTGGTTTCTCTTTGAAAGCCTCGATTTTAGAAATGAGAAGACCGACATTCAAGAATGTTGCACGAAGTGCTTCATCTTTGATTTTAGTGTCGAGAACTTCATCATTCTCTTCTTCTAAGCTAACAAGCTCGAAGGTAAATCTTCCACATAAACGATGTCTCCACAAGACAACGAATCATCATCATCGAATCGGAGAACATCTCAACATGATCTTTTCGGAAGACAAGAGGGTAGGGATATCACACAAATGCTCGAGAATTCCCGTGACTCTCTTGGGATTGGGACAAGGTTCTCAACACTAGACTTTATGAATTCGTCCGATTCCTTTTCGTGAACAGTGTCAAGATGCTCGTCCCCATGCTCGAGAGTGAGTGTGAACCTCGGGTGTGATAGCAGTTGTTTGAGAATGAATCTCAACTTTGGGATATAATCGATGAACTTGATGAATCTTTATAGAATTGAAGGATATCAAGTGTATCCTCATCATCACCGTCATCAGAATAAAACGAAATTGAGAGCTAGATCATTCGCTTTTTCTTTTGCAATTGATTCCTAATAGATTTTTCAAACGTAATTTGGGAATTTATTTTAGCGACATGCTCTTGACTAACAATTCTTCCATGGATTTTGATTTGGATTATCTTGGGAATGTTTACATTCCTTCAAATCTTCACTAAATCCAAAAGATCAAGGAGAAGATTTTGAGGAAGTGGCTCAGGTGAGGTGGTGCCGATTCATTTAGTCTTGTAGAGGTTGGTTATGATCTGAAGAGTCGCAATTGTTACAAGGAAATGGATTCCTTGTTTGACAATCGAGCTACTGTGTGGACCTCCACAATACTCACAACAATAAAAGCGATGTGGGCGTGAGTTATATGTGTGGTAGTCATAATTGTTATCGTGAACCCGCTCATAGACAAGCGTGTTTCCGATTGACAATCGAAGCGGAGTGTGAACCACCACAGTACTACAACAAGAAAGCTGCTTGAGTCTCACAGTGTGGTAGGCGATGGAATAAATCGGTTGTGTTATGGTAGGAATAGGTATCCCGGTTATAGACAGACCCGTTTCCGATTCCACCATGCTACAACGGGGCAATTGCCACCATTATAAGGACCACCACACCATTGACAACCAAGAGGCACTACAAGAAAAAGTGGTATTTAGGAGTGGAAAATTGTTCCAATACTTAAAAGCCGTGCCAAATGCTATTTGGCACGGCTTTGGCACACTTTGGCTCATCCTAAATATGAGGGTGCCAAATACATTTGGTTCGGGTTGAAACTGTGCTAAATAGTATTTGGCACAGTTCTTGGGACGGTTTAACTTTGGGTTGCCATGAGTGAGGTATTTGGCACGGTTTATAATCTTCCGTTCCAAAATGGGCATTCGTGACACTTTTATATCTAGTGCCAAATGTGTATTTGGTACCAATTTATTTCCCATACCAAATGCTTTTTTTGGTACAGTTTGTATTTACCGTGACAAAATGCGTATTTGGTACCAATTCATTTACCGTGCCGAATGCTTATTTGGCACTTTTTTTATTTATCGTGCCAAAATTAACTAGGACGGTTATATACCGTGACAAATGTATTTAGCACGGTTTTTGTTTTTCTGTCATACGTATTTGGCACATTTTTATCCGCCTTGCCAAAAAACATTTGGCACATTTTTGTGTTTGTGAGAAAAGTTATTTGGCACGGTTTTTCATTCGTTAATTAGTAAGTTATCATAGCAACCAACCATCTCATTTTTCGCAAATATAATTCAATTGAAGCCAAATAACAATTGAACTCACTTTTTATTAATCATCAATAAAATCAAGTAAACATGGTCACTTGAATACAATACAATAAGTCCAACATCCTTGTAAGGATCTTTAGAATGAAAAGTGATAACTAGAATTCATATAAATTACTAAGACGATTTATTACTAACAAAAACGCAGAAAGCTCCTCGGATCACGTCGTCTTCATAAAGCCTGCATAATATAATATTCCAACATTAAAAATATATATGAAACAAGATAAAAGTTCGATATAGAAAATAGCAATAGAAAGAGGTTGCAAGCACAAATGACAAGTAACAATATCCAAAGCCACAACCTCAGTTACCATGTATATATCAGACTTATGAAAAATTGCAGACCTAATCACCTTTCTATTGAAAATTTGCAGAACTAATCAGTTTGTATGAAAAACTGCAGGTTGTATCTTGCATGCATTAACACTATTCAGTTGTTAATGGTTAGGGGGATAAATTTTATTACCTTCCAAAAAAACATGCAAGTTATGATGCATACAAAGTCCAAAAAAACATGCAAGTTATGATGCATACAAAGTCTTGTGTAACTGAACATGATTGTGTCATTTCAAAATTAACAAGAATAATTATGTGACCATGATGTGTCTTGAACTAATCATATGTAAACCATACTACATGTTGCCTAAACAAAGCAATCATTACCCGCCATATACACCTTAAGTTTGCACCAACGATGATGGCTACTCGTTGGCACTATAGTGTTGTGTAACAAAAGCTCGCATAAGGCCCTTTACCTATCATTTGCAATAATTCTAACCCCACCTCCAAATGATGATATGTAGAACCTCACCCACACGAGGGCATCTCGGACCAACCAAAAGAAGACAATACTAAGTCCTACCTAAAATGAAACCTATCTCGGGGACTAAAACAAACATGGGACTAAAAGACTTTAAATTAAACAAATTGGAAACAACCCACATCACGGCAAAGCAAAAGGGCAATTACTAGACAAACACGAGACCAAACCACAATGAGGCATACAATAGAGGCTAGAATACATTTCCAAATATATCAAATCTTTTATCAATTTTCATTTGATTAAGTTTGGACCTAAAAAATTCAGTTGATCATTTGATAGTTTGATGTAAGTTTGATAGAGGCTATAATACATTCGGAATAAGTAATTAGAGATATACCTGATCGCCGAAACTTGATCCAGACCTAGTGATGACCCGGCGGAGGTGGCAACTCCTTTCCTAGGAGTAATTCTAGTTTTTTAAACCACTCCATTTGCGCTTTTTCATAATTAGAAACATGCACCGCTACTTTGGCATCTATCTGCAGACTTGCTCTTCTACTAGATCGCGCTAGCTCGCCTACCTTATTCTCTAATTGCGCGTCTACTTGAGCTTGAACCATCCTTTCTAATGCATCGAAGAGATAGTATTTCTTGATGATGAGTGAGCCCCAAAAACATCACGAGTAGATACTCCTCCACCAAAAGTCTTGACACTTCCATGTCCATCAGGGCCTACTAGATCAATGAAAACTTGTTCTTTAAATGAATCAGTTTGCTCTGATTGTGGTACCTCATTTAACTTCTGCTTCATTCGATCCTGAAAACACATATATACATCTTTTAATAATAAAAAAACAAATACATTATTTATTATACATCGACTAATAATTATAAGCTGCCAAGTAATACAAATTAAGTGATATATATGTAACTAAAGTACTTACAACAACTATCTGTGTATCTTCATTCGGTATATTACCATTTTTCGTACTACGCGTTTTAATAAACACATTAGCACGACACAAGTCCTCTTTGTTAGCTTTCATCTATAGATAAAATTTTAAATATATATAGTTAGTATCTGGAAGTGGTAAAACTTATATAACATACAACTGAATGAATGTAGTGTGTGTGTGTTTGTACCTCCTCTCGAACGTTGGCATGTGATGTTCTACCGTTCTTGGTAAAACTCTAGATTTTTTCGATTATTGGAATTTTCAAGGATTGAGCACGAAAAATTAGAATAAACTAAGTTAATAAAATAAACTAAAACGGTCATGGAATAGATTATAGTTATGGTGTATCTATAATGGGATAAATATGTTAAACTTAAAATTTTGAACAAATATCCTAACCAAAACATTTTGACCTGGTGTTAAATATAAAGTGATTTTTCATCGAAAGTTGTACTTACCTGAACATCGTCACGTTGCCAATAGTTCACTAAATCTGACCATTGTTTGGGATTTACCCGAGTGTCTGAATGAGGAGTTAAGAGTTTTTCCGGGTCATCTTTGTTTGGAGTAAAGAAATCATGTTTTACTCTACTTTTCCATTTTTTCCAATGACCACCGATCAGCTTCAAACAAGTTTCTTTATAACCTTCTGGAGCATCTGTCTTATGCTGTGTGAAACAATTTCATGTTATCCATAGTATAAATACAATTATCTATATTATACTTCATACTAACAACAATACATGCAAATAGTATCTATATACACGATAATACCTTAACATCTCGCCACATTAATTCAAGATTGGTTTCTGGCATTAACTTCCATGAAACAACATTAAGAGGAGCACGAGCCCCACATTTTGCAATGCCACCAAGTAAATTTGCGAGATCGGTACTACTATCCCGATAGGTGCATGCGCTCATTGAAAATAATATTGATTTTCTTTTCCTTGGTAACCAAGTCTGGTCCTCGACCTTTCTTGCGTACATCATTGCTTGTGCTAGAACCTATAACAATTCCAACCGAACCATATGTTATTTCCTCGGCTCTTTATAGGATGTGAATAATGAAAAAAATATGATATATTTTTTTACCAGTTCCGCTTGATGCTAAAGAAGACTGGACAGATCCATCAGTGGCATTGTTGCGATTTAGTTCTTGTGCCGAGTCTCCTAATTGTGTTTGTGCAACATGAGTATCCTGGTTGTATTCCATAGAAGTCTGAACAGAGACATCTGTGTCCACCTCTTGATAACCAAATTCTGGTCCTCAACGCTTGTTACGTACATCATTGCTCGTGCTAGATCCTATAACAATTCCAACCGAACCATATGTTATGTACTTGACCCTTCTAAGAATATTAAATAATGACAAAATATCATATATTTTTTACCAGGTCCACGTGATCCAAAAGAATAATGAACTAATGCATCGGTGGTATTATTGTTGCAATTTAGTTCTTGTGATGAGTCTTCTCTAACGGTGTTGGTGCAACACGAGTATCTGATTGTGTTCCGTAGGGTGTCGAGCAGAGACATTTTGTCCACATCTTGATTTTCATTATTTTCTGAGTTGATCGTGGCATTTCGGACATGAAAGTGTAGTTGCGTCGTCTCTTTCTTGCCGCCATGATCAAACCTACAAAGAAATAATAACTTTTAAAACTATTAAGACCACGGCGAGTAGTTTTCCATAAAACCACTAACAATAAGATCATCCTTTATACACTCTCTTATTATAAAACGGCCACCATACCTTGCACATGGACATTTTTTAAACCAGATTAGCACAACTCACTAGAAATACTAAATTAGTACTTAGGAAAGAAAATTAATACATACAATATTTGGATCAAGAGCAACTTGCGGTGCATGTAATAAGTAGGACAAGAAATTGTATCGGAGGAGTAGGCAAATTGGATCAAGAGGGTATAGGCAAATTGGATTAGTAGCAACTTGCAAACCATGTAATAAAGTAGGCAAATACTAAGTCCATGTAATTAAGTAACAAACCAAAGATACCAATTATACAACTTGCATTGATCCATATCACTACCCCAAGTACTAAAAGTAAGACAATGCATAAATAACAAACCAAAAACTAAAACCTTGGATGATGCATGAGTAGGAAAATACTAAAGAGTATATAATACTTGGAAAATAAAACAACTAACAGCCGTGATGATGAATCGATGGGAAAATACTATAAGACCATGCATGATGCATCGTGAGGATAAAAAGCATTTAACTTGGCCATTCATTTGAATATAGATTAGACAAATTTATATGTAAACCTATAAAATAAATAAAAAATAATAATAAAATAAATAAAAAAACTCGGGTTACTCGGGTTGACCCGAATACGAATAGGCAAAGCATTTTGAACCCGATACCCCGACCCTATTTTGTATTTGGGTTTATGAACCCCCTACCTAGGTAGGCATATCATGTCACATACTACCAAAATAGATGCAAATCAGTTACAAAGTACTATGGTAACATCTTTTCTATAGTGTTTTGTTATAGCAAGATTAGCAACAAACAACCCCTTACTACTTTATTTGTTTTTGAGTTATGGTATAAGTATAGCGTATAAGCACTTCAAGTATTAGACCAAATCTGAAGATAGTTTGGAAATATGAGAACACAGAATTGGGTCATAGAGTAATGATTTAGAACCAGAGCATTAACTATATTCTTTAGTCTTGGGTTGTCTACAAGGAATCAAGTTGGATCATGACAGCTGTTTGGGTGGTTTTGTTAATTAGTTTAGGAAGGTAATCTACTTCTTTTTTCGTTACTCAGCAGCGTGATTGTCATATTTTACTGTTTATACATCTGCAATCAGAATGTGTTACAGTGAAACTTTCTTTGTTTCTTTTACAATGTCACTACTTGTGTGTATAACAGATACACAATGAACAACCCCTATAGTGCTTTATTCGAAAAGTATACCATTTTACTAAGTAATCCCAAACGACCTTTGTAAACTCGAATAGATCATCACAAGTAGCAACATAGGTGGAAAACTTATAATCGCTTTTAGAACACGCAGGGGTGAAGCCAAGATTTTAAGTTTAAGGGGGCCAAAATTATTCGTGTGACAATAACCATGTAATCTAAGTAATGTGATACTAATAACAATTTGGGCAAAGTAAACAACAACTAGTACTTTTATATAAAAAATGATTATTGTCACATAACGTTGGGGGTGTTTGTTTGGGCTTATATAGCAGGCTTATAGCTTATTTAGTTTTGGGCTTATGTTTCATAAGCTCCCTTTTTGTTGTTTATTTTAAAATTTCCAGCTTATATATATTTATCATGTCATAATAATCTTATATAAGCCAAAAGTTGCAAAATAAGCCACATAAAATGAGCTTATAATGAAACATAAGCCGAAACCAAATAAGACATAAGCCGGTTATATAGACGAAACAAACACCCCCATTTATAATCAAGTACCAAAATGCTCTAACCTGCGTCTCATTAATTCCTACACGGCATATAAAGAAAGCTAAAACTGATAAACTTAAAATGAACATTATATTAGAGATTATCCAAAATGAATTAACCCACTAGCCACCAACAACATCATAACAAATAAATCATACTTATTTCTAGCAATTAAACAAATATATCACGCAATCGACCAATTTTTAGATTGAAAAAGCCATACATAAATCATACATGCAATCAATTTAACATTAAAGATGTTTGAATTAATACCTTAAACTATTAAACCCTAAGTAGCAGAAATACCTTTGGTTATGGCGTTCAATAAATTTAGGGGAATTTATAGGCGTGAATCATAAGATAATTTAGGGAGCTCTTTAATTTCAAATCACATTTATGATATGTGTGGAGAGAAATTCGTGATTACACTCGAATGGGAGGGAAATTTTGGAGGGAATGAAATTAAAGTAGCGTTTGGGAGTGGAAAATTCCTGCTAAACATGTGTGTGTGCTGATTTTTGTGCTAAGCTTTTGACAGTATATGTGTATTGTAGAGGTGTCTATTTAACCTTAGTTCAAAAAAACAAAAAATAAAAAATGATCCAAACTAAACCTGTTTTATTTTTTTACTTTATTATTATAGTTGTAAGTTTGTTATTATAGAGGTGTCTATTTAAGCTTATATCCTTATAAGCTTATTTGTGTTTTGGTTTTATAAGCTTTAATTTTTTTGGCTTATTTTGCATTTGTGAGTTTGTATAAATTTATTGTAACATACTAATATATAAGCCTATAAATTTTAAAGTAAGCCAAAAATTTAGGGCTTATTAAATATAAGTCGAAATAAAATAAGTTTATAAGCTCACATATAAGCTTAAACAAACACTCCCTATGTATGTAAATATTATGTAATTGTTTATGTTGAGTGGATGTATGTTTATAAGTACTACTATATTGTCACACCCCCAAATTACCTGTTTTGCAGCGGAATGGAATTCCTGAGGATTGACTGTCATAGCATCACAATCACAGTTATATTGAACGACCTAAAGTGTCGTTTGGAAAAATACATCGTTTGATTTAATAAAATAATCAGAGTTTACAAAGTAGGTCCCAAATGAAAATCAACTTGTGCGGAAATAAGTTTGTTACAATTCAAACGATGTTTTAAAGTACGTAAAACCCAAGTGAGACGCGTCGTCATCGCGACTCCATGATGTGTCCAAATGCATGCCATGAAGTGAATGCCTTAGAAACCTGAGATAAAAACATGCTAAAAGTGTCAACACAAAGGTTGAGTGAGTTCATAGAGTTTGTTTTGAAATGTAAAGCCTTTCAAAATCGTTTATGCGACAAAGGCATTGTGAATCCACTCGGCCCAAGTCCCGCCCATACAAAACTTGCAACCGTGTGTTCACAACCCATTGCCAAGATATGTATAATTTGTGTTCAAGCCCACATCGTCAAATGAATTCACAATAGTACCTAACTCGACGTAGAACAATAGCACATAATCAATAGCACCTAACTCAATGTATCGAGAGTCAATCGATTTAGAGCGTTATCTGACGTAGAACCGTAGCACGCAAACAAGAACAATTTATATAGTACAACATTCGGTTTTGAAATGATGTAATCATGATAGGAGTTATCCTTAAAAATATAAAGTACTTGTGAAAAATAAAATCAAGTAGTTGAGCATGTATCTCCCCCAAAACAGTTATGAAAACAAGTAAAAGCAGGGGCTATGAAACTCACTTGGTAAACTGAGGCGATGACAAAAGTGAGTACACCGAGGTATAATGTGAAACTTTAATCTTGACCTATGATGAATGTTATGATATGTCATGAGTTGCAATGTAATGTTATGCATGCATTACGTATGTTATTTATACCATTTACGGGTTTTGAAAATATTACTCGTCGTCGAAAAATACTCTTTTGACGTCTTGACCATTCAAAAATCACTTTACAAGTTTTTACGTCAAAATGTCATCCTACAATGGTTTTATAATGATTTTTGGTGAAATTACCACTTTTCGTCGCAAAACAATGTCGTCGGAAAATCATGAAATTAACAAAATGGCTCGGAAAAGTAGTCGTAAAATGGTGTCGTCGATCGTTAGAGAACGAACTCGACTGTTTTGGAAAGTTTGTATCGATATCTAAAAGTTTCAGTTCAGGAGTTTTCGTCCAAAAGGTCTCGATCATAAAGATATTAAGGGCTAAAGATAGTGATTTTGCTAATTGTGTGCAGAAAATAAGTTTCGGCCAAGTTTGAACATCCATAAATAATTTACCATAACTCCGCTTGACAAACAGCTTTTTGTTTTGAAAAATATGGTCGGTGAACTTGATTTTACTAGAAGACATTTTGTTCCAAAAAGTTTCACATCATGGTTAAAAATAGCCGCAAACATGGACGTTACAGCTACTAAAATACTTGTAACGTAAAAATAATATAGTTTTTCAGAAAATAATAGTTACGGCAACTTTATGAAAACGTGCATATATTTGTCGTTTCAAATCCGTTTTCTACGTAAAATATGTCCTTAGCTTCGTATCGAAGTAAACTAATATATTTTTGATAAGTCGAAATAATTTGTGAAGCTTAAGGCTCGTTTTGACCCGAACAAACTAAAAAGCGCATGCTGAATTTTCCGAAAATGCACTTTTCGTCGTCAAACTTTAAAAATTCACCACGGCTTCGTTATAAGTCCGTTTTATTCCGTTCAAGCGCCACGGATTCGTTTTAAAGTATATTTTCTAAATATCAAGGCCAAAGTTTCGTACCAACAGTAGGTTTTCCAGAAATTGAAACAAGGACAGAACCTTTTATATACGTATTGAAAATAGTTTTCTCGGACAAAACCTATTCTAATCCCTTCAAATCAACTCCAAAACTAATCTAATCCTACCATACACCTTCTTAGGGTGTCATGGGTTCCTAATCACCATCAAGACCAAAGAATACCATGGGAATAATTATAGGATGACCATAAATATATATAACTCAATAAAATCATGAAAAATGGTATAAATCACATATCATGCATATAAGCTCCAAAATGAAAAGATTCATATGAAAATGAAAAGGAAACATGAAAATGATAAAAACAAGCTTACTAGTGAAAATGATGAGGTGAAAGTAACAAGGATTAGCCTAAATACTCTTGGTTTTTATTTCAAAACCTTATATAGAGTATATACTAGATTGTTAATGACTTGGACTTGAAAATTTTGGTCCCTTGATACACCTTGAAGGTGGTCGGTTTGATGAAGAAGACACAAAGGAGAGAAAAAATATTCTTTGCTACTATGTGAATTATTAAAAGTACTTGAATGAAAATGAAGGTAGACTTGAAGTAAGTGTACAAGTTTAATGCAATCAAGAAAAATCACCAACTAACATACACCCCCTAAGTGGCGGATTTTCATGGATCATGTTCTCCAAGATATTTTTTTTTTTTTTATCTTGAATATATATATGTATAATTATAAAATAAAGTGTAAGTAAAGTGTAGGAAATGTAACTAGTAAAGGTAAATGGTAATTTTGGTACAAATAAATTTTTATTAGGTCAAAATAGAATGTAATGAGATGATAAAAATTGTAAAAATACTTTCCTTGTGAAATTTGAGTGATAAAATAATTATCGTATAATTTTTAAGAACAACGTCGTAATAATTTAACTTTAACGATTAATATACCAAATGAATTTGAAACACTAGGAAAACTAAAAATATAGTTTTTATGAACTAGATGTAAGTTTAAAAATGCATCGGGATCATTTTTGAAAGTAACGGATTAAATATTAAAAATGATAACTCACGCGATAATATTTATTGAATATAAAAATTACGCGATGAATGTGAAATAAAATGTCATGAATGAATTAATGAGATGTAAATGATGTCAATGAAATGTAGACTAATCTTAGTCCACATGAAATGTACGTGATGTTATGATCATGAATTCGCCGCTAAACCTTTAAGGTTACGCGAATTTGAAACAAGTAAACCAAGTTTACTATAAATGTTGAATTAGTGAGACATGAATGGTGTCGAGAAATGACCTGAAAGTACGGGTTGTCACATTCGCCCATCCAAAAAGGAATTCAGTCCCTGAATTCAATCGTTGTTAGGTCTAACGGGTTTAGGGTTTGATGTGGCAAACTTTCCCATTCCCGAGCAAAACCCTCAAAAGACTTTTTACCAACCAATTTTTACTTAATCTCACAACTCATCAAACAAGAACTGTCATGAGATTAGGCTAAATTGGTTTAGGTAACAACTTGTTTCTAGCTCGATCTTTGCAACTCATCAAACAAGAAGCGTCACGCGGATCAAGCGGAAACAAGTGGTTTGAAGAAAATCTCTTGAAAATTTGGCTCGACACGGAATTGCTTACACATATAAGCCTACTACTCCCTTCATTGCATGATTCTTCTGAATTAGACATAGGTGATCGGGCTATGTATAATTTAGGAGTAACTATGCAATGCTTGGACTAATCGACTCATATCTTTGTTTGATGTTGAGTCAATCGATGTTAAAATTGTGATGAACATCGAGGAGAGAAGACATGGAGAAGTGTCGTTAAAATGATCGATAAAGTAAAAAGAATTAAAATCCTCGTAAATGATAACAAATCGGAAAGAAAATAAAGTACGATAGATGAGAATATTTTACAACGAGTGGTTTAGCAAAAGTAGTACATCCTTAAGTTATAAAGTTTCGGATACGATGGACAACATAAACTTAGTACGACATAGTACATAAGGAGAAATAAGACTGTTAGTTTCAGAACTTCTTCAGTCTTCCGCGTCGTTGATACCTTGACGAGCTTCTCCTCCTCCTTCTAACATATATACATTCCCATGAGCACCTTCGACTTGTTGACCTTGGTTTTGAGGACATTGGTTCCGATAGTGTCCCTGTTCCCCACATCCGAAGCACGTAACTATGGTCTTGCCCTTACAGTCCTTAGCAAGGTGTCCTACTTTGTGACAGCTAAAACATATACCACATGGACCATTATGATGTAGCGTGCATTGGTGGCATCGCGGTAAGTTTCCTGCATAAGCTCTTCCCTTTGTTGGTGCAGCAACATAGACTCTGGCGACTTCTTGTCTTCTATTCTGTTGTTGATGATGGTTAATGTTACGGTTTTGGTTGTTGTTGTTATAACCTCCTTGGTCGTCTTCCCATTTTCTTTTGTTGTGGTTGATTTGGTTATCGTCGTTGTTGTCGTTGTTTTGGTTATTGATGTAGTTGGTGCGGTTGTTGGGGTTGTTGTTGTTTTGGTTGGTGTTGGTATACTTGCCTCTCTTCACCACTTGTGCCATCAACTTCTGAGTCACACGAATAGCTTCCTCAATTGTTTGTGGATCGAATGAAGTCACATCTCCTTGAATCACTTCGGGAAGTCCCCCGATAAAAGCCTCTAGCAACTTCTCATTATCAGAAACCATGGATGAACATAACGCGGCCAATTCTTGGAATCTCCAAATGTAAGTGTCAATATCGCACCCAATAGTTACTAGTTCATAGAACTCGGTCTCCAACTTTTGACTTCGATGCGAGGACAAAACTTAGTCACCAAACTCTTGAATTGCTCCCAAGTAAGCTTGAAAGCATTCTCCATTCCAATCGGTTGAGCATATGAATTCCACCAAGACAATGCTCCATCAAGTAAAGTACTCGTAGCAAATTTGACCTTACTATCATCCGGACAGTTACAAAGCAAAAACACGGATTCCAACTTTTCAAACCATCGTACCATTGCTGTAGCTCCTTCCGTCCCTCTAAACTTCGTGGGCTCACCACTTTTGAAATCCTTGTACGAACATCTTTTAACCCCGGACCCTCCTGCATTTACTTGAAGACAAGTTTTGCGGCTTCAAGAACCAGCCATGCCTCGGCGGCAGCGGCGATCACCGTTCCTTTCAATCCTTAATGCCTCGCTACACTATCCCTTACCAACTTTTGAATAGCCGCTTGAGTCATTTCATTGTGGCTTTCTTGATTGCCATATCTTCTTCAAAACAAGAGGAAATGTGAGACGTAGCAAAATCCGATGTTAATAATAAACGCTCCAAAGAAATGTGATAAGAATGATAAGTTTGAGGTTATCTTTCAAAATAATCGACGGTTTCCTACGAAATGGGTTATGATGTGTCGTAAGTGTTTCAAATGTATAATGGTTTAGTAACTTAGTGTGTGAATAAAGTGTAACTCGACATGTTAGTGGTGAAACAAAGAAGTGAGAGCGACTTCGCCCTATTTAAAAGTTTATCTCGGCATTCGACGTTATCGGTGATGAATCAGCTGATATAAAAATTGTGATAAGGAATGACAAGGAATTCTCCACGTTAGAGTATGGGGAAAAGATAATGGGATGGGCATTTAAGGGCATCCATGTGACAATCGTTTTGAAATGAAAGTAAATAACTCGAAAAATGTACGTATAAATCGCATGCAAAGTGAACATGCACTTGTGATGAAATGATGAGATGCTATGATAATGTAGTTATAGTCTAGGGTCAATGATGCAACCTAGTTCTCTATAATCAAGCTCGATGCCAATCTGTCACACCCCAAATTACATTTTGCGTGGAATGGAATTCACGAGGATTGATTGTCATAGCATCACAATCACAGTTATATTGAACGACCTAAAGTGTCGTTTGGAAAAATACATCGTTTGATTTAATAAAATAATCGAGTTTACAAAGTAGGTCCCAAATGAAAATCAACTTGTGCGGAAATAAGTTTGTTACAATTCAAACGATGTTTTAAAGCACGTAAAACCCAGTGAGGCGCGTCGTCATCGCGACTCCATGATGTGTCCAAATGCATGCCGTGAAGTGAATGCCTTAGAAACACGAGATAAAAACATGCTAAAAGTGTCAACACAAAGGTTGAGTGAGTTCATAGAGTTTGTTTTGAAATGTAAAGCCTTTCAAAAATCGTTTATGCAGCAAAGGCATTGTGAATCCACTCAGTTCCAAGTCCCGCCCATACAAAACTTGCAACCTGTGTGTTCACAACCCATTGCCAAGATATGTATAATTTGTGTTCAAGCCCACATCGTCAAATGAATTCACAATAGTACCTAACTCGACGTAGAACAATAGCACATAATCAATAGCACCTAACTCAATGTATCAGTAGTCAACTGATTTAGAACGTTATACGACGTAGAACCGTAGCACGCAAACAAGAACAATTTATATAGTACAACATTCGGTTTTGAAATGATGTAATCATGATAGGAGTTATCCTTAAAAATATAAAGTACTTGTGAAAAATAAAATCAAGTAGTTGAGCATGTATCTCCCCCAAAACAGTTATGAAAACAAGTAAAAGCAGGGGCTATGAAACTCACTTGGTAAACTGAGGCGATGACAAAAGTGAGTACACCGAGGTATAATGTGAAACTTTAATCTTGACCTATGATGAATTTTATGATATGTCATGAGTTGCAATGTAATGTTATGCATGCATTACGTATGTTATTTATACCATTTACGGGTTTTGAAAATATTACTCGTCGTCGAAAAATACTCTTTTGACGTCTTGACCATTCAAAAATCACTTTACAAGTTTTTACGTCAAAATGTCATCCTACAATGGTTTTATAATGATTTTTGGTGAAATTACCACTTTTCGTCGCAAAACAATGTCGTCGGAAAATCATGAAATTAACAAAAATGGCTCCGGAAAAGTAGTCGTAAAATGGTGTACGTCGATCGTTAGAGAACGAACTCGACTGTTTTGGAAAGTTTGTATCGATATCTAAAAGTTTCAGTTCAGGAGTTTTCGTCCAAAAGGTCTCGATCATAAAGATATTAAGGGCTAAAGATAGTGATTTTTGCTAATTGTGTGCAGAAAATAAGTTTCGGCCAAGTTTGAACATCCATAAATAATTTACCATAACTCCGCTTGACAAACGACTTTTTGTTTTGAAAAATATGGTCGGTGAACTTGATTTTACTAGAAGACATTTTGTTCCAAAAGTTTCACATCATGGTTAAAAATAGCATAAACATGGACGTTACTGACTACTAAAATACTTGTAACGTAAAAATAATATAGTTTTTCAGAAAATAATAGTTACGGCAACTTTATGAAAACGTGCATATATTTGTCGTTTCAAATCCGTTTTCTACGTAAAATATGTCCTTAGCTTCGTATCGAAGTAAACTAATATATTTTTGATAAGTCGAAATAATTTGTGAAGCTTAAGGCTCGTTTTTGACCCGAACAAACTAAAAACTGCATGCTGAATTTTCTGAAAAATGCACTTTTCGTCGTCAAACTTTAAAAATTCACCACGGCTTCGTTATAAGTCCGTTTTATTCCGTTCAAGCGGCCACGGATTCGTTTTAAAGTATATTTTCTAAATATCAAGGCCAAAGTTTCGTACCAACAGTAGGTTTTTCCAGAAATTCGAAACAAGGACAGAACCTTTTTAATACGTATTGAAAATAGTTTTTCTCGGACAAAACCTATTCTAATCCCTTCAAATCAACTCCAAAACTAATCTAATCCTACCATACACCTTCTTAGGGTGTCATGGGTTCCTAATCACCATCAAGACCAAAGAATACCATGGGAATAATTATAGGATGACCATAAATATATATAACTCAATAAAATCATGAAAAATGGTATAAATCACATATCATGCATATAAGCTCCAAAATGAAAAGATTCATATGAAAATGAAAAGGAAACATGAAAATGATAAAAACAAGCTTACTAGTGAAAATGATGAGGTGAAAGTAACAAGGATTAGCCTAAATACTCTTGGTTTTATTTCAAAACCTTATATAGAGTATATACTAGATTGTTAATGACTTGGACTTGAAAATTTTTGGTCCCTTGATACACCTTGAAGGTGGTCGGTTTGATGAAGAAGACACAAAGGAGAGAAAAAATATTCTTTGCTACTATGTGAATTATTAAAAGTACTTGAATGAAAATGAAGGTAGACTTGAAGTAAGTGTACAAGTTTAATGCAATCAAAGAAAAATCACCAACTAACATACACCCCCCTAAGTGGCGGATTTTCATGGATCATGTTCTCCAAGATATTTTTTTTTTTTTTTTTTATCTTGAATATATATATGTATAATTATAAAATAAAGTGTAAGTAAAGTGTAGGAAATGTAACTAGTAAAGGTAAATGGTAATTTTGGTACAAATAAATTTTATTAGGTCAAAATAGAATGTAATGAGATGATAAAAATTGTAAAAATACTTTCCTTGTGAAATTTGAGTGATAAAATAATTATCGTATAATTTTTAAGAACAACGTCGTAATAATTTAACTTTAACGATTAATATACCAAATGAATTTGAAACACTAGGAAAACTAAAATATAGTTTTTATGAACTAGATGTAAGTTTAAAATGCATCGGGATCATTTTTGAAAGTAACGGATTAAATATTAAAATGATAACTCACGCGATAATATTTATTGAATATAAAAATTACGCGATGAATGTGAAATAAAATGTCATGAATGAATTAATGAGATGTAAATGATGTCAATGAAATGTAGACTAATCTTAGTCCACATGAAATGTACGTGATGTTATGATCATGAATTCGCCGCTAAACCTTTAAGGTTACGCGAATTTGAAACAAGTAAACCAAGTTTACTATAAATGTTGAATTAGTGAGACATGAATGGTGTCGAGAAATGACCTGAAAGTACGGGTTGTCACATATATACATTAGTTTTACTATTAAATTAAGTTTATACATGTGAATAGGGGCGTTATTCGGGTTGACCCAGTCGAGTTCGGGTCAACTCAAGTCGGGTCAAATCGGGTCAAGCCTTAAAAATACATACTCGAACCCGACCTTGTTTAGAAATCGGGTCAACTCGGGTTGGGTCAATTCGGGTTCGGGTCAACTCGGGTCGGGTCAATTTGTCTTCGGGTCAAGGCTAAAAAAACATACCCGAACCCGACCTTGTTTAGAATTCGGGTCAATTCGGATTGACCCGATTGACCCAAATATATTTTTGAACCCGATTGACCCGACCTTGACTCGGGGCGGTTTCTGGTCGGGTCAGCCCGAATGACACCCCTACATGTGAATGCACCTCAGTTATAATTGAAAATAAGTTAAAAACATTTATATTTAATACGTCAAATAATTGAGCTCGTCGGTTTAAGCTTTTCTTGAGTTCAAAGTTATGGTTAAAATATTTTTGTATTTTCTCATCATTCATAGAATATATTTTGGTTGTATTCGGTAAATTTTATTTAATTTAAAATAAGATTTTACACGGTTGAGTTGCTTTTTAATCTTCGTTATATATGTTATAATAGTGCGTGCCTGCATCATCTAGCCTTATTTAATAATCTAGCCAGCCGAAGTCTTCTCTACCTTATATATATCTTGAAAAGAATAATTAATAGATCGATCGATACACATGCGCAATGAGTACCCTTTTAGATGCTTGGGTATTGAATAATATAAGGTCAATGAAGGTTATTGAAAGAAATTTCTATCTTAAATTAAAGATATATGTTGTATTTCGGTAACTATCTAAATACCCACTTATAAAATATGAGTGATAATTATCAAAATGTCATAATTAGCGGTAAGCCTATACTATATGGCTTCGCCGTAAGAGGTCGGTTCAAACTCACTAGTTACACATTTGGGAATGATCAACGAAAAGGAGGTCGGGTTGAAAAAGGTCGTGGAATACCTCAGTTAGGCGGT
The DNA here is from genome assembly GCA_022545495.1 of Chrysanthemum lavandulifolium. Classification (NCBI taxonomy): domain Eukaryota; kingdom Viridiplantae; phylum Streptophyta; class Magnoliopsida; order Asterales; family Asteraceae; genus Chrysanthemum; species Chrysanthemum lavandulifolium. The sequence continues at coordinate 231,974,393 of CM040239.1, read as the reverse complement.
GTATATGTAGTAAGACACTTGCCCGCCACATATGTGCATGTATGTATGTATGTATGTATGTATGTATATATATATATATATATATATATATATATATATATATATATATATATATATATATATATATATATATACACGGATATTTTGAACAAAAATAATTGTCAAGACTTGTATAACGAAATGGGCATTTGCATCAAGTTTTAAAATATGTTCCAAATACACAAGTATTTGGCACAAGTACTAGAAATCGTTCTAAATACATATACATATTTGGCACTGGTGGTACCAATTGACCCAAATACATAAGTATTTGACACCGCTTATGGAAATCGTTCCAAATACACATGTATTTGGCACCACTATTTGACAGTGTTCCAAATGCATATGTATTTGAAACGGTTTTACAATAGTTGTTCCAAATACATATTTTTTTGGTACGGTTGTCCAAACAGTGCCAAATACGCGTATTTGGAACTCTTTTATTACCGTTCCAAAAAGGTTCGTCCCAAAAAGCCCATTTTTTTGTAGTGAGGGTGAGGATAAGACATAGAAAGAATCAAATGTTTTCAGAGGGGTAGGGATGAAGAATCAAAGATGTGAGACGGTAAAGATGGATATTTTTGGATTTTTGGATAAACATTTAGTAAAAACAAAGAATGAAAATATTTATGGTGATCGATTAGTCAAACGAATTAACTTCACGATAATTTTGGTTTTATATGAAAATAAGGAAATATAGAAAAAGATGGTAAATATACAATGGGTGTATATTCAACAACAACGATGCTTCAAATTAAGTGAGTACGCAAAGACACCTCCCCGTGGCGCAAAATTTGATTCGCTCCCAGACGGTCAAGTTTTGTTACACAAGCTGACCACTTGTGAATGGTCAACCGTAACAAACTTCAAACAATCTGGAACCAAATGCAATTAAGATCTGGAGAGTGTAGTGTTTCCCCGGGTCGTTAAGTCCCAACGAGGTGTGAACACTGTAATACAACGAATCTGTGATCGGGTGAATATTGAACAAGAAAAGGGTGATGATTGATTTATACTAAGGAATAAAAGAAAATAGCTTAAACAAGCTATAAGAACAAGTACGTGAAAGCGTAATACTTAAAAACGTCTAAAATCTAAAAACGCTTACGTTTAATTAAAATTCTACGTAAACGTACAAAATAAAACGTGAAAATAAAGAAGTAAAAGGCCTACAAATATTAAAATGATATTTTTACAATCCTAATAATAAAAGAAAATTATTAGAAAAAGAAAATTATTTTTAAAACTATTTATCTAATTATTATTAATTAAAAACTATTTTTACTTATTTAATAATACCCTAAAATACAAGAAATTATGAAATAAAGCTAGAAAAATGAAATTATGACTTGGAAAAATCTAAAATAACTAAAGAGAATTTTCAAAACTAATTTTGTATTTTTCTGATTATTTTTCTATTTTCTATGAATTAAAAACTATTTAAAACTACTTAAATTGCTAAAAATTACAAATTTAACTAAGAAAAATCTGGAAAAATATTTTTTTGACTTTTTGTATTTATCTTAACCTAGGAAAAATAAAAACTTATTTTTTTGAAACTTTTATGATTTATTTGTATTAAAAGCTAATTAAAATTGCTAAAAAATGAAATTAAATGCAGAAAAATAGCAAAAGAACAGTGAAAAATATGAAAACTTCCAGAATATTATAAAATATTATTCTAAATATAGGAAAAATAATAAAAGTGGTGCGGTGTTCAATAATTAGGTTACGTAGTGAAAAGTGCTTATAAATAAGCACTAAAAATAAGCTATGAGTACCAAATGAGCACCAAATTATCACAGAAGCTATAGTATGCTAAAATTACTTAAAACCAACATATTCCAACTATCCTAAACCTCTGAACAACAATCTACAATGATATGGGTCTATTTAAGCACTAGTGCCAAAGCGACACTTATGTACTAACTTTAAGCTCTTGTTAAGCCAGCTTATAAAAATCACAAAAATAAAATAAAATCACCATGAAAACCACTACCAACCAAAGTGTCTAAATCCAGAATTTCAGCTAATAAGGACTAAAATTGAGGAAACTAAAATGAAAAAGTGGAAGCTATGGAAGCGGGTCAAAATGAGCTATTAAGCTTGCATAAGCTAATAAAAAGCTACCACTCTTGAACCAAAGGTTGAATAAGCTATAAACAAGTTATGGGAACTTAGAATAAGCAACAACAACAAGAAAAACACACTAAATAAGCAAAAATAAGGAATAAGCAAAGCGGGAGTTTTGTGAAAAAGGCTTAAAGAAGCTAATGAATAAGCGGTTAATAAGCTAAGTAGAGATAAACTAATATTTTCTAATTAAGATGAGCAGCTAAACTTTAATATCCCAAAAGCTTATATCCTAAATCCTAATGGTAAGATCACAATAAAATTACAAAGTTTATTCAAACGGGTTTCTATGAAATTTTGACTTTTGTGATTATGAAATTTTGACCAATTTGAACTTTGATCTTAATTTGCCAACTGAATATGATGTTTTAAGCTAAAGCAAAGTTACATAAGGCTCTTCAAACATGCGGAACCAAATGCAATTAAGATCCGGAGAGTGTAGTGTTTCCCGGGTCGTTAAGTCCCAACGAGGTGTGACACTGTAATACTAACGAATCGTGATCGGGTGAATATTGAGCAGGAAAAGGGTGATGATTGATTTATACTAAGGAATAAAGAAAATAGCTTAAACAAGCTATAAGAACAAATGCGTGAAAGCGTAATACTTAAAAACGTCTAAAATCTAAAAACGCTTACGTTTAATTAAAATTCTACGTAAGCGTACAAAATAAAAGCGTGAAAATAAAGAAGTAAAAGGCCTACAAATATTAAAATGATATTTTACAATCCTAATAATAAAATAAAATTATTAGAAAAGAAAATTATTTTTAAAACTATTTATCTAATTATTATTAATTAAAACTATTTTTACTTATTTAATAATACCCTAAAATACAAGAAATTATGAAATAAAGCTAGAAAAATGAAATTATGACTTGGAAAAATCTAAAATAACTAAAGAGAATTTTCAAAACTAATTTTGTATTTTTACGATTATTTTCTATTTTCTATGAATTAAAACTATTTAAAACTACTTAAATTGCTAAAATTACAAATTTAACTAAGAAAATCTGGAAAAATATTTTTTGACTTTTGTATTTATCTTAACCTAGGAAAATAAAAACTTATTTTTTGAAACTTTTCGATTTATTTGTATTAAAAGCTAATTAAAATTGCTAAAAGCGAAATTAAATGCGAGAAAAATAGCAAATGAACAGTGAAAATATGAAAACTTCCAGAATATTATAAAATATTATTCTAAATATAGGAAAAATAATAAAAGTGGTGCAGGTGTTCAATAATTAGGTTACGTAGTGAAAAGTGCTTATAAATAAGCACTAAAAATAAGCTATAAGTACCAAATGAGCACCAAATTATCACGAAGCTATAGTATGCTAAAATTACTTAAAACCAACATATTCCAACTATCCTAAACCTCTGAACAACAATCTACAATGATATGGGTCTATTTAAGCACTAGTGCCAAACGACCACTTATGTACTAACTTTAAGCTCTTGTTAAGCCAGCTTATAAAAATCACAAAAATAAAATAAAATCACCATGAAAACCACTACCAACCAAAGTGTCTAAATCCATAATTTCAGCTAATAAGGACTAAAATTGAGGAAACTAAAAATGAAAAAGTGGAAGCTATGGAAACGGGTCAAAATGAGCTATTAAGCTTGCATAAGCTAATAAAAAGCTACCACTACTGAACCAAAGGTTGAATAAGCTATAAACAAGTTATGGGAACTTAGAATAAGCAACAACAACAAGAAAAACACACTAAATAAGCAAAAATAAGGAATAAGCAAAGCAGGAGTTTTGTGAAAAAGGCTTAAAAGAAGCTAATGAATAAGCGGTTAATAAGCTAAGTAGAGATAAACTAATATTTTCTAATTAAGATGAGCAGCTAAACTTTAATATCCCAAAAGCTTATATCCTAAATCCTAATGGTAAGATCACAATAAAATTACAAAGTTTATTCAAAACGGGTTTCTATGAAATTTTGACTTTTGTGATTATGAAATTTTGACCAATTTGAACTTTGATCTTAATTTGCCAAGCGAATATGATGTTTTAAGCTAAAGCAAAGTTACATAAGGCTACTCCACTGAATTCTAAGCACAAATCAAACTTTTGGTTTCAAATATTCTATGATTATGAAACAAGACGAGTTTAAGAAGGATTTTGACTTTTACTCAAATAGGATGAAAACTCATGGTGAATTGGTTCTAATATACCTAAGTGAGACTCAAGCATCGGATCTTAAGCGATTTCGACCCTCTAGCTCAATGTAGCAACTAGAAACAAACACTACTTCATACCACTTAAATACAATCTACTCTATCTAAATCTTAATGCTACTCATGGCGGGTTTAATCTCGATCTATCAACTAAATGAGAACCTATTAGTGCAAAATGAAGATTATATCAAACTAATAAGAGCTAAACAACCTATGCAATGAAACAGTTATGTAGAGATAATTCAAGAGCATGTTGAAGACACTTACAAGTTCTCTTGCCACTATGGGCACACAAGCTACTTAAACCCAATCACCACTCACTATTACACCAATTCCAACCCAATTCCAAAGCATACCCATCATCTAAGCAAGCTCAGCTTCTTATTTGACTGCAGTTGACTTTTGTTGACTGTCTTTAAGATTTGAGTAAATTTTTAAGATTGAAACAAATTTAAGCTCACAATAAGCTATAACAAGCTTAAATGAGCATAATCAGTCCACTGTAACAATTTTAACTTAACAAAGCTTAATTTGGAATTTCGACTTTAAAATTGCAAACTTGAGAATTAATGCTACAAACTTGAAAGCGAGATTAAAATGAGTTCAAATTACATTAAGGAAAGCAGAATACAAGCAAGGATTTTAACTTTAGAAACAAACTAAGATCATTTAAACAAAAGCGACATATAGGAAATTTAAAAACTAAGTACTACGCTTTCTTCTTTCTTCTTCCTCCTTTTTATAGCAAAAGGCTTTCCACTGACCTCGATCAAATCCACTTCTTTCCTTGGCCATTGGATTACTTGAGTGGATATTAGCCATAGATGGTTTTGGCGGAAAGAGATATATGAGGGTTACGTGAAATTACAACCTGGGGTGGTGGAGGTAGGGATAAGGTAGGTATGATGATTATGGAGTGAGGTTGGAGGGATAAGGTGTTGCGGTGATGGGAGAGTTTGCGGCAAGTGAAGAAGGAGATAAGGTGTTGGAGGAAAAGGATGGTTTGGTAGGGTGTTGACCGGGTATATTGGACGAGGGTCCAAAAGGTTTTAGCGGGGGTCCAAAGTGTATATGGCGGTCGAGTCCAAAGGGTCAAGGCTTGTATTTAAATAACAAGGACTTGTTTTGCAATTTCGAAAGATGGAGGACCAAAGCGCCATTTCGATTTTCCGAGGACCAATCATGCACATTCGAAATTATAATCCAAGGGCCAAACTTGACAATCTCCAATATTCCAAGGACCAAACTTGACATTTTGAAAGTTTAGGGACCTAAGTTGTAATTTTGCAATTTTAAATCTCAAGGACCAATTTTACAACTCATGAATCCTAGGGACTTGAAATGATATTTTCTTTATTTTGATTTACGAGGGTATTTTTGACAACTTTTGAAACTTGGGGACTAAAGCGCCAATTATGCAAACTTGATACATTTTCACCGATTTTGATATTTTTGCATTTAAGACACATAAAACACTTATTTGTGATATTTTTATCATTTTGATGCATTTCTGAGTGTTTTCAGATGTTTTTGCAGTTTAAATGGTACAAAAATGATGAGTATTTAGACACTCATCACACTACTACCAGAAACTCAAAATGATTTTGAAACAATTAAGCAACACTTTTTAACACACAAAATATTCGAGACAGATTAAAAAAATAGAACATACAAACAACTTGAAGTAATTAAAAACTGAATTGTAAAATGGATTCAACTGAAATTAAAAATGCAAGGAAATTTAAGTGATAACAGTAAATGGGACTAGAATATGGATTTTCTCGACTGAAACTAGAAACTAAATTGAAACTAAAAATTAACTAACTAAAAAACTAACTACCGACTCCTTTGTACAATGGCTACAATGAGCTTTTATACTACTGCCTCCAAAGTCTTCAATCTCACTCGTGCTTGTGCTTCTCTTGGGAGACAAAACAGCCAACAACATGCTTCTGCTTTTTCTTCAGTACCCGAGAGTGATGGGGAGAGACAAAGCGTGCAAGGAAGGGTGATGGGTTTTATGTTTGTGTCTGGGTAAGGGGATGGGTTTATAGGATTTGTCAGGGGAAAGGATGGGTTGAAGGTTTTTTTAATTTTAAGGTGTGGTGATTGTCTGGTTTGGTATGGACAGGGTAAAGGATGGGGAGGTTGAGTGTTTCAGTGAATGAAGAAAAAGGAGCTGGGTTTTATTTTGGAGGGAAAAGGGAGTAGGGGTCGTGGGTGCCTGGTTTGGTTTGTAGTAGGATTAAGCCCAAGGATCACTTTTGCAATATATCCAAACTTGAGGGACTGAATTAGCAATTTTCCAAAATTTATCAAAAGGACCAATTTTGACAAGTTAGAATTACCAAAGGACTAAAATGTTAATTTTCCAATTTAAAATGTCCAGGGTAAATTCATCAATCTTTGAAATTTCGAGGACTAAAGTTGCCATTTTGCAAACCGAGCTTTATAAGGCTAATTTTGACAACTTAAAAATTCATGAGGGCCTTTTATGAAAAATTACATGTTTTGAATAACCGGGGACTAGATTTTGACAATTATCGCATAAAATACTGATCTAAATATTTTTTCTGTCTTTTGAGACTTTTCAAAGTGTTTTTATTTGTTTTGCGGTGTAGAAGGAACAAAATGATGAGTATTTAGACACTCATCAATCCCCACACTAAAACATTGCTAGTCCCTAGCAATCTTTTGAGAAAACTTAATGGATTTGAATCTCTTTACCAAAAGTCATTACTTCTTGAGTAGCCAATTGTTTTAGTTCAAGTAAGAACCTTGGTACAATGATAACCAAATGATTTTGAGCAAATCACCGACTTTCAACGGTTTTGATTTGTCTTTACCGAGCCGTTTGCTTCGGACTAATAACTCTTAGATAAAATATCTTTGGTGAGTCGATTACCAATTATGGTTTTCCAAGCGCCTTTACCACAAGCCATAAACTTGAGGGCTAGCCAACTCTTCACTAATTAAAGATATGGTGGTGAACACCATACAATTTTGGGCAAATTGCAAGCCGTCAACGGATTTGATAAATCTTTACCAAGAGCGTTTGCTCTGGATTAGCCAATCCTTTTGTTTGTTAGACATGGCGCATCGATAACCATAAGTGAGTAAGTGCAAAACACTTACTCCAAAAAATTTCGCCAAAATGGCGGAATTGGGTGGTATAATTACATGATAAAATTCGTGAGAATTCCCCACACTAGAAATGAATATTGCCCTCAATATTCAAAGTACCGCGGTTATGCGAAACATAGAACGTAAAAGGAAATACTACGGCCATTATTTTATTTTTGATATATACATTTTTTTTTATTATATTGAAACTTTATATACAACAATGGGGCAACTCCCCACACTAGGGTGGTACACGGGTGAAAACCCATGTTTAACTCTTGTTTTTGATTACCGAGTCGCTAGCTTGACTCGACCCCGAATTAATTTGTTCATGGGGAAGTAAGTGGAAGAGACAATCTCCATCGGACTTTCATTCAAGATGTTTGTATAAACATTGAAGTACGTGAAAGTTCCACACCGACGAGATATACATAGACAGACTCGGCTCACAAATGGTAAATGAAAATGCCGGGGTCAAAGATAGTGTCCTCATTCCCGAAGGAGTGAAGAACAGGAGAAGTGACAGAATATATGAAGAAAAGAAAGAAAATTATGATAAAAATCATGACTAACTCTTCATCCTCAATAGGAGAATTCATAGTTTCATGAATCTCATCAGTTAAGCTCGCATGATCAAGACATATTATGGGTGGTCTAGATCAAAGTAGAAATTATCATACTCCGGCGGAGATATGATATGAGTGAGTTCATCTGAGAACTCCTTGAAGGTAAATGAATCATATTCATAATTGATATGAGTGGGTTCACTGGTGAACTCCTCCAATGTAAATGATTCATAATCGGGAGAGAATTATGAGAATGAAAAGTGGTGCGCCACTAATCTTCTCTCCCATATTATCAAAACAGAAGGCTTTCATTTCGGATTAGAATCATCGGAAGAATGTCACTACCCTTAATGGGGATAGGAGATGAAATAGGTTTCTCTTTGAAAGCCTCGATTTTAGAAATGAGAAGACCGACATTCGATAATGTTGCACGAAGTTCTTCATCTTTGATTTCGATGTCGATAACTTCATCATTCTCTTCTTCTAAGCTAACAAGCTCGGAAGGTAAACATTCCACATAAGCGATGTCTCCACAAGATAACGAATCATCATCATTAGAATTGGAGAACATCTCAACATGATCTTTGGGAAGACAAGAGGGTAGGGATATCACATAAATGCTCGAGAATTCCTGTGACTCTCTTGGGATTGGGACAAGGTTCTCGACACTAGACTTTATGAATTCGTCCGGTTCTTTTTCGTGAACAGTGTCAAGATGCTCATCCCCATAATAAGAGAGTGAGTGTGAATCTCGGGTGTGATAACAACAGACCGAGGGAGTTGAGAAGGACTAGCAGTTATGGATTCTACAAGTTCCATTATTTCTCGCTAGTGATTGATCATATTCTTTTCTCCTGTATTTCCACGGATGGAATCTCAAGCGATGAACTTGATGAATCTTTATAAAATTGTAGAATATCAAGGGTATCTTCATCATCACCGTCATCGAAATGATACGGAATCGAGAGCTAGATTTGGTCGCTTTTGTATTTCAATTAATTCCCTAATAGAGTTTTCACGGCAATGGGAATCTAATTTAGCGACTGCTCTTGACTAACAATTCTTCCATGGATTTTGATTTGGATTATCTTGGGAATGTTTACATTCCTTCAAATCTTCACTAAATCCAAAAGATCAAGGAGAAGATTTTGAGGAAGTGGCTTAGGGTGAGGTGGTGCTGATTCATTTAGTCTTGTAGAGGTTGGTCATGATCTGAAGAGTCGTAATTGTTACAAGGAAATGGATTCCTTGTTTGACAATCGAGCTAAAGTGTGGACCTCCACAAGTACTCACAACAAAATGATTGTTGTGGTGGTCATGTGAATAATATGGAATTTGGTCATTTCAAAGTCACGAGTGTTACCAAGCTGTTCATAGACAAACGTGTTCCGGTTTGACACTCGAGTTCTTGATGAGGACCTCCACAAAATTCACATGAATATGTCGAATCTCATGATGTGGTGGTGGTAGAATGAATCGGATGTGTCATGGTAAGGATAGGGAGCTTGGTTATAGACGGACCCATTTCACGACTCTACCATGCTAAAAGCGAGACAATTATCATCATTATGAGGCCACCACACCATTGACAACCAAGAAGGTGAGGATAAGACATAGAAAGAATCAAAGAGTTCGGAGGGTAAGAAATGAAGAATCAAAAGAGTAAGAGGGTAAAGAGGAATATTTTGGTATTTTGAAAACATGTTGTAAAACAAAGAATGAAAATATTTTTGGTAATCGATTAGTCAAGCGAATTAACTTCACGATAATTTTGGTTTATATGAAAATAAGGAAATATGGACAAAGATGGTAAATATACAATGGGTGTATATTCAACAATCATCGATGCTTCAAATTAGTAGTCTGTGACACACCTCCCGTGGCGCCAAAATTTGATTGGCTCGAACGGTCTATCATTTATTAGTCAACCACTTGTGAATGGTCAACCATAAAAGTCAAACATTTCGAACAAAATGCAATTAAGTCCGGAGGAGTTTAGTGTATCCCGGTCGTTAAGTCCCAACGAGGTGTGAAAGCGTAATACAACGAATCGTGATCGGGTGAATATTGAGCAGGAAAAGGTTATGATTGATTACACTAAGGAAATTAAATCTAATAAAGACTTTGAAGTCATTTTAATTCTATATTTAAAATCGTTAGATAAAAAATATGCAATTTACATCCTCTGAATGCAAATATAATTTTCCTACATTCTAATTGACCAAAAATAATTTTAGGAAGAAGCCGGGTATTTTTTCGACTTTTAATTTATTTATTACGAATTAAAAACTATAAATGTAAAAATTAATTATAAAAAAATACTAAAACTTAATGAAAAATTATGAAACTTTTTCTAAAAATACTTTATTAAAATCTTAGGCTAGAGAAAATACTAAATCTGAAAAATAAGTTGGAGATAAGCTGTAATTATGCTAAACTGTATATAAAGCTAATAAAGGAAAAACAAAAAGGCCTTAAAGCAATAAATGGCGTAATATATAACATAATAAAAAGAGTAGGACAGTTGGTTGAGGGTGTTGTCTGTTAGGGCGTAGACTGTTGGTGCAGCAGGTCCTGAGTTCGAATCTTAGCAGGCCTCTTTTTGGTTTTTAGTTTTATATTTTCTTCTATTTGCAACTTCAAGAGTAGATCACGGTAAAACCTTTTTACAAATACTAACTATACAAAACTAGAAATAAAAATTGTTAGTCGTGAGATAAAAAAATGAGAAACAAAAGCTAAAAAAAAAAAAAAAAAAAAAAAAAAAAAAAAAAAAAAAAAGAACATTTGGTTATTGGCTAACAAGGGACAAAAAGCTAACCTACCTATAAGCTAATTAGACCTAATCAGCTACTAATGACTAAAGGGAAATCCTAATAAGCTATGGCAACCTAAATAAGAAATAACCTAATCCTAAATAAGCTACAATAAGCAAATGAAACACTATGGGCCTGCTGATGTGGGTTGTTGTACCAGTTCTTCAAAACAGCCCAACGAGGGGTCTTTTGAGCTTATTCTAACTAAGCTACAAGGGGAGTGAGCTTATGAGCTTTTGGATTCTTAAAGACAAGCTGGGGGCCAAGATTTTGCCCCCACAAAACACCAAGTTAAACGTTTTTAACAAGCTTAAAAACAAGCTTCTAAGGGGCCTGTCGGGGACAGAACTGAAATGGGCATTAAGAGGGCTTATTAGAGGCAAAAATAAGCTACTAATCAAGCACTAAGTCCTAACCAAAGCATAAAAATATGAATACTATGCACCTAACTACTGATTGCAAACAAAACTAATCCTAAATCCAACTCCTAACCTATCTAAATCTAAGCTAAAAAAAATGATGAAGGCAGCAGTTAAGACAAGACAGTAAAACAGATTATATAAACACTAACCAAACTGATTTTTATCTAATTAAAACTAACATCAACTTCAAAACAATTACGGAGTACTTAACATTTGCATTAAACCATTTCAACTTCTAAAGTGGGTCAAAAACTGAATTTTGACCCAAAAATTTCACTGACCCAAACACTGCCTTATGGCAGAAATAGAAAACTGTTTTCACAAATCTTCGCTTAAGATTTTAAAAACTTAACTTGCACTACTACCAGAAACTCAAAATGATTTTTAAACAATTAAGCAACACTTTTTAACACACAAAATATTCGAGACAGATTAAAAAAAATAGAACATACAAACAACTTGAAGTAATTAAAAACTGAATTGTAAAATGGATTCAACTGAAATTAAAAATGCAAGGAAATTTAAGTGATAACAATAAATGGGACTAGAATATGGATTTTCTAGACTGAAACTAGAAACTAAATTGAAACTAAAAATTAACTAACTAAAAAACTAACTACCGACTCCTTTGTACAATGGCTACAATGAGCTTTTATACTACTGCCTCCAAAGTCTTCAATCTCACTCGTGCTTGTGCTTCTCTTGGGAGACAAAACAGCCAACAACATGCTTCTGCTTTTTCTTCAGTACCCGAGAGTGATGAGGAGAGACAAAGCGTGCAAGGAAGGGTGATGGGTTTTATGTTTGTGTCTGGGTAAGGGGATGGGTTTATAGGATTTGTCAGAGGAAAGGATGGGTTGAAGGTTTTTTTTAATTTTGAGGTGTGGTGATTGTCTGGTTTGGTATGGACATGGTAAAGGATGGGGAGGTTGAGTGTTTCAGTGAATGAAGAAAAAGGAGCTGGGTTTTATTTTGGAGGGAAAAGGGAGTAGGGGTCGTGGGTGCCTGGTTTGGTTTGTAGTAGGATCAAGCCCAAGGATCACTTTTGCAATATATCCAAACTTGAGGGACTGAATTAGCAATTTTCCGAAATTTATCAAAAGGACCAATTTTGACAAGTTAGAATTACCAAAGGACTAAAAATGTTAATTTTCCAATTTAAAATGTCCAGGGTAAATTCATCAATCTTTGAAATTTCAGGACTAAAGTTGCCATTTTGCAAAACCGAGCTTTATAAGGCTAATTTTGACAACTTAAAAATTCATGAGGGCCTTTTATGAAAAATTACATGTTTTGAATAACCGAGGACTAGATTTTGACAATTATCGCATAAAATCTGATCTAAATATTTTTACATCTTTTGAGACTTTTCAAAGTGTTTTTATTTGTTTTGCGGTGTAGAAGGAACAAAAATGATGAGTATTTAGACACTCATCGATAATCTTATATATAGAATCCGAATTTTTAGGTTTTAGGTGTGTAGTATTTTGGAGTAAAACCTAAACCGAACCAAGGGCATCTTGTACAAGTATTTTAGGGTTCCATACCCTATCTTACATCAAGATAAGTGTTTTACTTCATTAATTTAATTATGTCTTCCTTTGATTGTGTGTATGCTTGCATGTTCCCTATGTCCGGCTAATTTACTTGTGTGTTTGCTTAGGTAATATGAAACTTATTTATTGAATATTGATTGGTTGTCTCTTATCTTAATTGTGATTGACCTAGTATTGCGATAGGTCATTTGTTGTGCTAATAATGCTTGATTAATCTTTGTTGAACCTTAGTTTATAATCACCTAGAGTAATTGTAGGCTATACATCCAAAGAATACCTTAGAGTTAAAGTTTATAAATCCTGGATATTTTGTAGTCATTAACCTTTGGTAGCTTCAAAGAGTTAGGGATAAATGCATACCCTACGACTTTAGAAACACAACGCAATTAAGAATTAGGACTTGACAATTCAACCACCAATAGGAGATAACTAGGGAGTAATAAAGCCTAAGAAAATACATTTTTTACTATCATACGAGCACACAACAATAGACATAGACTACCCTCACCTTAGTTTAGATAATTACATAAGTTGAAGTAATCGGTAGAAATACCAACCCCCAAATCCAAACCCCGAGATTCGTACCTTTCCATTTCCTAAAAACATAAAAAGATAAAAAAAATAATCTTTCTCAAACCCAACCTTAGCGTAGTAACTTCTCACTAGCATTCCTATTCCCCTAGAGAACGATATCAATTCCGTGGCTTACCCTAATACTACACTACAACGATTAGGTTCATTGCCTAGGGTGTTGAAAAACTTGCTCGACGAAAAGGAAGTTCCTTTGACCCTGAACGCGCTGTGTAAGCGTATCACCTCCATGTGCTAAACAATTTCACAATCATATGCACATGTTCAGGGGGAGCATTTCTAAATGATCAAAACAATTAATGTACAAAATGCTTTGATTTTATATCACAAGTACCTTGATTGATTTTTCCAAATGAATTTTCTATTGGTTTTAAGAAGGAAAGTACAATACCAAAAGACCGACCAATTTACTTTATGCATGGTGTTATAAGGATGGTTAGGTTAGGTATTCGTTCTCACGATCTCGCCAGAGCCGGAAGGATCTACCCAGGGACAATCCACTAGATAGTGTAGAAGTCCTTAGATGAAGAAAAGAGAAAAATGAGAATACGGGAAGAGTGCGGTGAGGCAGGCTAGTCTTGGAATAAACCCAACAAGGTTCTAGTTATGAAGTCTCGGTAAGCTTGAAGGGGTTGAAGAATGAAAAGAATTGAATGTGAAAAGGGTGAAAAGAAATATCCTCCATTAATTCAACCTTAGGCGAAACCGGGTTCAATACATATGCTCTTGTTGGTTACTAAGGTAACACGGTATTGAAGACAAGGCGTCATGGACCCGATGGCGACCGCACTAAACTTCCCAAGCTACTCAAGTTCCTCTTAAAGGACTTGTTTCATTCTCAGGGAACCTACATAATCTATCGACTTTCTCTTAGAGATGGTTGATATTGAAGAAGAGACCTCTCCTAGTCTCTGCATAGGAAACCAAAGTGCACAATTGAGTCTAGAGCCAAGAGATCATCCACAATATCTCATTAGGACACAAAATTAATGAATACTTGCTGTTTCACACAATGTGGAAAGTAAGAATATATTAAGAGTCCTACGCATTATCCTTGTGGTATTTCCAGAACATCCGAGTGATATGTAAAGTATTCACAATGAAGATGGAAATCCTTCTAGAGCCAACATCAAACAAGCTCTTGGTGGGTCACATGTGAGATCTTTCCTAAAGATCAAACTTGTGACAACTGGATAGAAACAATGGGGCGATTCATTCTTGAATCAACCTTGGTCCAGCAAATGAATTGACGAATACTTTTGGAAAAACCATTCGATGTGCAAATCTTATTTTCTCTAGCACATCGAATGTATATTCACATGTAACAACCCGTAAAATTTTTGGATTATTATAATAATATTTATCACGTCAGAAAATTCAAATCGATTATTTTCTTACGGATGCCAATATCTAAAACTTAAAAACAAGAGGTCATCTCGTTTCTTTAAAACTAAGACACCGCACACACGATACTTGTCCACTAAGTATATGTGAAATTTATTATTTGTCCAAATTTTAAGCATACATAAGCTTAATCCATTGTTTCGGGAAGTTATTCCGGATACTGCAGCGCAGTAGCATACAAAACTAAAAATAAATACTGAGATAAGTGAAATATACATTTTTATCATTCATTGACAATCTAAGAAAGAAAACGAGAGGTTATCTCGTGAATTTAGAAAGTCACGGCACCGCACGCATACTGACACCAAATAAATAACGCAAACAGTTATAATCATATTCCAACATAATAAGAATGTCATATTATTACATTTAAGAAATCGTTTCCGAAAATATAATTTCTATATTTCTCGAGTACCGGGAAGGTACGTTTACTCAAAGATTCGACAAAACACGGGGTACCGATTGTACTGTTTGTATAATAAAACAAAAGAGATAACTCTTATCTCTCTCTCTCTCCCACGTTTCTATATTACCTGTCCCTCTCTCTCTCCTTTGTCGACACAAACCAGAAAAAAAAAACATGAGAATGGTGTGTTCTCCTCCCTTTTGAGAGTCAAAGCCTGAAATCATCTTCTTCATCCTCCCCAAATAGTATCCTACATCACTAGTCATCACATGAGGCTCTGGGAGCGAGGCTATGGAGAAAGAAACGTGAGCCAAGAAAGACTACCACTCTACAAGCAGGGTCAAGCAAGCCTAGGAATTCCATCTCCATGTTTTCATCTATATAGAGGGTCAAAATTTTTTTACAGGATATTCACACTCCTCTCACAAACATCAAAAATTAGGGTTCTATCAAATTAGGGTTCCATCATATCAAAGGGGTTTTCAAAATTGATTGAGGGGTTTCGTTCTTGGATGCATAAGGAACGTTTTCCAAGTATTCAATTGTTCCAATTGACCCCGAGACTTCCCCAATTGGAGAAAGTGATGTCGGTGCTCAATCCATTCTACCCACCAATTTGTTTTTGTAAGGTTAAACTCTTGTCATTTGCAAATTTTGATTTAACTTGTATATTATTCGAATTAATTGAGTCACATGAATTAAGATATAACTAAAGATTGTTGTGGTGTTGTTGTATTGTTGTTGTTGGATATTGTCGAGGCACCTCAAAAAGGGATATAAGAGAAAAAGGTTTAAAAGTGTAACAGGTTAATAATATTATTGCTACTGTCGAAATAAAAATACTATTCTTGTTTTGATTTTCAGCTTTTGAGTAGTTCTTACCTTCTTAAGCTTAAGTTCCTTCCTTGGCTTATAATCGAGTTTACTAACTCAATGAGGTGTTCGGCTTCAGTCTTGGCTTGACGGCACATTTGGTTTCGACATGTATATTGAAGCTAGCATAGCTCATGTGATTTTCAAATTATTTCCCTCTACTAAATTGTGATTATTGTCACTAAGAAATCCCTCTCGAGGGTATTTATTTTCCTGATTTGTGTCAAATTTGTATCGTCACCATACTTATAAGGATGAATGGTGTCCAGTCTCCATCCGAGTCGAGTTGTACCCGAGCGGTCGAGGAGCAAAAACTAAGTAGTAAGTCTTAAGTATCCTCTGATATGTTGTGTGATAAACCAAAAAGGGTCCTGATGTCTTGAGTTAGCATTAGCATGCTTTTATCATTGTTTTATTTCAGTCAAATGGGTACATTTTAATTCAAACCTGTCATCTACGCTTTTGCCTCGAGTCACAACGAGACAACTCGAGGGTGTTTTTTTCATCGTTTAAACACTAGCCCAAGAGCTAGTCGTGAAATACTCGTAAGAATCTTGCTGTCTAAAGGTTCGGCTTTCACTTTATCCTTGCGTCTAAGTATATTCTCAGAAAACTAATACCTAGAAACATAGAAACTGGTGTTATATTATCAGAATGGGCCACAGCCCAATCCAGATCAAAGGGGTGTTGTGTTGGGCCGAAGTCCATTCCGTCTGGTTTGTATTCTAACAGCCCACTTGGGGCGTGTGTAGTAGTAAGTGGTCTCGAGTATCCCTCGACTTATTCCCGTCTCCTTCAATTCATCAACTCGCCAACCATTACATCCTAGTACACTCGACTCAATCTGATTATAAAGCGACTCTCAGTGTATCGTAGACTTAAGGCTAAAATGAGACATACATCTAATTGACAAGCTTCTCAATATAAACTTGTAAACATACTCTTTCGACTACTAAAACTACTAAAACCGGGCAATAAACTTGATGAGACATATCATACAACTTTCAATAATTATCTCTTTGAATAAATATAATATACAACTTTTATCAATTTATTAAATATACAAACATATTTATTACATTACTATAACAAAGGCATATGATTAACTATTTCTCTTATATACAAGCCTCGATTTTAAATTGAAATCTAAGTATATAACTCAAATGGAAATCTTTATATTCAAAAATTGATAGAAACATAGAATTGGTAAATATATACTTACAAATTCAAACCCCTATTATTTACTCTCGGTAAGAAACAATTTTATGAAATTTTTGACGATAGTCACCTCGGATGGAACAGTTATCCATCCGGGTCAACTTCAATTTTTTTTATATAAATAATTATTATATTTGTCTTAACAATTTGAAATGATTATATCGACCCTTACATCAATTTTCTAATTACAAGCTTGATTATTTCTTTTGCATAACCGTTCTTTCAAAATGTATACAATTATATCAATAACACATGAAATGTATTTAAACCTTTTAGTAGCGACATAAATATAGGTATATATAAATATACTTTCTTCATTCATGATATCAAATTAATCCGATAATGTCTCATAACAAATGTACATACTTTTCGTACATCGTCATCCGGTTATCAACAAACCGAAGTCTTGTTCACCCTTGATATCTCTTATGCGTGTACCCTTCCACGTATTATCATTGGTCATCATTAAACCAAAGTCGTAATTACTTCTTCGAGATTCCTTCCATGTCATCCTTCCTAAGCCAAAATCCACTCAATTCCTTGTAAATTGTTCTAAGATAAATGATGCCACATAAGTAACAACAACAACAACAACAACATAAACATTTAAAATTTATAAAGTTAGTTAAACTTTATCGAGTCTTAAACATGAGTAAAGTCTAAATTGCCGTACTAAATTAGGTTGCGTTTCGGAGCCGTGCACTACCAATAATTGATTTAATTCCCTTGAACTTCTAATTGCCAATGTGAGTTTCATAGCCCCTACTTTTAATCTGTTTTATACTTGTTTTGGGGGAAGATACATGCTCATTTTACTTAAATGATTTTAATGGTTCATTTCCATACATACTATGCCTTTTGATTGATATGTTTTAAGATACATCATACATAGATATTTTATGGACCATACCATAATGCTTGACCTAGAATATTACGCAGCTTAGCCTAAGTCCTTAGATCCCATATTGCCCTTTTCATGAACCGTCAATTCCTGCTGGGAAGCGCGAATGTTATAAATAGATCTATTGGGGGTGACTCCCCTGTTCGGTTGACCCCGCATGGGTCAAGGCGAAACATATAGCATGTCGGAACCGAGTGTATTGGGATAAACACTCGCCATGGGCTCCTTATTTGTATGACTTCATTTGCATCGAAACCGTCGTAACCGGTTGCATGAACTTAGTCTTTGGCGTAATGGATTTATAATATATGGCATTATATTCATTGTAATGTGCATATACCCTGCTTATGGTCCACTAATGAAATTCTTTTATGAAATGTAATCATAAATTTTATGACATTATGCAAGACGTAATGATCATCCAAAACCAAATGTGAATTAGTATACTGAAGTGCCTTTTAAATAAACCTATGAACTCACCAGGGTAAGCTGGCCCCTTTTAGCATGTATCTTCAGGTTTTGAGGTGATAGCTTATCTTTGGAGGCGCAAGGCAAAGGCATGGCATGGTCATAGATGACTCTGATTTATGTATTGGGACCACATTTTTATAATGGGCCATTTTCCGCACTAAATCAATAATGTAAACATTGTTTCCAAGAATGAACAAAAGTTTCTTTATGAAAATCAGTTGTTCTATGCTTATGTTGTGATATCAATTTAGTAGCACCTCAATACTTATGTGCTTCCGCTGATCCATTTTGGGGGTGTTACATCATGTTTTCAAATACAAAAAGTATCTCTGATTGAAAAAATACTTTTGGCAAAACCGTTCGATGTGCGAATCTCTTCTTTTCTCTAGTACATCGAATGTGTATTACTTTTCAAATACAAAAAGTATTTTTGATTGAAAATTGATCTTTCTCATAAAACCTTCGTCGTATTGCAAAACTCTTTCTTCAAGCAATACGCGATTGTTTTCAAATCAATTTTTCATCAATCAGTGAATTTCAATTTGCTGGTTCACTCACTCCGTGTTGTCTACTTTGGGACGCTCCGGTTTGAGAACGGCTAGAGCAGTTGTGAAACTCTGTCAAGGAGATTCTTAGGAATCCTACCTGATCACAGGCAGTATTTATACTGATCAACGAGGAACCGTGGTTCTTGCAACTATATTCAACGAAAGTGAACAAAGACACATTCGTATGTTTTAGTGCTAACTGTTGTTTGCAGGAACATTTGGACGGTTGCATCTGATCGATATTGAGGAGTCAATTCACAACCGCATGCTCACAGCATTCACGCTTAATTGAAGAAAATCATGAACATCAAAGACATACAACAAAGATGCTTCCGCTACTCTGATGAAAAGATGTCATGATCCAGAAAGTGTGAGCATGTCGGTCCAAAAGTCACAATTTCACATGAAGGCAACACTACAAAGGGTGATCCAGAGATTTACTATGGCTAATGATCTTAATGAAAGCTCGAAGATCATCAAAGATGTGGATCAGTATAAAGGCCTCCACTTAAAGTACAAAGTAATCAGACTTTGAAGAATCACTGCTAAAGCACAAAGATGCAGATGTTGAAGAATTAAAATATACGAGCTCAAGACTGAAGATTAAATAGATTGCTAGGATTCGAAATGTAAAACATGGGGTGACCTCCCTTAGAGGGAGATTGCTAGGAATTAGAAATTCCATAGTGAAGCGTCGGTCACCCCAAATATAATCCAGCATAAGTTAGCTCGTAGACAAATCGTTATTTACTTGTTTATTAGTTAGTTATTAGCGTAGTTTAGTTTAGAGCAACACCGTGGAGGAAGGACGGGTCTTTACCCACTGTATGCCTGATCTACAGACCGACAGGAGGGCGTTTAGTTTGTAACTATAAATACCCTTCTCACTAAGGGAAGGGTGGTGCTTCTTTGACAATCTAACCTTTTCTCTTTTTGTTTATCTCTCTAGAATCACCCTCTCTACTCTCTTCATCTCTCTAACATGGCATACTTGTATAATCATCTCCCTAGACCACCCGAATCATCAAACAACATAAAATATACGATCCTACAATACGCACATATAAAATAACCAAACATACAGATACCGGACATAAACGAATAGGAGTTGATAAATAGTATTATAAGCAAAACAAGTAACCAAACAGTGAACAAGCATATTAGTCAGTGGGTCAACTAAGCATAAATATGGAAAAACAAATAAATCAGATAATCATGATAGATATAAGCTAAGCTGAATTCCATAAGCAGGCGAAAGCAACTAAATCGAATTTAAGCATGTCAATCACATAAGTCAGTTAATCCACAGTTAATAAATAGAACAAGTATCATAACCAGCGGAAATACTAACAGCAGTATAGGCATGATAGTCACATGTATCAGGTAGAAATACCAAACGAACATCATAATTGAATGAATTTACTAAACAAGAACATAACATGGCAACGAAACAAGTCAACTAAACAGATAACATAAGTTGAATCAAATTCCATCATTAACGGTAGCATGAACAGAAGCATAAGCATTGCAAATCAACAAGTTAGGTAAACATCAATTACTACGCCAGACCAATATCATAAGCAACGGAAAAATACCAACCAGAAGTACAAGAATGGTAGTTGCAATAGCAAATAGGAATACTAAATGATAATCATAGCCCACGTAAATAACTGAATGAAAGTATAACATGGTAACCGATGAGTCAAATAATTACATACTAGTATGGCGAAAGGGTAAATCAATTAGTCACATAATAGCATGGTAAACAGGTAGTCACATAAATCATATAATAGCAGGGTAAACGGATGAAGTGGTAATCTGAAGTATAAGCTGGGTAGTCAACCAAAACGGAATGAGAGTATGGCAAATCAAATGAACTGAGTATAGTATGGTAGTCGGATGAATCACATAAGGATACTGAATGAATGAGTAATCAAACGGAAACTGAAAATGAGAAATACAGAATATGGTGCATTGTGGAATAACATAAGGTACAATATGGGTGTATCAAAAGTGCAAGGGTTGTCAGAAATCTTCCACGAGCCCGAAATGAAACATATCATAACATAAGTAACCAATGGAGTAGCTAACTCCCAAAATGTGAAGGACGTGTATTGCACACAACATCAATCACCGAAATAAATCAATCATGTCATATCATATCATATACAAAACAAATCTAGGATGCATCAATACGCCCCTGCGAAGATATTAGTGGCCAAACATATATAATAATCTTGAGCTCATAATATATATAACGAAAAAGGAACGGGATGGTTCATCACTTGACCACCCTGGAGTCATGCCATTGATGCATCAATGACATGGCCATGTTACCTTCATAGCTAGGAAAATAGCTCGGGTATTAAACTGAAGTGTCAAAAGGTAAAGTGAAAGTTTGGCAAATGTCTAAGTCATCAGAATAGCATAATCAAAGGTTCATAATCAAAGGTTCATAGCAAAGGTTCATGACAAAGGCTCATGGCAAAGGCCCAATTCAAAGGTTCACATCAAATGGTTCAAGGTTTAAATCAAAATAGCTAAAGATCAAAAGATGTGTAATAGATCATGAGAAACCTTAAGAGAAAGGTCAGAATATATGTACCTCAAAGTGTGTACACGAAAGCTAAGCACACAAAGCAAATCACCTCTCCCTCTACACAAGATCTACAGAAAATATACTCAAATATCACAAAGTTATTCATTTTATAAGCTTCTCTTACTTTTATAGGTGTTTTACTTATTGGTATTCTCATTGCGTCTTTTATTTCTTTCACTTTGCATCCGGACCAGTTTTATACGAATTTATTGACCCATTAGAAGTACTCCAAAAATTCTAAAAAATTCCCAGATGTTCCCACATTAGTTAGGTCATTTCACAAATTTTTTCAGATTTTATGTCAAAGCCTAAGTGTGGTTTAAAATATCATATTTCCAGACCTGCCCAAAAAGTGTATAGGAGGTATACCCCAAACGTTTACGTTTATTAGACCTACTTAAACACCTTGGAAAAATTCCCAAAAATTCCAGAAATTCATTTATATCTTAGATATCAATCCTGTAAAAGGAGAGCTTAAAACTCCCTTTGTTTTAAAAATGAAAAATCAAACACTCCAACTGAATTTCAAACTCGTTTTCTCAGCTTTGATACTTGATTCCACAAAATTCAAAAACACAACCTATAGGACTCCAAATTCATCCAAACCAATTAGAAAACTTCAATAAGACATTAAACCAAGTTTTAATGTAAAAATACTGAATTTAACCCTTGTGAAACTCAAGCTATAACTCACCCATATTCAGCTCTCCAAACAGTCCCGTTTCAAAACCCGTCCAAATTTATCATATCTCATCTTTTTCCTACCCAAACGTACCCAAGACCTACCCAAGCTACAAAACCTGATTTTGTATCATCTTAATATGTTTACCCTTCCATATTTTCAGCCTTTCAAATTTCTACACACACGTTATAATTATTAACGAGCCGAACAAAAATTAAACTTCACATGAAATCATCAACATTCTCAATAATAAGCGTCTAGGGTTTCTTATCTTTGGTCGATCAATTTAACGTGTACATAACAAGATTACAAGAGCTTATTACCAGTAGTAACCATGGTCTTTTAGGGCTGGAACATAAGGGTGACGAAGCTAATCAAAAGAACATTTGTCGAATGCTTTTAAACCAAGTCTAACATGTTTCTAGGTTTTATAAACGATTTTTCCACAACTCCGAAATAACAAAACCACAACATATTAGATGTGCGAAAATCAGATTGATAACCATGTGTGAGTGTCGAATGGATAAAGAAAAGAAAAGAAAGGTGACACCTTGATCGGATATAAGGGACGAAACAAAGAACACAAAGAACCAAAACCAAATCCGTTCGAACCCTAATCTCCATACACGATTCACAACAAGCTTGGGTATCAAGAAATCGACCACCACTTTGCTTTAATACCCACTCACCTTCTGATTTCTTGGAGGAGGAAGTATGGCGCCTATTTGTCTGCTAGGCTTTGTGAAAGGAGAGCGTACACAAAAAAAAAGTGATATACGGTCCTTTTTTTTAAAAAAAATGGAAAGAAGGCAGTGATTGAGCCAAAAGTTTTGTGATTGGGAGGACTAAGTTATTTTTCAAATCTTTAATATATCTAGACACCTTTTTAGTATTACTAAGTAGTGTACAAAATAAAATAAAAATAGGCCTAAATGGAGTACATATAAGTAGTGTTATATGTATATATAAGTGTCGCAATATTTTAACTTAGGTTATAAATTCGCATATTGAAGTCTTACATAATTCGTATTCAAAGTTCATATATTATCTCGTGTTATATAAATTAAAAATTAAAGCGGTGTCGTGTAAAGGTTCAAATTATATAACGGAGTTTTAGGAAACGGAAAATCAGGTTATTACATTTCTTCCCCTCTAAAAAAAATTTCGTCCTCGTAATTGGAAAGACGTAAAAGTAGACGAAGACGTAACAAATCGCGAAAAGAAATGCCAATAAATAGACTCACGCTCGGAGAGGTTCCCCCAAAAGATTTCCAATGAACGGAAGTGTTTGTTTCTCATGACTCGATTCAGACAAACTCGGATAGCCTCAGGCTCTCTAACATAATACAAATCATAACAAATCTGATCCAACAAATACGAAGCACATACATAACAGATGATAGTCGAAATCTCACAAGGAGATACATGAAACACATATACACACGAGAAAATTACGGAGGTAGTGCTAACGGTAGGAAAGTTTTTTCAACTCAAACCAGATTCTGAACGGATCAGAGAACTTGCTAATCATCAGAGAAGCACATACCGAATTATCAAAAATATCAAGAGTTTCATTAAGAGATGGGTAACATATTCGTACTGACGATTCAATTGAGTACATATCAGAATATCAAAACGTATCAGAATGTGAAACTTAATGGGTATGATACCCGCACAATCGAGAATAACGTAAAAGCCGACAAATCACTGATATAATTCTAATTCATCAGACGTACTAAACTCAGGCACTTCTTAATACATCGTATGATCCCAATAAGTTCAAGTCATATGATCTCGGTATTATCACGTTGATCAGACGTTATAATACTTGCATCATAGGAACATGTCCTTATTGCCATCATATTCTATTCTGAGTCGTGACGAAATAATCTACTAATACCAAATCAAATCAGACTCACATATTGGTGATAAGCAGTTCATCAAATCAACTCCAAAAAAAATTTCGGAAGACTAAGCGAAAACTTACCAATCCACGGAAAGAAGGAAGGTGGCTGCCTTACTTGAGAAGGTTTCTCATGACTCATTTCTGACGATCCAAAATAATCTCAGGCTCACAAACAGTGCCAAAATACCACAAATCTGATATTGCTGATACGGATCACATAAACAAAATAGATGATAATCGAAATCTCTCAATGATATACAAGATATGATACGAAGCTTAAGCATTACCGAAAATGCCAAATCATAAAACTTCACAATTCAAACCGAGTTCTAAAAAAATCGAAGAAAAGTAATACCAATCAAAATCACATGACGAAATATCAAACTGCCTCAAAACGCGTGACAAACAAATGAGAGGGAAGACAAATCGCGATAGCTCTATCTTTCACCATTCTCAGGATAATCATGGGCCCGATGCCCCACAAACCACACGGAGTGGATTAAATCTTCTCAACACCTCTTCTCTGATAAGACGACTTGGCTGAACCGCTGACCATCTATACGCCCAAACTCCTGGTAGTAGTTTCTCCGTCTATCTGCAATACACTGGTCATAGTTCTTCTGCTCGTACGCCTTTTGAGTGCCCGCTATTTAAATCTCATCTCCGTCTTTGCTCCTCTTGTTGTTCTGTCCAGCTCTCTCCTGCAGCATCTTGACGTTTCCAGCAGCGTTGTAATACCCCAAGATCTTCTTGACACGAGCAATCTTGTCTTCAACTTAACTGGAGCGGTAGCTATACTAAACGGATGTGGCTTCTTCACGGACCTCTCTAACTCAGCAACTATTATAGCAAACTCCAGATCTGGATCACCATCTTCGATTCCATGAGTAGTCACAATCTAAACGATCGATAAACTAATTCCGCGAAGACAAATAGACAAAAATCAAATGTGGAAAGAGGAAGATCAAATCAGCAAAGATAAACAAATATCAGAATCAAATCTGAACGAAAAGGTGCAACCAAACAGAATAAGTCAAAACAAACGGAAGTCTAATGTCTACCCAAATCCTCACAGGTCAGAGCCTAAGCTCTAAGGGTCGCAAAACCTGGCCCTGATACCATAATTGTAACACCCCAACCCGACGAGGGTCCGAATGTCACATTATGGAGTCATATCAGAACATACTAATAAAAATGCAAAAATAAAATACCAAGTCATATAAACGAATGACTTACAAAGGAAAAATACATAATCCAGTATGTCTAAAAGATATGAAATATCAAAACAAATACTCTTCCATAAGAAACCAAAATAATAAGGGAAACTAGGGTCGGTTCACTCAAATGCTCCTACTCTCAGCACGGCAAAGCCCAACATCCCACTTGGTACCTGCCGCATGGAAAAGAAATGCGGCTGAGCTTAAAAAGCCAAGTGAACAGATAAAATAAAACAAAAGCTAAACATAATCAAAAATACAAAACGAATCAAAGGAGACTAATAACAAAGTCGTAACGAATGAGCACAATGAGTCAATGAGGAACCTGCAGAAAACAATAGTAACAGATAACCAGAAGAACAGAAATCGAAGGAGACAAGAGAAAAGCAGCGCATCAACGAACATATATACGCACACATAAAATAACCTAACATACAGATACCGGACATAAACGAATAGGAGTTGATAAACAGTATTATAATCAAAACAAGTAACCAAACAGTGAACAAGCATATCAGTCAGCCGGTCAACTAAACATAAATATGGCAAAACAAATAAATCAGAAAATCATGATAGATATAAGCTAAGTTGAATTCCATAAGCAGGTGGAAGCAACTAAATCGAATGTAAGCATGGCAATCACATAAGTCAGATAATCCACAGTTAATAAACAGAACAAGTATCATAACCAGCGAAAAAACTAACAGCAGTATAAGCATGATAGTCACATGTATCAGGTAGGAATACCAAATGAACATCATAATTGAATGAATTTACTAAACAAGAATATAACATGGCAACGAAACAAGTCAAATAAATAGATAACATAAGTTGAATCAAATTCCATCATTAACGGTAGCATGAACAGAAGCGTAAGCATGTCAGATCAAAAAGTTAGGTAAACATCAATTACTACGCCAAACCAATATCATAAGCAATGGAAAAATAACAACCAGAAGTAGAAGAATGGTAGTCACAATAGCAAATAGGAATACTAAATGATAATCATAGCCCACGGAAATAATTGAACGAAAGTATAACATGGTAACGGATGAGTCAAATAATTACATACTAGCATGTCGAACGGGTAAATCAATTAGTCACATAATAGCATGGTAAACAGGTAGTCACAAAAATCATATAATAGCAGGGTAAATGGATGAAGTGGTAATATGAATTATAAGCTTGGTAGTCAACCAAAAATGGAATGAGAGTATGGCAAATCAAATGAAGAGAGTATAGTATGGTAGTCGGATGAATCACATAAGGATAATCAATGAATGAGTAATCAAATGGAAACTGAAAATGAGAATTATAAAATATGGTGCATTGTGGAATAACATAAGGTACAATATGGGTGTATCAAAAGTGTAAGGGTTGTCAAAAATCTACCACGAGCCCGAAATGAAACATATCATAATATAAGTAACCAACGGAGTAGCTAACTCTTGAAATGTGAAGGACGTTTATTGCACACAACATCAATCACCGAAATAAATCAATCATGTCATATCATATCATATACGAAACAAATCTATGATGCATCCATACGCCCCTGCGAAGATATTAGTGGCCAAACATTTATAATAATCTTGAGCTCATAATATATATAACCAAAAAGGGACGGGATGGTTCATCACTTGACCACCCTGGAGTCATGCCATTGGTGCATCAATGACATGGCCATGTTAACTTTATGGCTAGGAAATTGGCTCGGGTATTAAACTGAAGGGTCAAAAGGCAAAGTCAAAGTTTGGTAAATGTCTAAGTCATTAGAATGGCATAATCAAAGGTTCATAATCAAAGGTTCATCGCAAAAGTTCATAAAAAAGGCTCATGGCAAAGGCTCAATTCAAAGGTTTACATCAAATGGTTCAAGGTTCATAATCAAAATAGCTAAAGATCAAAAGATGTGTAAGAGATCATGAGAAACCTTAAGAGAAAGGTCAGAATATCTGTACCTCAAAGTGTGTGCACGAGAGCTAAGCACACAAAGCAAATCACCTCTCTCTCTCTCTCTACACAAGATCTACAGAAAATATACTCAAATATCACAAACTTATTCATTTTATAAGCTTTTCTTACTTTTATAGGTGTTTTACTTATTGGTATTCTCATTGCGTCTTTTATTTCTTTCACTTTGCATCTGGACCAGTTTTATACGAATTATTGACCCATCAAAAGTACTTCAAAAATTCTAAAAAAAAAATCCCAGATGTTCCCACATTAGTTAGGTCATTTCACAAATTTTTTCAGATTTTATCTTAAAGCCTAAGTGTGGTTTAAAAATTCATATTTCCAGACCTGCCCAAAAAGTGTACAGGAGGTATACCCCAAAAGTTTACGTTTATTAGACCTACTTAAACACCTTGGAAAAATTCCCAAATATTTCAGAAATTCATTTATATCTTAGATATCAATCCTGTAAAAGGAGAGCTCAAAACTCCCTTTGGTTTGAAAAGGAAAAATGGAACACTCCAACTGAATTTCAGACTAATTTCTCAGCTTTGACACTTGATTCCACAAAATTCAAAAACACAACCTATAAGACTCAAAATTCATCCAAACCAATTATAAAACTTCAATAAGACATTAAACCAAGTTTTCATGTAAAAATACTGAATTTAACCCCTGTGAAACTCAAGCTATAACTCACCCATGTTCAGCTTTCCAAACAGTCCTATTTCAGTCCAAAGTTATCATATCTCATCTTTTTCCTACCCAAACGTACCCAAGACCTACCCAAGCTACAAAACCTGATTTAGTTTAATATGTTTACCCTTCCATATTTTCAGCCTTTCAAATTTCTACACACACGTTATAATTATTAACGATAAAAAAAAATTAAACTTCACATGAAATCATCAACATTCTCAATAATAAGCGTCTAGGGTTTCTTATCTTTGGTCGATCAATTTAACGTGTATATAACGAGATTACAAGATCTTATTACCAGTAGTAACCATGGTCTTTTAGGGCTGGAACACAAGGGTGACAAAGCTAATCAAAAGAACATTTGTCGAATGCTTTTAAACCAAGTCTAACATGTTTCTAGGTTTTATAAACGATTCTTCCACAACTCCAAAATAACAAAACCACAACATATTAGATGTGCGAAAATCAGATTGATAACCATGTGTGAGTGTCGAATGGATAAAGAAACGAAAAGAAAGGTGATACCTTGATCGGATATAAGGGACGAAACAAAGAACACAAAGAACCAAAACCAAATCCGTTCGAACCCTAATCTGCATACACGATTCACAGCAAGCTTGGGCATCAAGAAATCGACCACCACTTTGCTTTAATACCCACTCACCTTCTGATTTCTTGGAGGAGGAAGGATGACACCTCTTTGTCTGCTAGGGTTTGTGAAAGGAGAGCGTACACAAAAAATAAATAAAAGTGATATACAGTCCTTTTTTTAAATGGAAAGAAGGCAGTGATTGAGCCAAAATTTTGTGATTGGGAGGACTAAGTTTAATGTTTCTAGACACCTTTTTAATATTACTAAGTAGTGTACAAAATAAAATAAAAATAGGCCTATATGGAGTACATATAAGTCGTGTTATATGTATGTATATATATATATAAATATATATATATATATATAAAAGTGTCGCAATATTTTAACTTAGGTTATAAATTCGCGTATTGAAGTCTTACATAATTCGTATTCAAAGTTCATATATTATCTCGTGTTATATAAATTAAAAATTTAAGCGGTGTCGTATAAAGGTTCAAATTATATAACGGAGTTTTAGGAAACGGAAAATCAGGTTATTACTCTCCTTCTAATTCACAAGCTATTGGTAATGATCACATATGGAGACAACCTGATACGACCAACTTGAAAAAGAAGTAAACATTCCAACTTTGTGACTTAATGCTTGTACTATCTTCTTGAACAATCCACAACTCCGTGTGAAACTGAGTATTACAACGTAACTCCTTAAAGTGATAGTTATCCACTATGAGTACTACAACGTAACTCCTTACATTAGTTATAACTAGATAGTCAAGTCTTAATCGTATGAAAAATGCCCAGACAAGTTATCTTGAGACGTGCAACCAACCAACCAACGTCTCAATTATAAATAACTACACCCGTGAAACGTAACTTTAAATTCAAATAAGCAATACCATACAAAAACCCCGTAGTCATTTATTTTTTATCAAATATTGATTCTGGCTGTAAACGTAGTATTCCCGTGAAAATTTAAATACTCATTATACCAAATACTATCACAATTTGTATCCATTATGATGTATCAAAATACTTTCGGATAGCAATTTTGTTAGTCCAAAAGTTACGTCCGATCAATTTCAGTCCAAAGAAAAAAGTAAACATCAGCTGGGCTCTATCCAGCCCATGTGATTTTAATAGTAGCCCAATCAAAAGCTAATTGGTGAAAAACTCATTGAGGCCCAAAATCCACGATCCAAACCCACACAAAAACGTGTAACCGGTTATACAATAAGCTAAACACACTTCTTAACCCTAAACATTAGGATATAAATACCCACTAACCATAAAACCATCCCATTTTAATAACCCTAAAACGTTGTATCACTATTGACGCCCCCATCTCATTTTTTCAGTCAAAGCAGACATCTCTCTATCTCAATCAAAATCAAAACACATCTAATCATAAACAATTAACATAAATCAATCTCCTCAAAAATGAGCCACAGGCCCACAGTGACTACAAAACTTATCCTTTTCATGTCAATACTTCAGTATACGAACGTCCTCAAGATCTCTAAATGTCTCGGACTCTCGGGTAAGGTTGTAAATGATTTATTGTTTATTTTTTTGTGTTTGGTCTATGAACGAACTAAAGAAACGTGTGTAACATAAAGGACACAAACATATTAAACTAATGTCCACCCATTCACATAAAGAAGGACACAAACATATTAAAGATAGATAAATAGGCCTACTAACTAGACCTACAAATAGACCTAACTCAATTACATATTCAATTTTTTAAATACATAATTTCTCTCTCCTCATATTCACCAATCATTTTTAAAATTCACCAATCACATTTGTAGGTCTCTTTTTAGGTCCACTACTTAGGCCTACAAATCATTTTTCTTAAAGAAAAGGCAACCTTTTGTACACAATTTTAGGCTATTAGCATTACTCAAATTATATCAAGTGGATATAACTTTTACGATGTATCTTACCATAGTGTTTTTCATTCGTTCTAAGATAATAATAAGGTCGTTCACAGGTTTAACTTTCAGTAACTGTTATCTGCTTGTGTAAGGGGATCCATATATAAAAAGTGTGTTCATTGATTTTTTATACATACATGCGTGCGCGCAAACACAGATATAAAGTTATGTTTCTCTTGAACAAGTTAAGGAACCACAATTGGTAAATTTACTTTTAGAAGGTATGTTATAAGATTTACAAAACGAGAAATCGGTTGCGTTTAAAAAACATGTAGCCATATATCAAACATGTAATAATAAATGGAAACTCGTTTTAACTTAGTAACACTTAATCAGGTATTATCTAAATAATAATATATGCATCTCTGTAAGATGGAGTTCGCATTAAAACTACATCCTCGAGACCTCAATAATAATGAAACTTGGATTGATTGGATCAATGCATTAAACATGGCCTGTAATAGTCATTTTTTACTTGTTTCTTCATATCCTCTAGTTTCGTAATTACTAGAGTACGTGAGTTTTAAGCAGATAATAAGCAGTAGCGTGGCGTGGCGTGGCGGATAAGCCTCACGCCTTCTTGGTAAGGCGAAGAAGGCTGCGTTTATAAGACGTAGCGTAAGGCGTCGCAAAGTATGAAAATATTTATATATTTATATCATAACTCATATATATTGAGTTCAAAACATGTTCCATAAGCGGCGTGGCGGCGTGGCGTGGCGTGGTAAGCCGCGTCGCTTCATGGCGATTCATGGGCGCTTCGGCCTTTTTGTAACAATGGTTTTAATGAATACACCGCTATCTATAAATGTAACTAATAATATCGAGGAATGGCTTAGCTAGGGTCCTGCTATTAATACACTAATTCCACTAACCGAACCTTAGTCAAACATAACTTAATTTCTTTTATCATTTTTAACTTTCATCGATTGACTCAATCTATTGAAACAACCAAATGTCATAAAATTTTTGAGAAAATTAAAGGTCATTTATTACTTTTACACATATATCACCACCCCTCTCCCTCTCTCATCTCTCATCTAGAACGAAAAACAAAAAACAACCAGCTTCTCTTTTCATTACTTTACAAGCTTCCTTTTTCATTACTTTACAACAATTCAACAAATTCTTTCTTTATAATGGCTTCACATGCTAAAAGCTTATGCTGTCATCCGTATATTATATCCAACATTTATAATATGATTCCGATGAGATTCACGCCATAAATCTGAATCTAATGTCTCCGGTTTCACAGAGTATAAAAGGTGAGTAATTTGGTTGACGGAGTGCAATGGGTGGGATGATTTTGGCGGTGTAGCTGAACAGAAAGTCAGATGGGGGAGATCGAGGTTTGGGTTTTTTGTGTTGGGTATTGTCGTTTGCAATGTTGCAAAAATCGTGAATCGGTAGTCGGGCGGTTGACCACCCTGCAACGAGTAATCGGTCAAGTCGGGATTAATCGGTGATTAATCCGATTGGCATTTCCTGCAATTTTTTTGTATTTCTGAAGACCAAACTAAAAATCTTAACCGATTTCAAGCCTGCTATGTTTCCAAACCTCAATAAAAGGCTTCAATTCTGATTATGATGCGTATTGTCAGTTATAAGTGAAATATGCGATCTCCAAATTAAGTAGAATGCCTAATTTTTTTTTTAAATGACCGATTTGCCTGATTCTTGACCGATTTTTGACCGATTCAGCCGATTAATCGGTCGATTTTTTCCAAGGCCGATTTTTCGACCGATTTTCAAAAATAGACAAGGTACTCAGCCGATTAACGATTAATCGGCCGAGTTGACCGATTTTTGCAACATTGGTCGTTTGTGAGTTTTTCTTTCTGGTGTTATTGAACAACTAAAAGTAAGTTTGAAAATAAAAGTAGAAAAACCTAATCATCGATGTAATAATTAAGGTTGTTTAGTGAAAAGAATGGGTAATTTTAAGAGTCGACGGTGGTAACTGGTGGTGCAGTAGCCGGAAAAGGTGGAGTAGGCGATGGTGGGCGGTGCCGACGAAGATGGTGGAAAGATGTTGGAAATGGAGCATATGTTGGTGGTTTAAAACTGGATTGTGGAAGAAAGTGATAATGGAGAAGATAAAGAAAAAAATATACAAAGTCGTTTTAAAATTTGTAACAATTATTTCAAAAAACATTAACATGAAGATGTTGGAGTTTATGAGAGTGAAATGAATTTGACAATTAATTAATATATCAATGATAAAATAATTATTAATAATGATTATGTAATTATTAGTGTTTTGGCATTGGAAAATTGGGGTTTGTTTAGCACGCTCTTTTAGGCTAGTCCCAGTCGTGACCTGGGACAACATGGGTCAACCTGCGCCACGTCAGCTTTCTCTCTCCAGCGACCTGGGACAACCCGGATGCCCCAGTCGACGACTCAAGGACATATTTATTTATTTTTTTTATTTTTTTTTAAATTCAAACATTTTTAACCTTAAATTTAAATTTCATTCAAATTAAAAAAAAACATTACATTACGAAATTTAAAAAAAAAACATTACAATACGAAATTAAAATAAACACTACAATACTTAAACTAATAATCTAAATTGTAACGTGCTTTGATTGCTGCCTTAACTTTCTCCAACTCTTCTAGTTGTTGGCCGGTCAAATTTGGGTCGATTGGGGTGTTGTAGAAGATATTGTCGGACTCCCGTTTTGATATCCTCAGGAGCTCAAGTTTTTCTTTTTTTATCTCGAGCTCTTTTTCCCTCAACCGTAACCAAGTATCTTCTAAACCGTGCTTATTCTTACCTTTATCCTCTTTTGACGGCTTCTTGGTCTTTAAGAAATTTTTGGCCAACGATTGCATAAATGAGTCTGATGGAACATCATCATCACGAGAGGATGAGGATGCTTTCTTCCTTCCTTTGTCACGACCAAATGGTCGTGATTCTCTAGTTGCTTCCTCGCAGAATCATCAACGTCATAGACATCGAAAGGATCACGAGCTTGGGTTGAACCAGAGGTAGTGGTAGAACCCTTTGTTTTCTTCCGACTATTTGTTGATAAAGCCGGCAACTCAACCTCCTTCCAAGCAGCATGACCCTTTAAAACCTCGTAGCACTCCTCCAAAGTGAAATCATGACCGTACGTCATACGTTATTCTCTAAGAGCTTTTGAAGTGTCGTCGATATCATTCTCACCGCTTCCATGGGTATTCTTGATATTCTCCATGATAGCCCAATAATTTCCAACCCTATTAGTGCTTCGAATCGGGGAATAAGGTTGATACGGTTGAGAAGGATAAATGAAGTCCATGTTTGGATGGTACGACGACCCACTAGGTTCTTGCCGGTAATCGTGGTAAGGACGTTGCGGTGGGACAAAAGGACGGTTAACATAAAACGGGTTTTGGTTTTGATTTGGTTGGACTAGTTGTGATTGATAATCAAAACCTTGTGGACGAAAGCGAATAGGCTGGTTTTGTTGTGGTGATATGCCGGTCAACTCGAAGTTGTTTTCCGGCGAGAAATTTAGATCCGGGGCATTTTGGGGTAGTCGTGATCGTCGGGTTTTTGATTGTGGGGTAGTTGGATAAGAATTAGATTGAAATGAATGTAGATGAAAATGGTAAGTTGTGAATTGTGTTTGAGGTGAAGTGGGTATTTATAGAGTGGTAAAATGGGTTTTATTTTTTTTAATTGTATGACCAAACGGTCGTTTTTTAAATTTTGTATTAAATGTACAATTTAGGATGCGTTGGGAAGGAGAAAACATGCGTCAATATCGAGTGGGAATCGAACCGATATTCACAAAATGGAGACCACGACCGATGTGGCAACCGGCCACCCCAATCGTGCCCAACCGATCTATCATCGGTCGAAGGTAAAAAACCATGCCCAACCGATTTCATTTGTTCGAATGCGACCAGCTTTAGCTAACTATTGATCAAAATAATCATAATAGAGGTACAAGTATCTATAAACATCATCTTAAATTCTCATTACCTATAAACATCATCTTAAACTCTACTTATAATTTTTTCCCCATACTCTATATTTACCACTTTACAAAAGTTAACAACATAGTTCAACTGAAATCGAGACGGCTGGTTTTCCAATTTCCAAAATTTTTGACTTTCCCGAATATAGTTGTGGTAAAAGTAACGTCACAGACTAAAAGTTTTCCTATGTGTTTTTGTATAAAACTGACACATACTTGCAAGACAGGACTGATAAAAGGACGATGCCTTCTACATTATGTTATTCGGTGATCAATGACTTTTATGATATCATTCTTACTTGTAAACAATTATAGGTTCAACGACTAGCTTATAATAACTTCACGGCACTTTGTTTCTCAATCCAAAAAATTATTATACTTGCAAAGTTATGCACGAACCCAGCAAAACAAAAGCGGATCAACGATCAAGCACTGGACGAATTGGATTTTGTCAATAACCGGGTTGACGCATCTGTTCTCCACTTAAGCTATGGGTAATAATGGCTTCAAGACACGTGCTTCATCCTTGGTACTATATGACGCGTCTTTGCTTACTACACTCACCTCACATGACGCGTTGAAGTTGCAATTTTGAGAGACTCGATCGTCTGGATAGCCAAGGTGTATAATTTATTGTTGTGCATGTATGATATTTTGCTTTTGTATATATTTTTGTTCATTGTTTTGAAACCCGGTTCGACCCGGCCGGTTGAACCGTTTTTAGTCGAAAACACATGCCAAAATGAACCGATTTTTCAACGCTTGAAAATCGAGTTTGACCCGCTGAGTTCATGTGAACCTTCACCAAAGTCATCCGTGTTTAATTTTGCTTGTAATTTTATTTTAGAAAACATATATGTAAGTTTGAATTGATCTTGGTATGGATAATGTTATTTTTAGGTATAAAATTTGTATTCAGGTTGAGTTGAATGTATTTGTTATTCAGCTATTACGAGGTGGAGAGCCCGCGCGTTGCCGTGGTGTGTTTTCTTAAAGATGGATGCAGACATAACAGGTTTAAAGTAAATGTATAGCAATTGTAACAATAGGTTGGTGAATTTATCAATACAGGTACACTCTTGGGTGAGTACACAATCAAGCATGATCAAAATTGGAAGAGGGTAGTGGACTTGACCATTTTGTGAATCTATTTTAAAAAAAAGTTATCAAATCCGGAATTTTCTGTAAAACTTATGCTTACATATGTCTTTGATGATCGAACATCATCCCAATAATTTTACCCCAGCTAGTGGTAGTACAAGCTATGACTCAGATACTCGTTTGAAAATGTAAGGAGGTTGACCCAAAATCTTTTAGTTCATATCAAACTTGTGCATATTCTATTAGACAAACTTACAATTGCAAAATATTGTGCAATCCGAACATCAAGAGATCACTGATGGTCAGAAGGTCGTATGATTGAGACATTAGTAAGATGTTGTTGTTAAAGGTATATGTTGTCATTGTTTGCCTCTGCTACAACATCGGTTATGTAGGATTATTAATGGTGCCTTATTTTATGACACAACATCTATCATGTGTTTCCTGATTTTTGTATCATCTTATATTCTTATGCGGATTGCAGGAGAAAGAAAGAGCTACGCAAGATTATGTAACCAAATGTCATTTACAAAAAAAATTATTTAAAAGTGATATGAATAAAAATTTCTTTGATTGTAATAGAATACGAACAGACATTTTCATTGGCAGAAATTATGCATTTGCATATGCACTGCAACAACAGATGCAGAATTTTGCAACATTGCAATATGTGCCGTTCCAAACCATTACTTTTGCATATATACTGCAACAACAGAAATTATGCATCTGTATATGAAATCACTACTAATACAAAAGCAACAAAAGTGCATTACAACAACAACATATTCAATTTCCACCAGCACCATCATGTCTAATCTTACAATAGTTATATTGAAGGGCATTTAAGCCATAGAGACACCACCAACATACATTATTCATGACTAACCCCTAGTTTTTCCCCCCTTCCCTTTTGGCTCATCTTTGGCAAATGGTTTCATCATTATTGAAGAACCTTGACCCTGGCATTAAAAGCCTCTTTGGCAATCTGTTTTGGAGTTTTAGTCATGATATCATCATTTTTTCGGGCAAGCTGTTTTGGAGTTTTAATCCTCTTAGCATCTTCTTTTTTAGAGCCTGAGCCACAGTAATCAATTGGAAGGTAGTCTTCCCATGGCATAGGAAGTTCAGGACCTTCTGACCTTGATTCACTGCTTGAAATGTAGATGATTTCTGCACATAAAAAAAATAAAAAGTCAGTCTATGTGCTCATGGTGTGCCCTTCTGATATAAAGATGGAAATGAAAAAGACAAACCTTTTTTCTTGTTAGAATTCATGGTGTGGTTTGTTTCAGATTATTGTTTGGTGAATGAATGTTTGGTTGAGAGGCTTTTTATAGATGAAATTTCAGATGAGTGTTTGGTTTATGCATGGAATATGTGCAGACAATGTGCAGCCTTGAAGAAAAAAATAGTAAATTAAAGCAGTCAATGTATACAGGCTTGAGGTGATTAAAGCAGACAATATACATGCTTCAGTTGAGTATTTTTGTATGATCAAATTTCAATAATGGAATATGTACAGATGTGCAGTTCATGCTTGAAGAAAAGAATAGTGAATCAAAGATTCTCATTTCATCAAAAGAAGCAGTCAATGTGCTATGCAGTGAAAAAATAGTGAATCCAAATTGTGCAGTGCAGGCTTGAGAGCAGTCAATGT
Source organism: Chrysanthemum lavandulifolium (assembly GCA_022545495.1). Taxonomy (NCBI): domain Eukaryota; kingdom Viridiplantae; phylum Streptophyta; class Magnoliopsida; order Asterales; family Asteraceae; genus Chrysanthemum; species Chrysanthemum lavandulifolium. The sequence continues at coordinate 231,936,822 of CM040239.1, read as the reverse complement.
GCTATGACAGATTCTCAATTACATACTGTATGCACATATTCTCAATTACACAGTTACCACATATGAATGGTGATGACACAAAACATTTTACAGCAGCAAATAATGGAGTAAATTTTACCTGCGAACACTTTGTTCCAAACAATAGAGCCGGTAGGTTGCTGCATCACCGCCCCCAACCTTTTCGTTGAATCACCTAACACTATTAAATTAAAATACAGCTAATACACAATTAATTAAAGTCCTAAACTTAAATAAGTAACTGCTAAATACCTGTAACATTTGTTCAACCGTTGTGCCATTATTCTTTGGTGCTTTCGGGTCTATATCCATCTGCCACTTACCTCATAAATCCAATAATGACATAAAAAAATATTTAACCATAAAGGGATGTAATAAATAATTAGGGTTAGAAACGTGGTTACATGTTCTTTAAAAAGAATTTTAGTTACAGGAATTAATTTTTATACGCACAATGGACATATTTCTAGCTGTCAAATGATACAACTTAGAGGTTTACAGTTTTCTCAATGTAAAAGAGGCTTCTAAATAAGATCATTTGATAACCCGACAGACTATAATGACGCATACCAAGTAACCCAATGTAGATTGTTTGTTCTGCTGCAACCCAGGTTTGCTGATTGAATGGCATACCAGATCTAGGAAGATCTATAAATTTCACAAATGATCCCAAGTCTGATGTGCCATTCAATCAACAAAGCTGGATTGTAATTAAGAAACGATCTGCACTCGTTTGACTCGTGTGCATCTAAGATATATTAGTGTTCATTCTCTATCTACAATGGTTCTGTTGGATCTGCAAATGCAAGAAAACCTAAAAATAAGTTTAGGTTTGCTACCTATTGTGGGTGACTTAGGAAGACATGAGTAACAAACATGCTGCAATACTGAACAATTCCCACACATAAATGTAACCTATTTGTTGTGTGCAGAGGATTTTAGATGTATGTATGAAATAAAACAGTTGAATTATTGAATTAAAAATAAGGTTAAGATCTGGTTTACCTGTGCGAGTCGATATACTCAGCATGGCTGCAACCATATAAGATTTGTGGCTACCTCGCTAAGATATTGTAAAGTTTCAGTCATAGTCAAGAAAGAGTTAATGCGCAGCAAAAGTTGTCATTAGCCCATAAAATGTAAGTTAACGGAGACAACGTAATGTTTGTATTCCTACAGGGTTGATCATAAGTAAATCAACCTGGCTATGACAGTACAGAAACACAGTTGCATAACGACGATCTTAATGCAGTATACACAATTTCAGCACAATGTATAGAGCATATGACAATAGAATGTTTGGACAAAGGCAATATAACCATATTCTATTAGCACAATGTACATGGCATATGAAAACGACACCGCTCATCATGAATTTAATATATATAGAGGCTCAAGTCTGCGAGTATGGAAGCGGTACCAGAGACCTAGTATGGCTGCAACGACAATGTGGATGTCGGTACCTTGCCAAGACATGGGAGTTGATAAAGTACGCTTACCAAAGACATAAATGCATAAAACTATCGTCATCGGCCTAGTGACCTTACAATACATACATAATAATCACAACATCAACTGCAGTTACTAACAAACATGCATTGGACCAATGTAACAAAAACACATTTTATTAGGCCAATGTACAGGCCACACAAAAATGACAGCGGTCATCATGCCTTTTAATATATAGAGACGCTCAGATCTGCGAGTCTGGAAGCGGTGCCAGAGACCCTCCATGGGTGCAGCCACAATGTGGATTTGGCTGCGATGGCAAGACACGGGAATTGATAAACTACGCTTGCCAAAGACATAAATGCAGTAAAGTATCTTCATCGCGTCAGTGGCCCTGTTATATTATTATTAGTATGTTACATTAATTCGGCTTAAAATGAACAGTTTAAGTTTACATAACAATTAGCGGGATTTCTCCCCCCAACTTCTGTATCAAGTACCTTCAGCGACTCTCAAAAAAATTATAAACCAAGGTTGCCACATTGTATTGTGTGTTGGTGAACAGAAAAACGCAAAATAAAATAGTAAACCTAATATCTATTATGCTCATACCTCATTGGCACACCGTTAACGGCACAAAGGCGTAGAAACCGGCGTGGCTGCATTAGTATAAATGGCCTGCCAAGGTACGGTGATTATCAGCTTTGGTTTTCCAATGTTAGTCTCAACCAAGCTACTGAACAGTATCGTTGCATTTGTATAAATGCCTTGCTAAGATACGTCAGTATATAGCCAGGAGAATAGGCATGGCTGCATTTGTATAAATGCCTCGCCAAAATACGTCTACCCTGAGGCTTTGGAAAACACAACATAGTTGAAACGACAGCACAAAAACAATAGGTAAACTTGTAGTAGGTGTAACCTGAAATAGATACCAAACTTATATGTTAAGCTCAAGCGATCCTCTGCTCTGATGGGTGGATTTTTTAAAGCACCTACACCCGATCGGATCAGATCTGAAAGATAAAGGGGGTATGTAAGTGGTGATGAATAGCTCGGGTCAGGTATCATCACAAATATACCCTAATGGGCTCCGCCCAAAGGGCCTGAAAAAAATAAATCCCACGTTACACTGTTCATTTTAAGCCCAATGAATGTAATATACAATAATACTAAAAAGGCTCAGATCTGCGAGTATGGAAGCGTTACCAGAGGCCCAGCTTGGCTGCAACCACAATGTGGATGTGGGTGCCTTGCCAAGACACGGGAGTTGATAAAGCATGCTTACCAAAGCGATAAATGCAGAGAACTATCGTCATCGCCCTAGTGACCTTATAATACATACATAATCATCACACCATCAATTGCACTTACTAACAAACATGCCTTGGACCAAGGTAACAAAAACACATTGTATCAGCCCAATGTACAGGCCAGACGAAAACGACAACGGTTACCATCCTTTTAATATATAGAGACGCTCAGATCTGCCAGTATGGAAGCGGTACCAGAGACCCTCCATAGCTGCAACCACAATGTGGATTTGGCTGCTTTGCCAACAGACGAAAGCTGATAAACTACGCTTACCAAAGACATAAATGCAGAAAACTATCGTCATCGCGTCAGTGACCCTGTTATATTAGTATTAGTATAAAGAAAATTACCTTCATTATCTTTGTCGCCCCTCTAGTAACTTTACTGTCAAGTAATAAACTCATAACGTTAGAAAAGACATTATCAAATGATAGTTTCCAAAGACAGAAGAGGGAAAAAGAAGGCAAACAAAAAAAATAGCACTTATCACCAACAAAAAAAAACAAAAAAGAACAAACAGTTAAAATGCAAATGGAAACAAACCCCAAAAAAAAGGTGTAGACCATTTAATGAGGTTAGCATTGACATCCAACTAACATTTTTAACCCTAACCCTAAACAAAATTATGCACCTCATTTAGTGACCCTAACATCTAAACCTAACTAACATTTAAAGCAGCATAAGCAAGAGCTAATTACTCTAACAATAGGGCAAAAAAAAGGAGAAACCATCACACCTAATCTCAAGGCTTCAATACAACAGAACTGTCGAACGTAGTAAACATAATATCTATTATGCTCATACCTCATCGGCACAACATTACCGCCAGAAATCCGTAGAAACCGGCGTGGCTGCATTAGTATAAATGCCCTGCCAAGGTACGGTGATTATCAGTTATGGTTTGCCAATGTTAGTCTCAACCAAGCTATTGAACAGTATGGCTGCATTTGTATAAATGCCTTGCCAAGATACGTTAGTATATAGCGGGGAGAATAGGCATGGCTTCATTTGTATAAATGCCTTGCCAAAATACGACTATCCTGAGACTTCAGAAAACACAACATAGTTGCAACAACAGTCCAAAAACAATAGGTACACCTGCAGTAGCTGTAACCTTAAACAAATACCAAAGTTATATGTTAAGCTCAAGCGATCCTCTGCTCCGATGGGTTGATTTTTTAAAGCACCTACACCCGATCAGATCAGATCTGAAAGATAAAGGGGGTATGTGAGTGGTGATGAATAGTTCGGGTCAGGTATCATCACAGATATACCCTAATGGGCTCCGCCCAAACGGTCCCAAAAAAAATAAATTCCCATGTTTCACTGTTAATTTGAAGCCCAATGAATGTAATATATACTAATAAGGCTCAGATTTGCCAGTATGGAAGCGGTATCAGAGGCGTCATCGCCCTAGTGACCTTATAATACATACATACTTATCACACCATCAATTGCACTTACTAACAAACATGCCTTGGACCAAGGTAACCAAAACACATTCTATCAGCCCAATGCACAGGCCAGACGAAAACGACAATGGTTACCATCCTTTTAATATATAGAGACACTCAGATCTGCCAGTATGGAAGCGGTACCAGAGACCCTCTATGGCTGCAACCACAATGTGGATTTGGTTGCCATGCCAACATACGGAAGCTGATAAACTATGCTTACCAAAGAAATAAATGCAAAAAACTATCGTCATCGCGTCAGTGACCATGTTATATTAGTATTAGTATGTTACATTCATTGGGCTTAAAATGAACACTGCAAGCTTACATAACAATTAGCGAGATTTCTCATACCCAGCTTCTGTAGCAAGCACCTTCAGCCACTCTCAATAAAATTAAATACATAATAATTAGCAGGATTTCTCCCTCCCCAGAAATCCGTAGAAACCGGCATGGCTGCATTAGTATAAATGCCCTGCCAAGGTACGGTGATTATCAGTTCTGGTTTGGCAATGCTAGTTTCAACCAAGGTGTTGAAGAATATGGTTGCATTTGTATAAATGCCTTGCCATGATACGTCAGCATATAGCCGGGAGAAAAGGCATGGCTGCATTTGGATAAATGCCTTGCCAAAATACGACTATCCTGAGACTTTGGAAATCACAACATAGTTGCAACTACGGTCCCAAAATAATAGGTACACCTGTAGTAGCTGTAACCTCAAACAGATACCAAAGTTATATGTTAACCTCAAGCGCCCTCTGCTCCGATGGGTGGATTTTTTAAAGCACCTACACCCGATCGGATCAGATCCGAAAGATAAAGAGGGTATGTGAGTGGTGATGAATAGGCCAGGTCGGGTATCATCATAGATATACCCTAATGGGCTCCGCCCAAAGGGTCCGAAGAAAATAAATTCCCATGTTTCACTGCTCATTTGCAGCCAATTGAATGTAATATAAACTAATAAGGCTCAAATTTGCAAGTATGGAAGCGGTACCAGAGGCCCGTCTTGGCTGTAACCACAATGCGTATGCGGTTGCTGATGAGTGTGTAAATACTCATCATTTTTGTTCCTTCTGCACTGCAAAACCAGTCAAAAACACTTTGAAAAGTCTCAAAAGCAGAAAAATATTTAGACTGTGTTTTATTCAATAATTGTAAAAATCTAGTCCCTGGTTATTCAAAACATGTAATTTTTCATAAAATGCCCTCAGGGATTTTCAATTTGTCAAAATTAGTCTTATAAAGTCAGTTTTTCAAAATGGCAGCTTTGGTCCCTGAAGTTTCAAAGATTGACAGAAATTACCCCGGGACATTTTTAATTGGAAAATTATTATTTTTGGTCCTTGGGAAAATTAAACTTGTCATAATTGGTCCCTATGATGAATTTTGGAAAATGCAGTTTCAGTCCATCTAGTTTGGTTGATTTACAACTTTGGTCCTTGTTATTAATACCAAATCCCTTTTAATTCATAACCCTTGAACCCCTGCCAAAACAACCCGTGACCCCCCCTTTTGTGAACCCTTTGCCTATTAATAAAAACCCGATCAAACCCACCAAACAAACCCTCGTTTTCCCTCCAAACCCACCTCCTTCACCCACTTCTCTGCAACCAACTCCCATCACCATACCTCCATCTCACATACCACCACCCTTATCACTCCACCTCCACAACACAACAAGATGCATTTATTGCTCTCTCACCTGTCCAAGCTATCAGAACCAGTTGCTATATCTTTTTGGCGCCAATAAGCTCATCAACGGCTAAAAAGGGTTCCAAGCATCCAAAGGCCAGGATTATTGGTGGGAAATGATCAGAAGGGTACCACAAACCCTAATTTGAGCATATAAAAGAGAAGAGAAGGATGAAGACAGAGAGTAGTTTTTTTTAGTTAAATTTATTGTCGTAGCTAGTGTAAACTCAAAATCAGTTGTAATCTTTGCTTTCTAAAACTTGTATTCTGTTACCTTGATGTAATTTGAACTCATTTCAATCTCAATTTCAAGTTTGTAGAATTAATTCTCATGTTTGCAATTTTAAATTCAAAATTCCAAATTAAGCTTTGTTGATTTAAAGTTGTTACATTGGATTGATTAGGCTCACATAAGCTCCTAAATAGCTTAATATAGCTATTAGAAACCTTAAAACTTTGATTAGTATCAAAAAGCAAAAAAATACCAAAAATAGAAAAAAATAGTGTAAAAATAAAAATCACGAGAAAAGAAGAAGAAGCAAGGAGCATGGTGAAATGAAGATGGTTCGGGTTATTGAACTGTGGAGGTTCTCTGTGAAGTGTTTCTTGGTCCTAGTTCTTGGTTCTAAGCATTCACTCTCAAAACTCTCATCATCAACTAAAATCAACCCGCTAAGCTCATTGGATCCGGTTTCTTGATGTGGAGTCGATATGGTTAGCTTAATGAGGATTGGGTTGAGAATAGGATAGTGGTTCATGTTCAAAAGGCAAGCCATAGTGGTCGGACACTTGTAAGTGTTAGAAACTGTCTTTTTTTTTATTGCTTATTCTATTCTGTCAATTTATATAGTTAGATCAGCTTATAATTGCACTGATTTAGTCCATTTAGTATTGTTAGACCTTTGATCATAACTGTTTTAGATTAGTATTAAGGACTTAGTTAGAGTTGATTGCATTTTAGTTTGTTGAAGTACTGTTTGGCACAAGTTGTTTATCTAAGATAAGAGGTTTAGAATTTGGTTAAATCCTGATACTGCATTCTCATTTAGGATAGTTATATCCACCTTAGTCATTATTTTTCACTATAGAAAGCTCTAAGTCAAAATTCATTCAAATCTGCTTCAAACTTCTAATCAGTTAGGATTAGTTTGCATCAGTTTAAGAAATAGGTATAGAAATCCTTAGAGTAGATTAAGTTAGTTGCATATTAGCTTATCACATCATAACTGCTCAAAATTAAGCTCAAAACTCAATTTGGTCAACTTTTCCAAAACTGTTAAAATAGTCAAAAGTGAAAAGCGGATTTTAACTAAAGTTTGTGGAATTTTCATGAGCTCATTACGGTACAAATTAATTGATATTTTGGAATCAAGAATTTCAATGGTTGTTATTCCAAATACCATTTTGTGAAATTTTGAGAATTTTTATAAGCCTTATATAAGTACTTATTTTGGATACTAAATCCCATGCACACACTCGAATAATTGAGTGTGTGCAGTCTTTCTGATGGTGATTAAGCTTCATTCGAGGCTTGTCTTAGGCTAGGTTTTGGTTTAAAGGATCTTTGGTTGGTTAACTAGAAGACTTAAGTTGTGGATTTTCCATTTGACTTTTTTATAAGGTGTGCATAAGCACAAAGTAGCACTTTAGACTGTTTGGCTTTATAGCTTATTTCTCACCAAATCTTTATAGCCCGATAATCTGTGGTTAGGAGTAGTTGACTCTAGTTGTTTTAGTTTATTTTAGCTTATTATAGCTTCGTTAGCTTACGGTTGAGATTATAGCCATTTGCTTATTGTAAGTGCTTATTTTCAAGTACCTTTCTCTGACTTCATTATCTCACACACTAGCATAGGTTTTATTGTTTTATCAGTTAAGAATATAATTTTAGAATTTTCCTAAATTTTTCAGATTTTTCGATCTTGTTTACTATTTTTCTTATTTTAAATAAGATTTTAAGACTTTTAAATAGTTTTTTACAAATAAATCGGAAAATCTTGAGAAAAATAAGTTTTCATTTTCCTAGATTAAGATAAATATAAAAGCCAAAAATTATTTTCCATAATTTTCCTAGCTTAAATAGTAATTTTAGCAATTTAATTAGTTTTAAATAGTTTTAAATCATAGAAATTAGAATATAAATCGAGAAAAATACAAAATTAGTTTTGAAAATTCTATTTAGTCATTTTAGATTTTGAAAAATAGTTTCACAATTTTCCTCTTTAATTTCATAATTTCTAGTATTTTAGATTAGTTTTAAAAGTTTAAAATTAGTTTTTAAATCAAATAAATAAAAGAAAAATCATAAAAATTAGTTTTAAATCATAATAAAGTTTTAAATTGCATTTTTAGAGTAAAAGTGATTTTAAATCATTTTTAGGTTTTAATCATTAAACGATTTTAAATATAGAATTAAAATGATATCAAAGTCTTTGTTAGATTTAATTTCCTTAGTGTAATCAATCATAACCCTTTCCTGTTCAATATCACCCGATCACTACGCGTTTAGCTATTCAATCGTTCAGCTCGTTGGGACTTAACGACCCGGGGAAACACTAAACTCCTCTGGACTTAATTGCATTTTGTTATGAGCTGTTTGACTTTTATGGTTGACCATTCACAAGTGGTTGACTAATAAAAGATAGACCGTTTGAGCGAATCAAATTTTGGCGCCACGGGAGTCAGTGCTAATAGTCTTACGTTTATCGATTAGTGATTTGAATATTCACTCCTTGTTCATACCATCTATATATATTTATATTTTCTTATAAAATCCAAAATCCAAAACATCTTAAAACCATAAAACCCAAAAGATTCTTCTTTCCCATTTTCATAATTCCCTTGACTCGAGATTTCTTAGAGTTAACTCTAGTGTATGCTTTTCGCTCTTCTAGGTCCGTGAGCCCATTTCGTGAGCTTGTCGATTCCGAAGGCGATCCGTAGACGCTCGCCCATCGGTCGGATCGAGATCCGACCGCCGCACTACTCCGTTATCATGGCGGATGAACGTCCTATGTGCGAGCTTCTCCAAGCACCCATCGATGGGTATGGAGATGCTATTGTTATCCCGACCATTGTGGTGAAAATTTTGAACTCAAAACCGGGTTACTAAATCTTGTAACCTCAAGTCAATTCTATGGTTTTGAGAGGATGATCCTCATGCTCATATTCGATGGTTTAACAAGATTGCATCTACCATCAAATACAAGAATGTCCCTACCGATGTCAAACTTCTTCATTTCCCATTTTCCTCGAGGACAAGCCGGTTGGCTTGAAAAACAACCCCTCAATCGATCGAAACATGGGAAGACACGGTGAAGAAATTTGTGAACGAGTTCTATCCACCTTCTAAACCCACGAGTCTTAAAAACGAAATCATCAAGTTTACACAAAAGTTTGATGAATCCTTGATGAATCGTGGGATCGTTTTAAGGAGTTGCTCGCAAATGTCCTCACCATGGTTTCTCCGAGTTGATGCAACTCGATACTTTCTATAATGGAGTGAGTCAATCGATCTAGATTCTCTCAATTCCTCATTGGAGGAAATTTCTTGAGCAAAGCGTAAAAGAAGCTTTAGCGATAATTGAAAACAAGTCTAAAGTCCGACCGCACGAAGCAAACCGGTTGTTTCCCAAGTCGGTGTTGGTCCTTCCTTCATCGCTCGTGAGTCAATCTAGCACCGATGCTAAGATTGACAAACTCACGGAAGCAATTCAAGCTTTGGTTCTCTAACCAAAAGAAAGTTTTTTTCCACAAACTTCACCTCCTGTGAAGTTAAGAAAGTGGAAGTATGTGTTACTTGCGGTGGCCCCATGCCTATTACAACTGTATGGCCACCGATGGTAACCCTTTGAAGCAAACGCGTGGGCGGATTTCCAATTCAGAGGCAACCAATACCGTGCTCCTATGGACCCGAACCACCGTCCTAACCACTACCTGGACCACCCGGTTTCAACCAAAACCAAAACCGTAATCAAAATCGAATAGAACGAACCAAGGTTTTCAAAACCAAGGTAATTTTAGTCGAATAACGGTTTTCAAAATCAAAGTCAAAATTTCCAAAACCAAGGAAATTTTAATAGAAACCAAGGTCGTGGAAATTTCAACCTGTGGTATTTTCATGGCAATAATCAAGGACATTTCCAAAATCAAGGCCCTAATCCAAACAATAGAGGCGAATTTTCCTACACAAAATCAAGCCATTGTTCCAACTGGACCATCATCGATGAGTTGTTGAAGCAATTCATGAAATCCCAAGAGGAAATGAATAGGTTGTTGGTAAGCGATTTCGACATTAAGAAGTCTTTAAATGATCGACCCTCGGGCTCGTGTACTTTACCTAGCAACACGATCGCTAATCCGAGGGGCGATGCAAAGGCGATCACAACCGTAAGTGGTGCTTCATATGATGGACCCGCTATTCCTACTACCTCTTCTTCTTCTCTCCGAAGGTAGTGGAAAGTGAACCCGAGGCGACAAAGGACCAAGTGCAACCCACTAGCTCACGAGCACAACACATGTCCATCCTCAAGTTGTCCCAAACCCAAATCCAAACCAGAGTTGTTTTGAACCTCCGTTGAAAACTCCAAATCCAAAACTTCTATTCCTTACCCATCACGTTTAAATGAGCAAAGCTCATGAAAAAGCGGTCATCAAATGGAAAAAATTTCAAAATTTCCAAGAACTACATTTTGACATAAGCTTTGCGGATGCTATCATGTCGATGCCCAAGTTTGCGTCAACTCTCAAACACATGTTAAGCAACAAGGAAAAACTGTTTGAAATGGCTAAAACTCCTTCGAACGAGCGCGCTTCAATTATTCATAAAGAAGCTTCGAGAAGCTTGGAGATCTGGAAAATTTCTTCTACCTTGTGTTTTTCCAGAATGATTGAATGCTTTGCCCTCGCCGATCTTGGTGCAAGCATCAATCGATGCCTTATTCAAGATGGAAGAAACTTTCTTCCGAACTTATTCCTACCGCATGACTCTTGAGCTTGCGGATCGTTCAATATCGCGTCCTCTTGGCATCGCCGAGGATGTATTCGTGAAAGTAGGAAAGTTCCATTTTCCGGTGACTTTGTGGTTGTTGACTTGATGCCGATCATCGGGTTCCCTCATTGTTGGACGAGGATTCACGAGAACGGGCCGTGCTCTCATTGATGTATTTGAGCAAGAAATGACATTACGTAAGGGTAATGAAGTGTCACCTTTAACCTTGATCAAACTTGAGGTACTCCTCAAACTATGATCTTGAATCGGTTAATCGAATCGATGTAATTGATATTGCTTCGAGGAGTACTCTCAAGAGTTTCTTGGTTATTTTCATAATTCGTGAGTGGGATCCCACCACATCTTCTCAACCAATTATTGCCGATTCTTCCCTCTCTTACTCCGTTTGAGGGAGGTGACTTCTTTAGAAGAGATCGATGAGTTTCTTGCTAATGATGAATCGATTCCACCGGAATTGATGATGGTGTTTATGATTCGGAGGAGATATCCCTTATCTTGAGCAATTGTTAAATGAAGATCCATTACCGTCACTCCTCCGAAGAGATCACGATTGAAGAAATCAAATCCGTACAAACATCTATCAAGAATTTCCGAGGTTGAACTCAAGGACCTACCTCCTCATCTCGAGTATGCATTCTTGGAGGTGATGATAAATTACCCGTCATAATTGCTAAGGACTTAACGGAGGGGAAAAGGCGCTCTCATAAAGGTTTTGAAGTTGCACAAGCAAGCAATTGCTTGGAGACTCTCCGACATCAAGGGTATTAACCACAATTTTGTACGCACAAGATTTTATTGGAGGATGATTTCAAACCAAGATCCAACATCGAGAAGGGTTAATCCTAAGATTCATGAGGTTATCAAACAGAGGTTCTCAAACTTCTTGAAGCCGGTCTAATTTACCCGATCTCGATAGTCCTTGGGTCACCCCATCCACCGTGTTCCAAAAAGGGTGGCATAAGCTGTTGTCACAATGAAGAAACGAGTTAATTCCAACTCGATTGGTTACGGGATGGCGTGTGTATTGACTATCGCAAGTTAAACGAAGCCACCGTAAAGACCATTTTCCTCTACCCTTCATGGACCAAATGCTTGAGAGATTAGCGAGGAACGAATACTATTGTTTCCTAGATGGTTTCTCGGGGTATTTTCAGATCCCCATTGATCCACGGGATCAAGAAAAGACCACATTCACCGCCCATACGGAACTTTTGCCTCTGAGACGATGCCTTTTGGCCTATGTAACGCTCCCGCACGTTCCAACGATGTATGATGGCAATTTTCCACGACATGATCGGGGAGACAATGGAGGTGTTTATGGATGACTTCTCGATCATTGGGGACTCATTTCAAACATGTCTCTCCCATTTAGAAAAAATGCTAAAGCGGTGTGAAGACACCAATCTTTGTCTAAATTGGGAGAAGAGCCATTTTATGGTCAAGGAAGGAATTGTCCTAGGCCATAATATTTCAAAAACGGATTGAGGTTGACAAAGCGAAAGTGGATGTCATTGCCAATTGCCTCATCCTACTACCGTCAAAGGTATTAGGAGTTTTTAGGTCATGCCGGTTTTATCGCAGATTCATACAAGATTTTTCTAAAATCGCTCACCTATGACTCATCTCCTTGAGAAGGATGCTCCTTTATCTTCTCACCGAATGCATCGAAGCTTTTGAAACATTAAAGAAAAGCTTACGGAAGCACCCATTCTCGTTGCCCCGATGGGATTTACCCTTTGAACTCATGTGCGATGCAAGTGATTTTGCTATCGGTGCGATCCTGGGCAACGTAAAACCAAGCATTTTCGGCCTATCCACTACGCGAGTAAGACTATGATCAAGCTCAAACCCATTACACCACTACGGAAAAAGAATTATTAGTGTGGTGTATGCGTTTGAGAAGTTTCACCATACCTAATCTTGACCAAATCGTGGTGTATACGGATCACTCGGCTCTCAAATATCTCTTTGCAAAACAAGATGCAAAGCCGAGATTGCTCCGTTGGGTTCTCCTCCCGCAAGAATTTGATATCATTATACGTGATAAAAAGGAGCCGAGAACACCGTCACGATCATCTCGTCCGTCTAGAAAACCCTCACCGGGATGTGTTCGAGAAAAGGAAATAAACGAAACATTTCCTCTCGAAACACTCAATGTGGTTTCTTTTCGTGAGACTCTTCTACCCCATGGTTTCTTGACTTTGCAAATTACCATGCGGGTAACTTTGTGGTGAAAGGGATGTCGTCCCAACGGAAAAACAAATTCTTTAAAGATGTAAACATTACTCGGGAATACCCTACTTATTCAAAATTTGCGCGGATCAAGTCATCAGCGATGTGTGTATGGTCGAAGCAAATGACATTCTCAAGGCTTGCCATTCGGACCTCTTGGGGACATCATAGCCCTAACTACACCGCCAAGAAGGTGTTTGATTCCGGATTTTATTGGCCCACGATTTACAAGGATGCCCACGAATTTGTCAAAACTCGCGACGCTTGTCAACGTCACGGAAATATCTCAAAGAAATGAAATGCCGCAAAACGCCATTCAAGTGTGTGAGATTTTGACATCCGGGCATTGACTTTATGGGGCCATTTCCTTCATCTCGAGGAAATAAATACATACTCGTGGCCGTTGACTATTTGTCAAAATGGGTTGAAGCCAAAGCTTTGCCTACCAACGATGCCCGAGTTGTTGTGAAATTCTTAAAATCTCTTTTGCTAGGTTTGGAACCCACGAGCTATAATCGGTGATCGTGGTACGCATTTCTGCAATGACCGGTTTGATAGAGTCATGCAAAAGTATGGTGTAACTCACCGCCTCTCTCTGCGCACCACCCCAAACAAGTGGGCAAGTGGAAGTTTCCAACCGAGGGATTAAAAGAATTCGAAAGGACAAGAGGCGAAAACCGTGCCTCTTGGTCGGATAAGCTAGATGACGACTGGGCCTTCCGTGCGACTTATAAAACACCCATCGGGTGTACTCCATACAAGCTAGTGTACGGGAAGGCGTGTCATCTGCCGATTGAGCTTGAGCACAAAGCATACTGGGCCTTGAAACATGCCAACTTCGATATTCAGACAGCTGGTGATCACCGGAAAGTTCAAATAAATGAATTAAATGAACTACGTGATCAAGCATACGAGAACTCTTTGATCTACAAAGAAAAGACAAAGAAGATTCATGACTCCAAAATCAAGAACCGCGTTTTCAACGTCGGTGATCGAGTCCTTCTTTTCAATTCAAGATTGAAGATTTTCTCAGGAAAACTAAAATCCCGCTGGTCTGGACCATTCACCATCACTAAAATATTTCCTTATGGAACCATTGAGTTATCTCAGCCCGATGGTCCAAATTTTAAAGTGAATGGTCATCGATTGAAGCACTATTTTGGAGAGGACATTCCACCTATGGTTGTCCCGGATCTACAAACTTTCCCTATGAACCAATGAATGCGGGGATCGAGTCAAGCTAGCGACTCGGGAATAAAAAAAAGTAGCACACCATATGGGTTTTCACCCATATTTCTGACTTCTTTCTACTTTATACCACCATAGTGTGGGGGAGTTGCCCCCCGCTGTTGTATATAAGTGTATCCAAAAAAAAAAAAAAAAAAATTAAAATAATGGCTAGTAGTATTTCCTTTTACGTTCTCGGTTTCGGCATAACAACGGTACTTTGAATATTGAGGGCAATATTCATTTCTAGTGTGGGGAATTCTTACGAATTTTATCATGTAATTATACCACCCAATTCCCCATTTTGGCCAAAAATGTTTTTTGGAGCAAGTGTTTTGCACTTACTCACTTACGGTTATCGATCCGCCATGTCTAATAAACAAAAGGATTGGCTAATCCAGAGCAAACGGCTCTTGGTAAAGATATCTCAAATCCGTTGACGGCTTGCAATTTGCCCAAAATTGTATGGTGTTCATTTCACCATATCTTTAATTAGTGAAGAGTTGGCTAGCCCGCAAGTTTATGGCTTGTGGTAAAGGCATTGAAAACCATAATTGGTAATCGACTCACCAAAGATATTTTATCTAAGAGTTGGCTAGTCCGTAGCAAACGGCTTTCGTAAAGACAAATCAAATCCGTTGGAAGCTGGTGATTTGCTCAAAATCATATGGTTATCAGTGTACCATAGTTCTTACTTGAACTGAAACATTTGGCTACTCCAGAAGTAATGGCTTTTGGTAAAGAGACTTAAATCCATTAAGTTTTCACAAAAGATTGCTAGGGACTAGCAATAGTTTAGTGTGGGGGATTGATGAGTGTGTAAATACTCATCATTTTTGTTAGTGCAAATATTACGATATTTAATCTATACATTCTCATTTGTTTTGTTGATGACAAACATGTAACTTGTAATACATAATGTAAAATGTATAAGTTACTTGTAATTATATTTTGTCTCAACATACTCTCAACACCTCTCGACGACTCAAGTCCTTGTATGCTACAACACAGGTTCCTACATGTTTGTTATGTTGCGTTATGATCAAACCCCTAACAAACCATTAAACATGTTTAGTTAAACACTTTGTAAAATACATAAACATAAGTAAATGTGTTGGGTAAAACCCATGACCCATGACCCAAGACCCATACCCAATGTCTAGATACATTGTACCTTGGTGGGTACTCAAAACCATGACCCATAGCCCATGGTTTCAACCCATAAACTATGGGTAAAGAGGGCGTGCACGGATCCTCGATAACTCACAGATCCCTTGGATTTACAAAGTCGGATCCTCCGGAAGGGATCCTTGGGGCGTAATATGGTTTTGGTCTTTTGCCTATAAATAGCAAACCACTTCTTACCATTTCTTCACACCTTCACACATAGTTTCTCTCCACCAAATCTAGGATATTTAGATCATTAGGAAACATGTAAACCACCTCATCTCATATGATCATAATGCTTCTAACTCTCATTTGTTGTAAGCATACTCCGAAGTGATCCTCCAAAGCAAGCTTAGAGATCTTGCTTCCTTACCCATCAAGTGATCACCCATCACAAGATACAAGCACATGAAGATCTTATACAACAAGCTTGGGAAACTTGTCATCTTCATTCATAGAAGACTAACTACATCATGCTTTGGGTTCTTGATGTTTAGTCTAGGAGTTTATATCCATTAGACACATTGTCTTGGATATTGTCTAGTATCATATTCTTGTATCTATGACTAGACTAGATGGTTTATGTGTTTGTGCCATAAAACACAAGGTTTGTTATGTTGGGCCACAAAACATAACGGGTGTCATAGAAGTGTCAAAGGCTTTAGTGAAGAGTGCCGAAGATCGGTGTTGAAGGCATTAGTGAAAAGTGCTGAAGGATCGTGTAAATGGCATTAGTGAAGAATGCATAGGTCGTATAATCGATGAGGTGCATCGTTATACATATAGTATTTGTTTAGATCCAAGGATGGTGATATCCTTGATGGTGTTGTAACAAGGAGTGGATCTCCTTGAGATTAGGTGTTGTGTTGTGATGGGTAGTAGTTCCTCCATAGTAATGGAACTAGGTGCTTAGCCTAGTACCTAATAAAGGGTAGGCGACGTTGTGATAGGATTAGTTCTCTAAGGTGTGAAAGAACTCGGTGGTTAGCCTAGCATCGTATAAAGGGTAGGCGACGTTGTGTTAGGTGTGGTTCGCCTTGGTGTGAAAGAACTCGGTATTTAGCTTTGTACCGGAAAAGGTTAAGCGACGTTGTGAAGGCTTCTCCGCCATAAGGAGATTGGTGTAGTGCTTACGAACTCTCGAGTAGGTGACTCGGGGAGTGGAGTAGGGCAAGGAAGGTGTCCTTGTAGCCGAACCACTATAAATCCTCGTGTTGGTTTGTCTATCCTTTTACTTATCGCTTTACTTTTATTCTTGCATTACTTTGTTTATTCTCTATGTGGTTGATGTCTATGTTTGTGATGCATACTTGGTCTTTCATATAGTCACAAACTATATTAAACACTTTACGATTATGACACGCTTGATCAAAAAAGCAACCGGACTAATAATGGTGAAACTTGATTTATAATGAACCATTAATCTTGGAATCTTATGTGATGTCAAGGGTTGGCCTTACATGCCGAATGCGTTAAATGCATCCTCGCGTCGAGATTAGCAAATGCAATGGTTTATACTATATTTGATACAAAAGTTTTAAGTTTAAACGAAACGTATTCACCCCCCACGTTTTCACAATTGGTATCGAGCGGGTTGGCTCTAGTTTTTAAAACAAATGGTTTTCAAAACGAGTAAGGTCCTCGTATCAAATTTTGGTGAAGTCAAGCATAATATGAAAAGTGTTTTGTTATTTTTTCTTTGAAGTTTTCTTGTTAGATATCTTGTTAATCAAGCTTGAATAAAGGTAAAATAGTTAATATAACTTCACTAAAAGTCTATAAAGGTTAAACCTTTTCGCCGGGTCAAAAGCGTGCATTTGTGTGATTACGTGTCGATCTGCGGATCCCTCAGTTACATTTGGACGGATCCTCAAGCAAGGGATCCGTGGGATCCGTAGGTCTTCAAGACAGCTTTTGTCCGAAATTTAAAAATTCATAACTTTTTAACCGTAAGTCGTTAGAAGTCGTGGCACCCATCGCTTTAAAGGTATTTGAGTCTACTTTCATTTAAAATGATTTCATAAACTGATTCAAAACAATAATTTACTGAATCATTGATTTATAATAGAAAGTCATTTTTGGTCATAACTTTTGCACAAACTTTTGATCTAATTAGAGACGGATGTTTTCGCTTTTGAATAACAATGTGTCCTCTATTGAAATTAAGGTTTTAATCATATTTAAAATATAAAAGAAACTAATCAAGCTTGGTATACATGTTTATATTTAACACAAAGCGATGAAAAGAACTTTCGTATGCTATGCTAAATGATAAATTGTCTTCTTTGCATTACTTGATTATTTGCTTATCTCAAATAGCTTTTGTGCTTGTTTGATTGAATAACATATGTGGTTTCCTTACCTTGCTATTCATTCTCTTGTTTGTCGATTTAGTAATAGTCTACTAATCAATGTGCTATTTAAAGGAGTGTTTGGGATAACATCTAGTTGTGTCGAAAATGTTAGTTTTATAAGTTGAAAAATGTTTAAAACATATAACACACTAAATGGCCTTTTGATTGAGTTTGTCATGTGTGCAACATAAATGTTTTATGTTCTTATATGATTTCTTGATTTCATATTTTCTTGTATCATTTTCTAAAAACAACAAGAATGTACATCGGATCATAACCTACACTTGTGTTGATGATGTACTCTCCGCTTTCCTTTTCATGATCGCTCTCCAAGCTTCATAGTAGGATTGACAACTTGATTATTTCATCCGATATACTCAAGTAAATTATTTTGCAACGCAAATATAATTGTTCATATCCGAAAGTCCAAAGTCGAGCTTTCAACAACATATGTTGAACTAGCTCATGAAACCATTTTTTGTTCACTATATGGACAACGTTTAATTTTTGACACCTTCGTCACCTTAGTTATTTCAAGTATAATATTAATATAAACAAAGCAAAGTATCATCATTGCTACTGTTCGATAGGCCATTGTAGGAATATAAATTTTCCTAACTTGAGAATGAATACTGGAGAACTTATTGCACTAGAAACTCAATTTGACCTAACGGTTGAATTGCTTCCTTGAGAGAAGTTGGGTATGTGGAATCGCCCGTAAAAATGGTTGTGTTTAGCCGTAATTAAGCACCGCTAGTAATAGTCTCATATTCATTCTCTCACTTGAGGAATTTATATTCCTATGTTTTCCTAAAGTAAGTTTACAATGGAAATACTTTGCATTGGCTTAGGATTACTAATCAAACAAGTTGTAAAATTAAATTTTCTTTTAGCTAATCACAACCACTTGCCTCATCAAGCGATTATCTCGCTTTGATCGAGAAGAGCTACATGACTTCATGGACGAAGCTCATTGTATGCTAACCACCATCCGTAATGACTATATTGTCCTAAACTAGCACCTCACAACTCTTTTGTCTTGAACACCATCATGTGCTCTTTTCTTTCTAGACACATACCTTTCATGTCATTGTTAGTTTAAATGATTTACTAATCTAGACCGTAAACTGCTTTGGACTTCTTGAATAGTGCTTTAAATTTTGCTAAACCTTTATGTTATTTGTGAGCTCGATCTCATTTGATTGCCTATATGTGATCTCTACATGCTCTCCTTGCTTTGCTTAACGTGTATACATGTATGCTTGCTGTAGAAACAATTTGTTTCATAATTCGAAACATAGAGCTAAATTCTGAAACTATTCTGTTAAGAAAATCTGTCTCAGATGCCGGATCCCTTAGATGTAACTAGACGGATCCCTCAAGTGAAGGATCCGTGGGATCCGGGTGGACAGAAGTTCCTTTGTAGCCTCCTTGCATCAATCCAACATTCTAGACCTTATTGGACTAGTTAAACTTGCTACATTAGGATCACTTAAACTTTCCTTAGGCTCAGTTGATCTCACATTCACTCATGGATGACTTAGGATCACATTCGAAGTATTTTTTGATTTATCATTAGTTCAAAACTCACCATCTTTCTGCTCCAATGTTTACACATTGTTCTTCTCATCTCAAAACACCTAGTTTGATATTTCTCTCAATTTTAGCAAATTGATTTTAGTCATCCTTACCTCAAAATAGGCCAAAAACTAGGTTTTAATTTCTTATGATTTTTAAGGAATTCTCCAAATATCTCTTAAGTCATCATCTGATCTCTAGGATCATTTAACACCATTTGACACTCTCAAATGTCTTAGTGTCATCTTTAATCATCCACTAGTGCTCATAAAGCCCCATTTTCCATAAAAGGCAATCATTAGCTATCATCAATCATTCTCTCTTGATCATTCAAGTCCATCTTCATATAAGACACTTAATAGATTGAGTAACTTAGGATATGTAGGTGCTAGACCTTGCTAGAACCCAATCACCTCTTTTCACTTCATCATTAGCGGATCCCTAGACTTTGTTAGCGGATCCTCTAGTGAGGAACCGGAGGAACCGTGGAACAAGTGGGAACTTTATCTCTTTAGATAATCATTTCAAATTTCCTTTTTCCCACACAAGCACTTGTTCAACACTTAGGATTATCTGTTTCCTATATGTTTATAAATGAGTTGCATTTATATGAGTCTTTACGTGTTCTTCCTTTTTGTTTCATGATTTTATGTGAACAATTTATCCATTAGTATAAATGTTTTCCTTTTGTACTAACTCTTTTGGATTCTTGTAGGATGACAATAGTCGATTTCATCATCAAGTCAAGTTGTGCTCATTCGCACATTTTTTGTTATCTCTATTCTTGCATCATCCTAACCATCTTACTCCACTTTTATCACTACTCATAAAGTCATCATGTCTACCACCTATAGTGAGTCATCAACCAAGTCAAAGATTCACCTTGATACCTTTCATCACCTCTACCACAAATTCCATACCTCTAAGTCATAATGATGATTTCTATCATTATCACCGTGTCCAAGGTATAGTTCATGAACTACATGTTAAAGTATGTCTCATGTTCTACCACATCCTACTTGTGTCAACCACAACCTCAAACCACAAGCTACTTATGTCAACCACATCCTACAAGTGTCTCACTACCACTACAATTCATGGTCGCTCAACCATCCTCCACAAACATCCATGTTGTCAAAAGCCAGTGAATTTCAGAATGAAATGCGCCTCATCGCTAAGCATATTTTTCTTACCTTGAACAAACCTTACAACCTCTAAACCAACAATGATGATGCAAGTAGTAGGATTATTCTCTTTTTCACACTAATCCTTTCTTTGTAGGTTCATATATATACACTTTGATGTGTATGGGATTCTCGTCTGTTTATGGACGAACTTTTACATTTTTTTTGTAGGTTCTTCCTGACGCTCTCGAACTAGGGGGAGCTTCCGTCGAGCATTTATAAAGTGCATCATATGACTTACTCGTCCAGGACTAATATAATTTTGCACTAACGCTTTGTTTTGTAGATTTTCAAACACACTAGGAGTACTTGACGCCTCAATAAAGGGAGTTTTCGTCAAAGCTAAAACATTGGAAATTTTGCAATAATTTCGTCTTAGCCTTCCTAAAATACTTGACGCCTCTAACAAGGGGGAGCAACCGTCAAGGGGGAGCATGCACACATTCATTCTTCAAAATTCCTTTGTGTTTCAACAAAAGGGAGATTTCTTTCTCATCATATATTTTTCCTTTTTCTTTTCTTCTCAACACTAACCTTGATGTAGGTTAAGCCTAAAAAATTTGATCCATTGAGCCGTTGGCAATAATGGTCATAATTCAAAGGATATTTCTTTTTTTGTGTGATTCTCTAGGTTCCTTTTAAAGGCGAGATCACCACCTTTTGAAGACATGCAAGCTCAAAGTCATGAGTTGCTATGCTTCGTCATTAGTGCTTCGTGTTGAAGGTATTGGCGTGGTGTGCCAATTGGAGCAATAAGGTGTTTTTATTTTAACTTCACTAAGGATGATGCAAACTTACCATTCTTGGGAGAAAAGACACACCCTTTTTGTTTCGACAAAAGGGGGAGAAGAGTGTAAACGGGGAAGGTAATGTAAAGGAATTACGGACACAAGTAACTTTGACATTTTACCTATCTATTACGTTTACATATATTTTGTCATCATCAAAAAGGGGGAGATTGTTAGTGCAAATATTACGATATTTAATCTATACATTCTCATTTGTTTTGTTGATGACAAACATGTAACTTGTAATACATAATGTAAAATGTATAAGTTACTTGTAATTATATTTTGTCTCAACATACTCTCAACACCTCTCGACGACTCAAGTCCTTGTATGCTACAACACGAGTTCGTACATGTTTGTTATGTTGTGTTATGATCAAACCCCTAACAAACCATTAAACATGTTTAGTTAAACACTTTGTAAAATACATAAACATAAGTAAATGTGTTGGGTAAAACCCATGACCCATGACCCAAGACCCATACCCAATGTCTAGATACATTGTACCTTGGTGGGTACTCAAAACCATGACCCATAGCCCATGGTTTCAACCCATAAACTATGGGTAAAGAGGAGCGTGCACGGATCCCTCAGATGACTCACGGATCCCTTGGATTTACAAAGCCGGATCCCTCCAGAAGGGATCCATGGGGGCAGAACATGGTTTTGGTCTTTTTGCCTATAAATAGCAAACCACTTCTTACCATTTCTTCACACCTTCACACATAGTTTCTCTCCACCAAATCTAGGATATTTAGATCCTTAGGAAACATGTAAACCACCCTCATCTCATATGATCATAATGCTTCTAACTCTCATTTGTTGTAAGCATACTCCCAAGTGATCCTCCAAAGCAAGCTTAGAGATCTTGCTTCCTTACCTCATGAAGTGATCACCCATCACAAGATACAAGCACATGAAGATCTTATACAACAAGCTTGGGAAACTTGTCATCTTCATTCATGAAGACTAACTACATCATGCTTTGGGTTCTTGATGTTTAGTCTAGGAGTTTATATCCATTTGACACATTGTCTTGGATATTGTCTAGTATCATATTCTTGTATCTATGACTAGACTAGATGGTTTATGTGTTTGTGCCATAAAACACAAGGTTTGTTATGTTGGGCCACAAAACATAACGGTGTCATAGAAGTGTCAAAGGCTTTAGTGAAGAGTGACGAAGATCGGTGTTGAAGGCATTAGTGAAAGGTGTCAAGGATCGTGTAAATGGCATTAGTGAAGAATGCCTAGGTCGATAATCGATGAGGTGCATCGTTATACATATAGTATTTGTTTAGATCCAAGGATGGTGATATCCTTGATGGTGTTGTAACAAGGAGTGGATCTCCTTGAGATTAGGTGTTGTGTTGGGATGGGTAGTAGTTCCTCCATAGTAATGGAACTAGGTGCTTAGCCTAGTACCTAATAAAGGGTAGGCGACGTTGTGATAGGATTAGTTCTCCTAAGGTGTGAAAGAACTCGGTGGTTAGCCTAGCACCATGTAAAGGGTAGGCGACGTTGTGTTAGGTGTGGTTCGCCTTGGTGTGAAAGAACTCGGTATTTAGCTTTGTACCAGAAAAAGGTTAAGCGACGTTGTGAAGGCTTCTTCCGCCATAAGGAGATTAGTGTAGTGCTTACGAACTCTCGAGTAGGTGACTCGGGGAGTGGATTAGGGCAAGGAAGGTGTCCTTGTAGCCGAACCACTATAAATCCTCGTGTTGGTTTGTCTATCCTTTTACTTATCGCTTTACTTTTATTCTTGCATTACTTTGTTTATTCTCTATGTGGTTGATGTCTATGTTTGTGATGCATACTTGGTATTTCATATAGTCACAAACTATATTAAACACTTTACGTATTATGACATGCTTGATCAAGAAAAAGCAACCGGACTAATAATGGTGAAACTTGATTTATAATGAACCATTAATCTTGCGGAATCTTATGTGATGTCGAGGGTTGGCCTTACATGCCGTAATGCATTAAATGCATCCTCGTAGAGATTAGCAAATGCAATGGTTTATACTATATTTGATACAAAAGTTTTAAGTTTGAAACGGAAACGTATTCACCCCCCTACGCTTTCACAATTTTTGTTCCTTCGATCGCAAAACCAATCAAAACACTTTGAAAAGTCTCAAAAGATGTAAAAATATTTAGGCGTGTTTTATTCAATAATTGTAAAATCTAGTTCCCGGTTATTCAAAACATGTAATTTTTCATAAAATGCCCTCAGGAATTTTCAAGTTGTCAAAATTAGTCTTATAAAGTCAGTTTTGCAAAATGGCAGCTTTGGTCCCTGAAGTTTCAAAGATTGACAGAAATTACCCTGGGACATTTTTAATTTGAAAATTATTATTTTTGGTCCTTGGGAAAATTAAACTTGTCATAATTGGTCCCTATGATGAATTTTGGAAAATGCAGTTTCAGTCCCTCTAGTTTGGTTGATTTACAACTTTGGTCCTTGTTATTAATACCAAATCCCTTTTAATTCATAACCCTTGAACCCCTGCCAAAACAACCCGTGACCCCCCACCCCTTTTTGTGAACCCTTTGCCTATTAATAAAAACCCGGTCAAACCCAACAAACCCCAACCTCGTTTTCCTCCAAACCCACCTCCTTCACCCACTTCTCGCAACCAACTCCCATCACCATACCTCCACCACATACCACCACCCTTATCACTCCACCTCCACAACACAACAAGATGCATTTATTGCTCTCTCACCGTCAAGTTATCGTAACCGGTTGCTATATCTTTTGGCGCCAAAAGCTCATCAACGGCTAAAAGGGTTCCAAGCATCCAAAGGCCGTGATTATTGGTGGAAATGATCGGAAGGGTACCACAAACCCTAATTTGAGCATATAAAAGAAGAGAAGGTCAAGACAGAGAGTAGTTTTTTTAGTTAAAATTATTGTCGTAGCTAGTGTAAACTCAAAATCAGTTGTAATCTTTGCTTTCTAAAACTTGTATTCTGTTACCTTGATGTAATTTGAACTCATTTCAATCTCAATTTCAAGTTTGTAGAATTAATTCTCATGTTTGCAATTTTAAATTCGAAATTCCAAATTAAGCTTTGTTGATTTAAAGTTGTTACATTGGATTGATTAGGCTCACATAAGCTCCTAAATAGCTTAATATAGCTATTAGAAACCTTAAAACTTTGTTTAGTATCAAAAAGCAAAAAAATACCAAAAATAGAAAAAAATAGTGTAAAAATAAAAATCACGAGAAAAAGAAGAAGAAGCAAGGAGCATGGTGAAATGAAGATGGTTCTGGGTTATTGAACCTGTGGAGGTTCTACAGGAAGTGTTTCTTGGTCCTAGTTCTTGGTTCTAAGCATTCACTCTCAAAACTCTCATCAGTCAACTAAAATCAACCTGCTAAGCTCATTGGATCTGGTTTGCTGATGTGGAGCTGGATATGGTTAGCTTAGCTGTAGGATTGGGTTGAGAATAGGATAGTGGTTCATGTTCAAAAAGGCAAGCCATAGTGGCTGGACACTTGTAAGTGTTAGAAACTGTTTTTTTTTATTGCTTATTCTATTCTGTCAATCTATATAGTTAGATCAGCTTATAATTGCACTGATTTAGTCCATTTAGTATTGTTAGACCTTTGATCATAACTGTTTTAGATTAGTATTAAGGACTTAGTTAGAGTTGATTGCATTTTAGTTTGTTGAAGTACTGTTTGGCACAAGTTGTTTATCTAAGATAAGAGGTTTAGAATTTGGTTAAATCCTGATACTGCATTCTCATTTAGGATAGTTATATCCACCTTAGTCATTATTTTTCACTATAGAAAGCTCTAAGTCAAAATTATTCAAATCGCTTCAAACTTCTAATCGCTTAGGATTAGTTTGCATCGATTTAAGAAATAGGTATAGAAATCCTTAGAGTAGATTAAGTTAGTTGCATATTAGCTTATCACATCATAATCTGCTCAAAATTAAGCTCAAAACTCAATTTGGTCAACTTTTCCAAAGCATTAAAATAGTCAAAAGTGAAAACCGGATTTTAACTAAAGTTTGTGGAATTTTCATGAGCTCATTTCGGTACAAATTAATTGATATTTTGGAATCAAGAATTTCAACCGGTTGTTATTCCAAATACCATTTTGTGAAATTTTGAGAATTTTATAAGCCTTATATAAGTACTTATTTTGGATACTAATCTTCTGCACACACTCGAATAATTGAGTGTGTGCGGTCTTCTGCGATGGTGATTAAGCTTCATTCAGCTTGTCTTAGGCTAGGTTTTGGTTTAAAGGATCTTTGGTTGGTTAACTAGAAGACTTAAGTTGTGGATTTTCCATTCGACTTTTTATAAAGTCAGTGTGCATAAGCCACAAAGTAAAGACTTTAGACTGTTTGGCTTTATAGCTTATTTCTCACCAAATCTTTATAGCCCGATAATCTGTGGTTAGGAGTAGTTGACTATAGTTGTTTTAGTTTATTTTAGCTTATTATAGCTTCGTTAGCTTCGGTTCAAGATTATAGCCATTTGCTTATTGTAAGTGCTTATTTTCAAGTACCTTTCTCTGACTTCATTATCTCACACACTAGCATAGGTTTTATTGTTTTTATTAGTTAAGAATATAATTTTAGAATTTTCCTAAATTTTTGATTTTCCAAGATCTTGTTTACTATTTTCTTATTTTAAATAAGTTTTAAGACTTTTAAATAGTTTTTTTACAAATAAATCGAAAAGCTTGGAAAAATAAGTTTTCATTTTCCTAGATTAAGATAAATATAAAAAGCCAAAAATTATTTTTCCATAATTTTCCTAGCTTAAATAGTAATTTTTAGCAATTTAATTAGTTTTAAATAGTTTTAAATCATAGAAATTAGAATATAAATCGAAAAATACAAAATTAGTTTTGAAAATTCTATTTAGTCATTTTAGATTTTGAAAAATAGTTTCACAATTTTCCTCTTTAATTTCATAATTTCTAGTATTTTAGATTAGTTTTAAAAGTTTAAAATTAGTTTTAAATCAAATAAATAAAAGAAAAATCATAAAATTAGTTTTAAATCATAATAAAGTTTTAAATTGCATTTTTAGAGTAAAAGTGATTTTAAATCATTTTTAGGTTTTAATCATTAAACGATTTTAAATATAGAATTAAAATGACTTCAAAGTCTTTGTTAGATTTAATTTCCTTAGTGTAATCAATCATAACCCCTTTCCTGTTCAATATCACCCGATCACTACGCGTTTAGCTATTCAATCGTTCAGCTCGTTGGGACTTAACGACCCGGGGAAACACTAAACTCCTCTGGACTTAATTGCATTTTGTTCTAAGCTGTTTGACTTTTATGGTTGACCATTCACAAGTGGTTGACTAATAAAAGATAGACCGTTTGGAGCGAATCAGTTGCCTTGCCAAGACACATAAGTTCATAAAGCATGCTTACCAAAGACACAAATTCAGAGAACTATCTTCATCGCCCTAGTGAGTTTATAATACATACATAATCATCACACCATCAATTGCACTTACTAACAAACATGCCTTGGACCAAGATAACAAAAACATGTTCTATCAGCCCAATGCATAGGCCAGACGAAAAACGGCAACAATTACCATCCTTTTAATATATAGAGACGCTCAGAACTGTCAGTATGGAAGCGGTACCAGAGACCCTCCATGGCTGCAACCTCAATGTGGATTTGGCTGCCATGCCAACAGACGAAAGCTGATAAACTACGCTTACCAAAGACATAAATGCAGAAAAATATCGCCATCGCGTCAGTGACCCTATTATATATTATATATTATATATATATACATAACAATTAGCAACATCTGTCCTCCCCAACTTCAAGATCAAGTGCCTCTAGCCACTCTCAAAAAAATTACAAAGCAAGGTTGCCACATTGTATTTTGTCTTGATGAACAGATAAACGCAAAGTAAAATAGGAAACATAATATATTATTATATAGTACTGTCATTGGGCTTAAAATGAACAATGTAACATGGGGAGTCATACCTCATTGGCACAACATTATCGGGACAAAGGCGTAGAAACCGCCATGGCTACGTTAGTATAAATGGCCTGCCAAGGTATGGCCATTTTCAATTTTGGTTTGCGAATGTTAGCCCCAACCAAGGTATTGAACACTATGTTTGAATTTATATCAATGCCCTGGCAAGATACACCAGTATATAGCCAGGAGGATAGGCATTGCTGCATTAGTATAAATGCCCCGCCAAAATACGACCATCCTGATACTTTGTAAAACAAAACATAGTTTCAACGATAGTCTGAAAACAATAGTTACTGTTGCAGTAGTTGTAACCTCAAACAGATACCAAAGTAACATGTTAAACATCAAACGATTCACAACTGTAGTGTCAAAATTAGGTCAAATAGCAGTGTAAGAAGTGTGAAAATCATTCGGCATAGGGCTCAGATAGGCTAACAATCAAAGAAAAAGGATGCATCCACCATGGCTACAACCATCATGGGTTATCCCGCCAAGATGTGGATAATCTCATCTTCTTCAAAGCCATTCTTACCCATGACAACGAATACCACCAACCAATGATTGAAAGCGCAATAAGCAAATTATAAGCATGATAATTATTATACCAAACACGCGCATAACTGCAACTTTGCAGCAGACACTACAAAATGGCACTTGGATAGGGTATATCTGTGATGATACCCGACCCGGTCTATTCATCACCACTCACATACCCTCTTTATCTACTGCAATTGTTGATCAATAAAGATCAAACTATATTGTTCAAAGTATTTTTGATCACAAATGATTGATGCACCTACCTCTAAGATAATATCTACCCAGTAGGAAAAACCATGTGGACCAAAAGAAAGGAAACATTGTAGGCAGTAACATATGGAAAACTCACATCCACAAACGTAATAAAACATCACCTCCCCTCACAATCGTTTTTGTACTACCAAGAGAACCCATTTTCATCGGAGCAGAAGATCGCCGACTTTTGAGAGCACCTACACCCGATCGGATCTGAAATGTAAAAAGAGTATGTGAGTGGTGATCAATAGCCCAGGTCGGGTATCAGCACAAATATACCCTAATGGGCTCCGCCCAAAGAGTCCGAAGAAAAAAATCCCACGTTACACTGTTCATTTTAAGCCCAATGAATGTAATATATAATAATGTGAGTGGTAATAATTTTTTTAGGTTCTATTAATGTTTGCTATTAAATATAAAAGGTATTATAAGTGTTTCGTGAGTCGAAATATTGCAATTTACTAAAAAGGAAAATAAGGTCGACTCGGGTGTCGAACCGGTTGAACCGGTAACCCAGTGACACGGTGACTCGATCCGGTCGATTTGAAACCCAGTTTTTTGAACATTATTCGTGTTTAAGCAAGGGCGGCTCAACATTCTCTGAGGCCTAAAGCAAAACCTTAAAACAGAGCCTTTTGCCGAAAATTCATTTGTATAAAATTTACTTTTCCAAGTTTTTTATGTGAAATCTTTAATTAGTTTCTCGAAATGAATATTGTATAATATTTCACTTTCAATTAATAAATGAACCAAGAATTCTAATCTTTTGCTGACACTTTCGATCGTATTTGAAATATTTCTTTCTGCCGAAGAAACTGTTACCGACATGGTTAACATTATTCTATACGGCATATATGTATTACAAAAAGAGCTTAGATTTATAATTTGATTAAGTATATCAATCAGTGTAGGATTTTTCACATGTATAATTTCCCTCAAAACACGTAGTTTCAAAAATAAATCTATATTGTTAATATCCAAACAAATGTTATAATATGGCTTAAAGAACTTTTCTGGTTCAAACAACTACTTTTTAGCTTGTTATCATCTAGGGATTTTAATTTAAATGCTAAATAGTAAACTATAAATAGTTGTACACAATCTAAATTAATCAAATTTACTTTTAAGTGATGAAATAGCTTGATCTTCAATGTTTAAGAAGTAATCGGTTCTAAAAGTCCCTTCGCCGATTTTTATAAATTCATGGTCAACATTGTCATCAGATTTCTTATTTCTACATATAGCTCGTTTTCCTTTCAATTTTTTGTTCTACATTCGTTTTTCTTTAGTGTAAATTAAAGCATCCTTAAAAGCAACTTTTGATTGAAGAATAATATATGAGTAGATGAGAGAAAACCAGAGAGTGAAAGTATGTTTGTGGGTATGAAAGAAGTCGATTTCAATGTAAATGGTTAAATGGTTGTCCAGATATTGCTTAAAGGGAAAATTAGTCAAATAGACCACGCACCCTGAGGCTTATCACTTTCTGGACCACGCTTTTTTGCGTTATGAAAATGGACCAGTTGCCTAGCAATTTTCTTGTAGCCAACCATGGGGTGCCACGTGTCCGACAAACGTATGACAGAAGTACGTATTTGGAGAGTATATGTTATTGTTACGATCATATATTTGGGTGATTTGGTGAATCGGGAGGTCTTGGAAGATGGAAGAACATATTCATCATGTTAGTGAGAGAAAGTATGAAGAGAAGGGAGAAACTATGTGTTTTATTATTAGGAAAGGTGAAAATTACACTAAGAAACTCACCCCTCCATGGAAGTATGGAGGGGTATTTATAGCTAAACACTTACAACTATGGCTATATGACATAACAAGCCCATGTGTTTTAGCTAAGAAGGATAGAAAATGTAATCCCGTCAATGTCGTTCCATTTACGAGTTAGGAGCGATTCCAACAATCTTCCCCCAATGGGACGACATAAGGGATTACTTACAACATTTACTACAAACTTAGAAAAAAAATAAAGAAAGGTCTTCATAAGCTCTTCAAGTGCTAAGGATGATGAAAGTTTACGCTCTTTGTCTTCTTCTTGTACCTTGACTTGAGAACCGTTTTCTTTACTTGTAGGCAAATGATGTAATATACATAAATTGGATTAACTTCCCCCCAATTCATGCCGCATGTCTTTAGCAGCTTCTCCGTACACTTCTTTTTGGCGAAGTTTCGAATGAGCTTCCCCAAACCGACAACCGTCTTGCAGATTCGAAACTTTGATGTAGTGAACATTTCCTCTAACTTTTGAAATTTTTAGTACGCAGCTGAATTTGTAGATGAGCGATAAACCACACAAGGTAAATCGACTTGTTGCGGAAAATCCGTTCGGGGTAACATGCAAGAAATCAACAAGATCTTCTCACGTATGTAGATGCTTCACACCAAACAAACCACGAAAGATTTAAATGAAACGACTTCCCACGAATGTTGCGGTTATCGGAATAATAGTTACCGTGAATCTGCAATTACTCGATAAAATGACCGTGTGTGAGGCATCACAACATCATATTTAGGTAACTTCACACATGATAACTTTGTGAAAGTGAGACGATAACACCAACTTGATAAATTTTAACCATCGATCGCCTCATTTCTTCCCCCGATTGAAGAAATTCATGAAAGGAGAGGGTTTTGAAAAAATCCAAAACATCAAAGGAAGCAGACACCACCTATACTCTCTTCCCCGATGTTTTCAATGAATCATAATCATACACCACGTATGTTGATGATGAATTGAAGACAACAAAACATGTTTGTCAAGTAATCGAACAATTGTGAAGTACCATAAATATATCGTGAGAATCAACGGTGATAAAACTTCTCTACTGTGTATACTCTTCTCCTAACGCTTTACCGACCCCATTATCATTCGACGGCTTTTGTAGTGACTCTCGATGGAGAAAACCCAATATGACGAACTTGAGACTGAAGTAAAATAACCCGAACTTGTGACTTAAACTTGCACTATTGTCAGACGAAGAACCCTTTTTCTTATGGCCATCGGAAAAAGGGTAAACTTAAAGTTTCTCAAATTATCCACACTTTAATGTGACACTTGAGCACAACAACGTAACTCCTTAAAAGTGATAGCTATACGCTGTGAGCACAACAACGTAACTCCTTACATCAGGTATAACTAGACAACTCAAGTCTTTGTCATTCATAACGGTTAAAAGCTCGAACAAGGATCTCGAAGAATCATGGATCCAACCAACCCCGATGTCTTCAGATACTAAGTACACGCACCCGTGATATCCCACTTCAACCTCAAATAAATAATAAAGAATTCTCGCCGTAGTTACATCTTACGGTTAAATTCTCAAATCTAGCCTTTGTTAACGATTTAAATGAACTTAATAATGGTTTCCCGATCTTGTCAAAAATGTATCCCCATGAAAAAATATCATACCAAAATACCACTTGTAAACCAAATGTAAAAAAAAATGCACTCAATGTATAAAAATACATTTGATAGTAATGAATTTTCAGCTCAATGCATTTTGATCGAACCCAAGTCCAATTCAATATAACAATTTACCCATTTAATTGTAAGAGACACATTGGCCCAATCGAACCCAAAAGAAACCCGGGCCCAACACATATCACCGATCCATTCTTGTGATTAATAACTATTTAGCCCATACTTTCTAATCGGATGACCACACCCTAAAAATCCCTCGTATAAGATACAATAAATCATGTCCTTAGTATCATTTGACTCACCCTAACCCTAAACACAAATACACGCCTCCATCTTATCTCTCACCTACCAAGAACTCATCTGGATCTCATATCCTCTTCAACTTAGTATAGTATCTCCATCCGCTTCTTAAAAAAATGAATCAAACAAAGAAAACATACAAACGAATCACCTAAGGACCACAAAGTCACATTAATCTTGATGTGAATATTAAACCCAGGTAGGTATTAATGTTTTTTCGTTTACTTTTACATCAACGAATAAAAGAAATGATTATAACAAAGTTGTTATAAATCATTCTTTCAATTCGGATATAAAATGAAGCAAAGCTTCAACATGGATCTGTGAGGATTTTGGTTATCTTGTTATAATGAACTTTTAAAGTTCTTAAATCTCTAAAAGAGATGTGAAAGAAACCATACTGAGATCTATTAGTGTTAACTTTTAAAGAGCGAGTCTTGAAGTAGGAGTCATGATACATGTTGTTGGTGTTTGTATGAAACGGTTAAGATGAGTCTTGATTGATTGAGAGGATTGTTAGTTGTTTAAGTTGGGATAAGGAAAGTTTGGGTCGATGGAAATTGTTTTCGATCTGTATTTCGTTGCATTTTGATTTCTTTATTGAAATTAACATTGACCAATGATGTTATTAAAACTGAGGTTGAATAGGTTTGTTGGTATTTGGTAAATGATGTTGGTCGCGATCAAACAATCTTTAGCTTCATCTCTTTCTCATGTCTTATGTGTAAAGAACAAAACCTTTAGGCGTAAAGATCTTACGTGTAAGCCCATATGCGTAAAGATTTCTTACTATTAAGCCCTTATGCGTAAAGCTTTACGTGTAGGGTATTACTCTTAAGGTTCTTATGCCTAAGGCTTATGCTTATGCGTAAAAACCTTACGCGTAACTGTTCTTACGCATAGCTTCACAGTTATGCGTAAATATCACTGAAGACGGCTCCTTATGCGTAAAACAAGGGTTTTGACCATTTGTTGACTTTTTTCAGCATCCTTTTCCGATCAGTTTTCCAGTTAGTTTCAAAGATACCCAGAAAATTGACATAAAAGTTGCATTTTTGACCCATTTAGACCATGTATATGACCAATTTGACCACAATTTTTTTCACAGTTTATTTGGTATAAAATGATACACAAGTCACAGTTTCATACCTCTTTATTTTGACCAACAAGGACACAAAACAAACAAGTAACTATACAAAACTGATGTAGACAGGTTGAAAGTTTTTGACCATTTTGATACCCAAAAAAAATGTAGAGACTGTTATAACCAAAAGTGTAAAAAATATTAACAAGTACTTGTTACAACAGCCTTAAAGATGACGAATTTGACATAAAAAACATCACCAAAAATCAACCACAAATAACAAACCGAACTTGCTCTTGATACCAATGTTAGGATCATATATTTGGGTGATTTGGTGAATCGGGAGGTCTTGGAAGATGGAAGAACATCTTTATCATGTTAGTGAGAGAAATTATGAAGAGAAGGGAGAAACTATGTGTTTTATTATTAGGAAAGGTGAAAATTACACTAAGAAACTCACCCCTCCATGGAAGTATGGAGGGGTATTTATAGCTAAACACTTACAACTATGGCTATATGACATAACAAGCCCATGTGTTTTAGCTAACAAGGATAGAAAATGTAATCCCGTCAATGTCATTCTATTTATGAGTTAGGAGCGATTCCAACAGTCATGTATTGTAAGGTATTGTAGTTTGGGTAACCAAAATGTATTTTTGGGCAACTATATAATATTGGGCAACTTGTATTTATACACGAGGATAATATGATCATTTTACACTGGTTGTATTATAAAACTAATAATAATAACTCAACACGTAGTCGCACAACATCACGCGCGCACACACACAATCGAACATCTTCTTGTACAATTTGTAACAGCTTCTACAATTAAACGTCTTCTTCTACATCACGCGCACACACTCACCAACCACATCTTATTCACGTAACCTCTAAACCCTAATTAATTTTCTCAGATAATTCCATATGACAAAATTAAAGTCGTACAATTGTAAAATCGCAGATTCGTTCTACATTGAAGTTCTTTGCCGGATATTAAACTCGTTTGTCAAAGAATGAAAACCGCGAAAGGTTGTTCGGTCAAACATTTTGGTCCATGGTTGGATATAAAGTCGTGCGAGAATGATCGCCTTCGATGCCTTATGTTTTGCAACACGTGTATATGTTTCTAACATCTCCTCGATTCCCTCCACTAAAATTCCAAATTGGGGATCATTCGTTAAGGTTTGGCGGAAAGAATTTTTTCGATAATGTGGTTTCGATTTGGCAAAGTTTCAAAACCGATTAAACGATCTAGCGCATTTTTCGATCGTGTATTTCTGAAGAAATAGTAATGGTATAACAAATGTACATGCAATTGATCTTTTGATCCTTGTTAATGATGGAAAAAGGATGGGAAAAGGTGGTTATCTCTTTCGATGAGGATCTTTGTTAGGTGTGTCTCACGGTAGCTGCAGACACGGTGTTTATGGGAAAAGAAGACAGAATTGCATCCATTAACACTTATTGACCTTGGTTGATGATTTTGAAGCATGGAATGTATTTCCTTGGGGTGAATATATGTGGCATAAATTTTATCAAAGGATCATCAATATTGTTCATATATACGTAAAAGATCATTTGTTAAAATTGAAAAGAACACAAAGTTGATGCCACATACAATCTATACGGGTTCGCTTGGGCTTTCAAGGTTAGATTTCTCGATGGTTTGTACTAATGTATGAATGTCTAGCTTTGATAACATATTTCTTTACAAAACAGTTATTAAAAGCTTTTGATCCTATTTTGTTGTGCTATTACTTATTCATTTCAAAAGCACCTAAAATTAATGTTGTTGTTTTATTGTTATGAAATGCTGGTGTTTTGTTCTGTATACAAGTAATATAAAAGTTACCCGTAATTTAGATTACAACAATGTTATAACACATTTTAGTTTGTGATTTATTTTTTAAACTGTAACCATAAAGGTATTGTTTCATCCTAAACAGGTGACCTTTACTTTGGTAAACCTTGAAACATTTAAAAAAACGATAGCTGCATAAGTACACGTTTTAAAGATGACAGTTGTGGCTATTACAGATTTGGATTTTGGAGATTTATCCTAAAAGCTCACTTTGGTGGGTGAAAGACAATAAGGTCATTCCACGTGGTCTTGCTTCGTCAGGACTTTCAAAGTTTTGGAAAGCGGACAGTTGTAACCTCTTTGGACCGGTATGCATCACACCGTCTTACATTGCTGACCCCACTAACTTGTATCTGAATTTGTTCATAGTATATCAGTAATTTTAAATTTTGTTGTTGTTAGGATTCAAATCCCATTGCTGAACTTTCAACAACACAAGATGAAATGAAGCAACTGTGGTGTATTGCCAGCGCCCAATTTATAGATGGTTTGTCTGTTCCAGAGATAGACGATGGTGACAAGACTGCAGAGCATTCGAATGAATTCGCGGACGATTTCAATTTAAACTTGTGCATGGACGATTTCAATTTAAATGTTGCACAAACGGGGAACTACTCATTCGACAGGGGGTCTATTTCGTGAGTTACTGGATGTGGGAAAAAAAAGTTTTGATGATAGAAAACGGCATTCATTCGGTCAGAAACACACCGTTTGTACTTGATGTGTTTAGGACTGTGAAAAGTAGACTTTCAAAAGTACATCAACTATTGGGTCTTAATAATGATGCTGCTGTTGATCTTGATCAATCTAAAAGTTGTGCCACCACAAAAGACTCTGACGTTACTCCCGATGATCCGAAGGTTTGTATTTACTTTTCAGTTTACCTCCAATGTTTATACCAAACTCAAATAATCGTTCGTGTCTACACTTATATCAAACATTGGTCGATACAGGCCACGTCTGTCATATTGTAGGCCCTAACGGGGATAAGGTTGTCCATGCAGACCATGCAACGGACATTGACAATGATGACGGGCTTAAAGAAATGCAACCGTGTAACCTTGGTATTCTTGTTGAAGCTTGTGCCATGACCTAAAAATGTCCTGTTATGGAATATGGAGGTGAAAGTAGTACTCAACTTCAACCAATTGCACCTAACAAGGAAAATAAAATACCCAGTGACCCCATTATTGTACGTTATATTTCACTTACAGTTTAAATATCAGCTATAGCATACGTCCCT
This sequence comes from Chrysanthemum lavandulifolium, assembly GCA_022545495.1. Lineage (NCBI taxonomy): Eukaryota > Viridiplantae > Streptophyta > Magnoliopsida > Asterales > Asteraceae > Chrysanthemum > Chrysanthemum lavandulifolium. The sequence continues at coordinate 231,900,632 of CM040239.1, read as the reverse complement.
ACTTATGTATATATATTTAAAATTCAGCAGAACCGGATTGTGGTAATGATTGGTCGTCTTACATAAACGATGAAAAAGTTTTGGGTGATAATTACGTAGATGCAATGGATTGTGATAATGAACAAAGAAGATGTGGTTCGAAACAATTGGCTTGCCAACTGAACCCGTTAACAATATTGTTTTGTGCGATGCAGTAGGAACACCCACCAACAAAGCTCATGAGGTATATACATTATCAGTAAAACATCACCGATAAATAAAATATTTTAATGTGCTGTTTTGTAACATACTATATTCTCAAATCTCAGTTTAAAGACAACAACCTGCCATATGTAAATGTGGTTGGCCAAAATGACACACCTATGTTGAGACCTGTTTCCTCCCAAGATAATGTCAACAAAAGCGTCGATAATAAATAGTGTGTTCCGTCTTTAGATTTAATGGATTGTGATGATCAACAAGGGGATGTGGTTGAAAAAAATTCGTTTGTTGGCCTTGAATCCAGTAACAATGATGTTGCTGTGGTTAGCCTAGAAGTGTTAGGAATTGGAAATTCCATGTTAAAATGTCAGTCACCCCAATTATGGTCTAGCATATGTTAGCTCGTAGACGTGTCGTTATAACACCGTGGAGGAAGGACGGGTCTTTACCTACTGTATGCCTGATCCACAGCCCGACAGGAGGGCGTATTGTTTGTAACTATAAATACCCTTCCCACTAAGGGAAGGGTGGTGCTTCTCATTAATCTAACCTTTCCTTTTGATTATTTCTCTCTTTAGAACACCCTCTCATCTCTTCATCTCTCTAACAATGGCATACTTGTTTAATCATAATCCTAGACCACCCGAATCATCTAAACAACATTAAATATACAATCCTACAAATGGCATCAGAGCACAGGTTGTGTTGTTTATGTTGCTTCGTATGGTCCGATTTGTGTTTTTTTGTGCGGTTTGTTGCGATTCGAATCAAGTCTCAAAACTGTTTTTATGCATTATAGTTGAATCTCAATTTTTTATATTCATTCATTGATAACAGTTTAAAACTAGTACTATGCATCCATATTGGTAAAAAAGGTCTCATGTTTTATAAAGACTACAACTGGTTTGTGTCATTTATTTGTCCAAACAGTTAGGGTCAAATATATGGTCTAAATGGGTAATAAGTTGAGCTTTTTATATGTACTTTTCTGGGTTGAGTTACATAGACGGATATCTGGTCGGGAAATTCTTGGATGCGACTTGGCGCATTTTTGAATGCGAGTTGTCATAATGTCCATATTCTATGTACCCTATGCGAGTTGCAGCTTGCTTTTGAGCGGTTTGTCTACTTTCTGTCCAGATTCAACGTATCTGAAGCGAGTTGTGTAAAAATGCGGGTTGACTTTTGAGTCAAAAGCGACTTGTGTCATATGCGACTTGTGTCAAATGATATTTTTGTCAAATGCAATTTTTGTCAATAACCTGATGCGACTTGTTAAAATCTTTGAGTTTTGACTCAAGATACAATATGTGGTGCGACTTGACTAAACCGTTTGACTACCAAAAGCGAGTTCTTGACCAGAGATGAAGAACCTCAGTTTCATTTACAAAACTTCATCAGTTCTAAGGACTAAAGAAAGACCAATAATGAAGAAGAAGAATGACTAAGTGACCATTAATACTAACACTAACAAGTCTCAAACACAAAGTAATTGATCTCAGCCTACTTTCCTTGTGGTACAATCACTAATCTGACTTCAAGAGTCCAACACAAGAAAGAATAGTCATCATAGATCACTAAGCAAGACTCGAATCTGAAAGGTTTTATAACCTAATAGATCTCTGATTCCATTTCGTGAGTATTCATATTATTCTCATTCTTTCAAAGGTCAACACAAAACATCTATCATCACAGATCTATACTTGACATCTCAAATCGTACATGAAAAGGTTAATTGATCTCGGCTTTGATTCTTTTGTGTGAGGTTCATCTAACACATAGACCCTAAGATCTATACACAGAAGATCGTGTGCTTCATGGATCTAAAAGGTTTGTTTAATGTCCGAATGTAAAAAGGAAGTTATTAACAATTATGTTACAACTCTCTTTTGATTCGTGTATGTTTAAAAAAATTATTAACGAGTCAATTCAACTGTATGACCTACCCGTGATGATTTCCAAAGATCTTGATGTCGTTATCACACCCTAAGCCATCCCTGTGGCTTTGATGTTATGCCTTGAACCATCACTACGGCGAGGTCAATTTTATTGTCATGGTATGAAAGGTGTTTGCTCGTGTCTTGTTCGTGCTTCTTGATATGATATCAACTAAGATTAATTAAAAGACGGAAAGAAATTTTTTTCTATAAATCATTATTCTGGTTTTTGATCTGAGATACGTTACATCAATTGAGAGAAAAAGGAGGCGTGTTATATGTGAAAGGTATTTTAGGGTTTGGTTATTTTGTGCCATAAGGAGTGATTTATACTCCTAATAATTAGGGTAACCACTTTGTTATACTGATCACATCACGCATTCTTCTTGGTCCAACCCATTAATTGTCACATGTATGGTGTATAATATTGGATCTTTGGGCTTTCTCGCTGTGTGTATCAGACTTGTCTTATCCATCGTGGGCTTGGTATAGTATGAATTAGACATTGGGTTTGAGTAAGTAAAGTTTCGGCCGTGTATTATTGTTGGAAAGGGATTATCAACTACATGAGGAAAGTGATGTGTTAGATTATAACAAAATTGATATCAAACTTTGTGTCACGAACCTTTTGATACAATTTTCTTAAAATATTTGGTTATGGCATGTTGGTAATTCAAATTTCACGCAAGATATTTCGTCACGGCTTATTAGCTCGAGATCCTTGTCCGGTATTATTGATTTGGTATTGAAGTGACGGTTCAAACGGTCTTTATGGGACTTGTTGAGTTATGGGATTTGATTCTTTGGTTATGCATTATCACGAAGGTTATTATGTCACGGATTTGATGTTTGTATTATGTTGACTACGGGGTTTTGAACGGTATTTCTTATTTGGAGTTGAAGTGAGGTTTTCCGGGCACGATTACTTATTTCGTCTTCTTTCTTTCTACCCTTCCGCGAAGATGACTTGTTTGGGCATTTATAGAGTGTGATAAAGACTTGGCTATTTAGTTACATTTGTGATTCTTTCTCGCTTAACCCACAACGTAACTACCACTTCGGTGTCTCACGCAGTTGAGGATACGTCAAGAGGTCTTGTACATTGGGTACACCGTTTCTTCTTCACAAGGATTAGTGCAAGCTTAAGTAACAAATATGGGAAATTCTACTTCATGATTCAAGATTGGTATATAGGGTTTACTTCACCAAATGGTCACTGCAATTGCCGACAGAATACGTGGATGATGTGTTTACCAAAGGGCTGAATGGTTGAGATGTGATCAGCAATTCCCATAGAATATTCGATGCCACTGAATGCTAATGATACTTCACAGTCTAAGCAAAATCTTTCAATACTCTTCAGCGTCAGTCATGACTTTTCAAGATGTTTTCTTATGACAAGAACTTTTCATGCAGATGGTTGTACACGTTAATGATGCTTCCGAAAGTTCGAAACCATTATGGGGGAGAAACGTGTACTTTGATGTTACAGTCAACCTTCAGGGGGAAGTAGTATATACTACTCGACTTAGTATGGTTTGTGAAGTTGTCTACATATGGGTAAATAATTGTTGATGATGTTGTTGATGTTGGATAATGAACCGTTGATGAACCGCTGCATGTTCCCCTAAAACAAATATTCATCGAAACCAAAGTTGTCATATCACATTCAAGCTGACATTGTTTATGGTTTTGTCTTGATTTTGTAAAATCCCGCGAAAGAATCTATTTCTAGGTTTAAATCATAGACTTGTAAAATCCCGTGACAATGGAAACACCCTGGTAATTGTAAAGTGCATTTCCGGATCTATCTTACGGTTTATTCTTGGTTTTGTAAAATCCCGCGAAAGAAAATATTTCTCGGTTTAAACCATAGAGTTGTAAAATCCCGTAATGATGGAACCATCCTGGAGAAAGGAAAGTGTATTTCGGGATCTTATTTGATGCTGGTGCTACGGTTTCTGTTTTGAAGAAGAGATAAAAGGGTGTACTTCATGAATTGGGTGTTTGTTTGGATATCTTCATGGCAGTTTGGTTATTACATGGTTTTACGGGGTTATGTGCTTTTAACCAAGGTCGGGATGAAAACCATTATCATAGTTCACTTAAAACGTCAAATGAGGCTAGATTTGAGCTTTTAACCAGAAGATGTGACAACGGGGTTAATTCACTATTATTTATTTGAGGTTGAAGTGAAATATCACGGGCAAGTGTACTTAGTATCTGAAGGTATCGAGGATGGTTGGATGAAGATTCTCCAAGATCCTTGTTTGAGCTAATTATAAAAGATGAAGACTTGGAAATCTAGTTATTGTTGGGTGACTTTTTCCTTTTATTTTACCACTTGGGGGAATTGGGCTCTTACCACCACAAAATAACTATCACTTTAAGGAGTTACGTTGTAGTGCTCAATGTCACATTCAATTGTGGATTTTCAAGAGGTGATGTACATCTTATACTTGATGGTTGGTTGGATGAAGAGTATAGAGTACTTAGAGATTCAATGGAGGATGAAGTCTCGGCACCGCTCTTTGTTACATATGTGCAAGTTTAAGTCACGAGTTCGGGTTAGTTTACTTTAGGGTCAAATTCATCATATTGGGTTTTCTCCATCAGCTGTCACAACAAAGAGCCTACTGAATGATAATGGGATTGATTACAAGTTTGCCAAGAGTTGATGAAAAAGAGAGAGATTATGACGTTTGAACACAACAGTTCAAGCCTCGTTCTCTAAATAAAAGAAAAGTGTACATCTCAGTGCGCTTTATCTTCGAAAGAAGAGAAATCTTCTTATGATGTTTGAACACAACAGTTCAAGCCTCGTACTCTACAGAAAAGAAATGTGTACGCTTCAGTGTGCATTATCTTCGGAAGAAGAGTAATCTTCCTATTAATGACCATTCTCATCAACATGCTTGTAGGATTGTTATTTTATTGTGTTGATGATTCGGGTGGTCTTGGATGATCAAAATACATGTTTGCCATTTTAGAGAGAGAAACTAGAGAGAGAGGGTGTTCTTGCTAGAGGTTTACACAAAGGAAAGGTTAGATTGAAATGAAGCACCACCCCTTCCATCTATGGAAGGGGTATTTATACTTACAAACATAACGACCTCCTATCGGCTGTGGATCGGTGTATGATGGGTAAAGACCCGTCCTTCCTCCACGGTGTTACTCTAAACTAAACTAGACTAATAACTAACTAATAAAACAATAAATAACGTAACTAACGACAAATCTACGAGCTAACTTATGCTAGATAATATTTGGGGTGACCGACTCTTCACTATGGAATTTTCGAATTCCTAACAATCTCCCCCTAAGGGAGGTCACCCCATGTTTTACATTTCGAATCCTAGCATTCTATTCTTGTCCTTGTTCTTGAGCTCGTAGACTTCAATTCTTCATTTCAACAATCTTTATGCAATAGCGATGATTCTTCAAAGTCCATGACCGATTTGTACTTTTAGTGGAGGCCTTTAATCGATCCACATCTTTGATGATCTTGAGCTTTCATTGAGATCATCACCACATTAAATCTCTGGATTACCCTTTATTGTGTTGCCATCATGTGAAGTTGTGACTTTCGAACCGACATGCTCACACTTTTGAATCAAGACATCTTTCCATCGAGTAGCGGAAGCTTTATGGCTCATGATATTTGCGCAACAGTGTGAAGCATAGTATAGAAATATCGAGCCGTGTTATGTAGATATGCACCATCATGATTTCTTCAATTAAGTGTGGATCTTTGTGAGCATGCGGCTTTAGATTGACTCCTCAATTACGATCACCGCAACCGTCCAAATGTACCGCAAACAACAGTTAGCAATAAAACACACGAAATTGTCTTTGATCACTTTCGTTGAATTGAGGTACACGCCCACGGTTCCCGTTGATCAAGACAAGCACCGCTGTGATCGGTAGGATTCCTAAGAATCTCCTTGACAGGTTTCAATCTGTTCTAGCTTTTCTCAAACCGAACGTCTCAAAGAAGACAACACGGAGTGAGTGAACCGGTAATTGAGATTCACCGATTGATGAAAATGATTTGAAAAACAATCGCGTAATGCTTGAAGAAAGAGTTTTGCAATACGACGAAGGTTTTATGAGAAAGATCAATTTTCAAACAAAATACTTTTGTATTAGAGAATGAGTACACATTCGACATGCTAGCGAAAAGAAGAGATTCGCACATCGAGCGGTTTTCTAAAAGTATTTTTCAATCGAGATACTTTTGTGTTTGAAATGAATACACATTCGACGTGCTAGAAAAGAAGGTTTGCACATCGAACGGTTTTTCCAAAAGTATTCGTCAATTCCATTCTGGACCAAGGTTGATTCAAGAATGAATCTCCCATCCTTTCTATCCAGTTGTCACAAGCTTGATCTTTTGCAAGATTTCACATGTCACCCACCAAGAGCTTGTTTGATGTTGGCTCAGAAGGATTTCCATCTTCATTGTGAATATTTTTACATATCACTCGGATGTTACGCAATACCACAAGGATAATCGTGGGACTCTTAATATATACTTACTTTCCACATTGTGTGAAAAGCAAGTCTTCAAGAATTTAGTGTCCTAACGAGATATTGTGGATGATCTCTTGGCTCTAGACTCAATAGTGCATATTTGGTTCCTTCTTGGGAGACTAGGGAGAGGGTCTCCTTCTTCAATATCAACAATCTCTAAGAGAAAGTCGATAGATTATGTAGGTTCCCGTGAGAATGAAAAAGCCCTTTTAAGAGGAACTTGAGTGGTTTGGGAAGTTTAGTGCGGTGCATCTTTGGGTCCATGATGTCTTGTCTTCAATACCGGTGTTACCTTAGTAACCACTAGTAGCATATGAATTGAACCCGGTTTACGCCCTAAGGTTGAATTATTGGAGGCTATTTCTTTTCACCCTTTTTCATATTCATTTCTTTTCATTCTTCAACCCTTGAAGGCTTACCGAGACTTCATTACTAGAACCTTGTTGGGTTTATTCCAAGACTAGCTCATCTCATCCGCACTCTTCCCATATTCTCATTTTCTCCTTTTTTTCAATATACCTAAGGACTCTACACTATCTAGTGAATTGTCCTCGGTAGATCCCTCCGGTTACGGCGGATCGTGGGAACAAATACCTAACCTAACCATCCTTATAACACCATGCATAAAGTAAATTGGTCGGTCTTTTGGTATTGTTCTTTCCTTCATGAAACCAATTGAAAAATCATTTGGAAAACCAATCAAGGTACTTGTGATACTAGATCAAAGCATTTTGTACCTTAATAGTTTTGATCATTTAGAAAACCTCCCCCTCAACATGTGCGTATGATTTATAAATTGTTTAGCACAAGGAGGCAAGAGGACTTTGAAATATTTTCTTTGATCACAATTTTCATACGAAAAAGCCATTTGATTTTCATGGTAAAATTCTCCCCCTCAATATGTGCATAGGATATTTGAAATCATTTTTATCACATAGAGGCAAGAGTTCTTTTGAAGCACATCCACGATTACAAAAGCCATTTAAGAAACCATTTGAAAACTCAATCAAGGTACATTATGTTAAAACATAAAAGCTTTTGTACCTCGATAGTTTATTTGCTCCCCCTCAATATGTGCTTTAAGATTCAAAAGTGTTTAGCACATATGAGCGAAAGACAGGCACAATTAAATCAAAACGATCACCTTTATCAAATTTCATTTGTAAATCACAAATTCTCCCCAATCAAAATATCAAACCCTTTGAGATTTTGGATCCCAAGTGATTTAATTAGGTTTAGAAAACATGGGAGAAAATGTGGCCTTGTTTAAATACTCATCGGTTTTGGATAAATCCTCCTCCTCAACATGTGCATTGTATATTTGAAATCGTTTGGCACATGGAGGAAGGAGTGCCTATAAAGGACTAAAACCGATTCCATTAAAACAGATTTGAGATTTAAATCACGATCTCTCCTTGATCAAAATTTCAAACCAATTAGGGTTTTGGATCCCGATTGATTTAAATCATTTAGAAAGTTTTAGGAAAGACGTGGCAAGATTTAATTTTGAAAATGACAGAAGGACCGATTTAGATATTAAAGATTGTTAGTGTCGGTATGATAGTTTTAAGAGATCTTTAAGTAAAATAAAACAATTTCACAATCAAACAAGAATGAAAAAATTTCATTTTGACAGATCTTTGAGTTTTAAAGAAAACCATACCATGACATAACATTAAATCTTTAGATCACCACATTTTAGCGTATAAACGGACTCTTTTGAAGATATATTGTTTGAAAATATTTTATTCAAAATCACTCTCCCCTCAAACCATGACAAGAGTCGATGATTGAGTGACTTAAGTTTTGATAAAATGAAGTCCGGTGATTTTCAAAATTTAGTCCAATATATTTTCAAAACAATATTTTCCATTTTCAAAACAATTTAATCAAATTATTCAAAATTGTTTAAAATGGTATCTGCACAAAGACACGTTAGGTGGTTGAGAAGCTTCCGTTGTTCTTGTAGGTCTTGAAGAAAACCGTCTGCAGATGCAGTGAGACTTCTTCTTACGTTGCATTTTGAATGCCAACCGAGGTCCAATTAAGCTCCGTTTCTTCAATCACTTAGAAGAAAACCATCTGCGATGCAAGTGAGACCTCTTACGTTGCATTTATGCCAACTCTCCATTGAAGTCCAATTAAGCTCCGTTTCTTCATTTGTCAACCCAAGAAATAGTTACCCTTTCCTTTTGGCATCCAATCATCTTCAATTGTGGGATCCGGATCGGAACATTCTTATAACCAATATACCGCACACGTTAGTGAACACACATACAGATATATGGTGGTCGACATCACCCAAACAAAGAATCGACTAATAAAAGTCAATGTAACATATCAATCGGATCATATAAATGTATGGGAATAATGTGTTAATCAAACTCTAATCATCTAAACCTAACAATCATATCCTAAATTCCTAGTCCTTCGACACGTGCAAATATCATTTTAATTAAGCACGAGGATAATTAAGAAAGCTCGTTAGATGATATAGATTTGAAAACATTTTCCCCTCAACCAATAACTCATTTTATAAAAGATTTTAAAAGTCTTCAAGTCATTGATTGAGTTTCCAAATTTTATAAAACTCTAAATCGATTGTTTTAAGCAACTCATTTTCCACCATTTTGAAAACACAACAAATATTTTTCTCAAGAATTTTAGACGGAAAAACATTTGTGTAGGAGCAACGATCTTTTGACGACATGCTTTCCTTGTATTGTTTTAGGATAAGTGCACGAAATATTTTGAAAATAGATTTAGCGCTACACTTTCCTTCCTTTAAAGAGCGGGTTGCTATCGAAATAATAGCACGCCATGGTTTAAGCACGGTCACATCAAGTAATAGCAAGCCATTTTTGAAGCCCGGTTACTGATCGAAATAATCGTAAGCCATGGTTTGTGACATGTTTAGAAAGAAATATTTACACCTCCTGCTCGAACTTCATCTAAAGTCCGTGCCATTATTGAATGACATTTCAAAGACCGTAGATGTTATCGGTACCGAAGACATGTCTTGAGAAAACATATTTTGGTATTTTTCAAATTTTTCGATTTTTATGGATTTTTGAAGATTTTATATTTTTCTATTTTCTTTTGTTGGTTTTATATTTTTGTATTTGTTTTTCAGATAAATATATACAAAGATAGTTTAGATGATATAGTTAAAGAAGATGATGGTACGAGTACCGAGATAAGAATATCGTACAGCCCCGTTGTAGAAGATAGAAGTCATCATCTCTTAAACATTCACCACCAAAGCTTCCAAGGGCTCTTGAATAGAAAGAAATTGAACCATCTGAAAGTGAGACTTTGGCAGCTTCCCCCAAACCGAAAATCCATTAGATGAGCGATTCAAGCTATATTTCAAGCTTGCCTTAGCCGGTGCAACGAAGCACACCATTATCATAAACCCAGTTGCTCCTTTTAAGAACGATGATCGAGATTCTTCGTTCGGGTTATATCATCAACAAGAACAACAACGTATCATCCCACTCATAAATAATCTTCTCAAATTTCATAACCATCAAGTCCGACGCAATCCATTCCAAAAGGTTGTCAAGAGACCACTTCCCGTGTAGTTGAAATGATGCATCTGTCTCTTAGTATAATGCTCAAGAACTCTCCGAATACACTTCATGAGGGAATGAAGAACACCTTCCCATGTTCACATTTTTCTTCCCCGATGAACGTGTATGAAGCTCAAGAACCAAGTACACCAATATCCAAGAACTCTCCGAATACACATCATGAGGGAATGAAAACATCTCCCCATGTTCACATTTTCTTCCCGATGATCATGTATGAAGCTCAAGTATCCAAGTATACCAATACACTATGAATTAATAAGCGATAACATTGAAGAAGCGTGCCAAGTCACCGATTATCTCTGCGGATGACAATCTCTCGGATGTCAACTCGGGATAAGTGATTATATCTCGAATCACCGATTAAGCACTCAAGTGAAACAATTGAGCATCCCCAATGTACACAATCTCTCTCCCAATGAATCACACACTTGTGTACCTCTTTTATCTTGAAACTTTCTATTACACCACTTCCCCACGTCGTTGGAATAATAACACAAAAGCCTTGATGAGTAAAACCTTGAGTTTCTCTGCGGTCATGACATTTGTTTTCCGGGATATCTTCAATCACTTAGAAGAATTAAGTTCATCAAGTTTACTCGCCATGAGTCAAACCTTGAGTTTCTACTGTAATAACATTTGTCTTCCCGGATATCTTCAATCACTTAGAAGAATTAAGTTCATCAAGTTTACTCACTTTGTGTTTATATGTGTCTCCTTTCCTTGCTAGTTTTGACACTTGTAATCAAGAACTCTTTGAATGCCCAAATACTTGAAATTTGTTGAGAAGATCGTTTGAAGTCTTTGTGAGAATCAACATGCTGAATAATGTGAGCAAGTCTAATTGGGGATTAAATTTGACATATCACATTCCCCCAATTAGTGCTCTCCCCTAAACCGATTTTTTTTTAATAAATGCTCAGAATAAGAAGAAGTCTTTTGAAAATCAAATTCAACCCGTCTTTTAGTCTTCTAACATACAGTAGAAAATGTAGAATCGACTGTAGACTCGACCTTCTTCAAGATTGTCCAGTTGGGGAATAGAAAGTCAACATCTTCAACTCACCAAAAACAAGAACATCAGCAAAAAGCATCCCAATCAACTTACATCTTGCACATCCCCTTAACTAGAATCCCTCCCAATCAAACAAGAACATAAAGATGTTCATCAAGGAAATCAGCAATCAAGCCGCAACGAACACACAAAATGGTAACACCAAGCAAACAATCACATCAAACAAGAACAGAAGGTTGTTCGAATCATCATGTTGATGCACGTGAAGCATTAACCGGAAGCACTTTGTCAATAAACTCATATCGACTAGTGAAGATGTCAACTAACGGCTCTTAAGAAGAAACTCCATGTAAAGATTACCCGATAAGAAGAAGTTCGGTTCTTACATGAGTTTAGAGCCGTATGACCATTTAAATTCTCAAATAATAATCAACCATGCAGTAATTTCACACTTCTTCTCCCCCTCAAGAATTGCATACGGAGTTGCCATTCTTGATTAAATAAGTGAAAATCATCCGAATGTTCTATTCACACTTCTCTCCCGCAAAATAAGCACGTGTTGTTGCCATCTTCATTATAATCGAGCAAGTGGAATGAGAAAACAATCGGTGGTAGCCCGGTTCACTTGAAGGCCAAGCGCATGGAAAAGTATGAAGCATGTTGATGAGAATGGTCATAATAAGAAGATTTCTCTTCTTGAAGATAAAGCGCATCGACACGCACACTTTTCTTTTCTTTAGAGTACGAGGCTTGAATCAAGTATTCAAACGTCATAATGTTGAAGTACGAGGCGAATCGATGTGAGCAGGCGTCATAATCTCTCTTATCGCTCTCTTAGCAAAACATGTAATTACCCCATTATCATTCAAGAGGCTCTTTGTCGTGACGGTGATGGAGAAAACCCAAGATGATAAATTTGACCGTGAAGTAAACTAACCCGAACTCGTGACTTAAACTTGCACATATGTAACAAAGAGCGGTGCCGATTTCCATTATCATCTCTAAGTACTCTCTAAGTACTCTATACTCATCATCCAACCAACCATCAAGTAATAGGCGTACTTTACCTCTTGAAAATCCACAATTGAATGTGACTTCGAGCACTACAACGTAACTCCTTAAAGTGATAGTTATTTTGTGGTGGTATGAGCCCAATTCCCCAAGTGGTAAAAGAAAAGGTAAAGACACCCAACAATAACTAGATTTCCAAGTCTTCATTTTGATAATAAGCTTGAACAAGGATCATGAAGAATCTTCATCCAACCATCCCGATACCTTTAGATACTAAGTACACTCGCCCGTGATAATTCACTTCAACCTCAAATAAATAATACTCAATTAACGCCGTTGTCACGTCTTCTGAACTGCTCAAATCTAGCCTACTCTGACATTTAAATGAACTTTGATAATGGTTTCATCCCGACCATGGTTAAAAGCACAAAACCCCATAAAACCAAGCAATAACCAAACTGCCCTCACGAATATCCAAACACACAACCAATTCATGAAGTACACCCTTTTATCCCTTCTTCGAAGTAGAAACCGTAGTGCCAACATCAGAAAGGATCCCGAAATACGCTTTCCTTTCTCCAGGATGAATCCATCAATACGGGATTTTACAATTCTATGGTTTAAACCGAGAAATAGTTTCTTTCGGGATTTTACAAAACCAAGAATAAACCGTAAGATAGATCCGAAATGGACTTTACAATTACCAGGATGTTCCCATTGTCACGGGATTTTACAAGTCTATGATTTAAACCGAGAAATAGATTCTTTCGTGGGATTTTACAAAATCACGACAAAATCGTAAACAATGTCAGCATGAATGTGTTATGACAACTTTGGTTTTGGTGAATATACATTTTAGGGGAACATGCAGCGGTTCATCATCCAACATCAACAATATCACCAACCATCCACTAAACACTTTGGTAAATACTCCAATCACGCATTATGTCGGCTATTGTAGTGACCACATGGAGAAATAGACACAATATGCCAAACTTGAACAAGATGTAACATTCCCCGGATTTGTTACTTAAGCTTGCACTAATCCTTGTGAAGAAGAAACGGTGTAACCAATGTACAAAACCTCTTGACATATCCTCAACTGCGTGAGACACCGAAGTGATAGCTACGCTACGTTGTGGGTTAATCGAGAAAGAATCACAGCCGTAACTAAATAGCCAAGTCTTTATCACACACTATAACAGCCCAAACAAGTCATCTTCGCGAAAGGGTAGAAAGAAAGAAGACGAAATAAGTAAACGCGCCCGGAAAATCTCACTTCAATCCCAAATAAGAAATATTGAATATAAACAACCTCGTAGTCAACCTCGTTCCAACAACTATTCAAGCCATGACAAAATAACCATCGAGAAACTGCATAAACCAGAATATCAAACCACATAACACAACGAGTCTCTTTATCACATCAAATCTCATCATTAATGCCCTTAAACGTGTATTCTTGAAAAATTAAGCACATAATCTTCAAAAGTTGAGTCATCTTATTGAATGATATGTGAAAAATATTATTTACGTTAATATGAAAACGTATCAATCTTGAGCATAAGCGAGAGGTCCAAATGAAACCCATGTGATCCAATAATAATAAACAAATTGGGCCAATGAAGTCTTCAACATAAGCGATCCGGATGAACCAAGCCCACTCAATCCTTGTAATCGGTTATATAACACACTCTTAACAACCACTTTACCCTAAAATTACTCATCCATTCAACCCTAAAACACATCCCGATAATACTCTCCTACCACATACTTTCTCAAAACAGATCTGAGAATATCATAACGCCTCTCTCAATCAAAACACACTTGCAGCCTCAACAAACCCTAACACCAATTAATAAACGCCCCCATCCTCCCAATCACAAACTCTAATCTCATTCGTAGTTAACATGCCCATTCGAATAGATGATCCAAGCCCTTCTCGTATATACCTTGCCACAGGGATGGCATAGATTTTGATGGCCATAGGGATGGCTTTGAAGGTGTTGAATCGGTTAAGCCACAAGGATGGCACGACCCATTGATAAGGCATCGAAATCGATCAATTGATTCAAGGTAAGGCTTAAATATGTGATGGTAGTCGATTATAATAACACGAAACAAAGATGCAAGTTATAATGGAATTGTTATAAACTTGAGTCTTTATATTCGTACATCTTCAAACCACTTTGATCAGTGAAGAGTTGATGTCTCGTACTTTTATAGTCATTGAACGTCACGAGATGAAAAGCTGAGATCAAAAAATGATGTAGTATCATTGATAGGATTTGAGTCTTATGGGTTGGTTTTTCATTTGTTTTTCATTCGAGTTGTTGCTTGAGATCTGTGATGAGGTTCGTGTAGAGACCATTGTAGTCTTGATGTTTCATTTAGTACACGGAAAACTGAGATCTATGATTTTCATTTTGGTTTTCGTATTTTAGATCAATGATGTATTCGAAAGTTGTGTGTAGATTATTAATATCTATGTGCATTGACGAGCCTTACACACATTCGAAACCGAGATCACACAAACTTTCTCATTTTTATCTTTTTGACTTTGAGTTACGTGATGGATGGAGTCGTGTACTTGGATCTTCAAGGTCTTAAAAGTCACGACCAATCGAGATCTTAAGAGTCTAGGTTTAGTTTGATATGAGATGGGATTGAATGAGGTAGGTTAGATTTGTTTGTGGTGAAGATTGGTTATGGTTTGGATCTTATTAACAAGATTGTGAAACGAATCGCTTGATGTATCTTTCTCCATTCGATTTCTTTAACGTATTTCATGGACTAATGATGTTTCTAAACCGAGGTCTTTCTGAGTCTTCTTGGTATGTGATCCGAATGGGTTGAGATATCGAGTCTGGTATTGTGGTCATGGTAAGTCTTCTCATTTCTTCATTTCTGTTACAAGGTCAAGTCACTAGTGACAATGGTCTTTAGTCAGCTCGCTAGCCAACTCGCTAGCCAACTCGCTAGCCAACTCGCTAACCAAATCGCTAGCCATCTCGCTAGCCAACTCGCTAGCCAAGTCGCTAGCCAAGTCGCTAGCCAAGTCGCTAGCCAAGTCGCTAGCCAAGTCGCTAGCCAAGTCGCTAAGCCAAGTCGCTAAGCCAACTCGCTAAGCCAACTCGCTAAGCCAACTCGCTAAGCTAACTCGCTACGACTTGTTAAATAACAAGTCGCTAGGTCTTTAAGGTTTTACAAAACAAATCGCTAACCTGCTAAATAGCAAGTCGCTAGCATCATTACAACTCGCTAAGACCGGATACATTGTACATGGACAAAAACTGACACAACTCGCTAAGAAGAACCCGACCATATTCATATGCGCATATTCATGTATACGCCAAAAAAGCGCATAAAGTTGCAACCTTTTAACCTTTATGACCATGACCGACCACGTTGTAAGCGGTTTCACCAAAACAAAACATAATGACCAAAGCGATATTTTCACCACAGTTATAGAAGAAAAATATTTCACCACAGATTTCTGACCATCAAGAAATACCAATACTGTTTGAAACAAGATTAGGACCAAGAAAGATATTTCCAACCATAAAAAGTGATAAAAAAAACAGTTTTAACCATGAGATTCGAACCACAATAAATCAATAAACACAAACAACCATGGTAGGAACCACACAAATCAAAGATAACACAATAACCTTGGCTCTTGATACCAATTGTAGGATTGTTATTTTATTGTGTTGATGATTCGGGTGGTCTTGGATGATCAAAATACATGTTTGCCATTTTAGAGAGAGAAACTAGAGAGAGAGGGTGTTCTTGCTAGAGGTTTACACAAAGGAAAGGTTAGATTGAAATGAAGCACCACCCCTTCCATCCATGGAAGGGGTATTTATACTTACAAACATAACGACCTCCTATCGGCCTGTGGATCAGGTATACAGTGGGTAAAGACCCGTCCTTCCTCTACGGTGTTACTCTAAACTAAACTAGACTAATAACTAACTAATAAAACAATAAATAACGTAACTAACGACAAATCTACGAGCTAACTTATGCTAGATAATATTTGGGGTGACCGACTCTTCACTATGGAATTTTCTAATTCCTAACAATGCTTCATGCTTTTTCCAAGCGCTTCAGTCATCAAGTGAACCGAACTACTGTTGATTGTCTTCTTATTCCACTTGCTCAATTAGAATGGCGATGGCGACATCATTTGCAACCTTTGAGGGGGAGAAGTGTGAAGAGACTACATTTTAAAGATATTCACTTGTGTAAACAAGAATGACATATCCATATGCAATTCTTGAGTGGGAGAAGAAGTATGATAATTCTACATGTTGAGGTATATATGGTCAAACGGCTCCAAACTCATGTAAGAACCGAGCTTCTTCTTATCGAGTCATCTTCACATGGAGTTTTTTTCCTTCTAAGAGCCGTTGGTTAACATCTTCACACGGGCTGAGTTGATTAATGACAAAGTGCTTCCAGTTGCGGGGCTGATTTCCTTAATAAACATCTTTATGTTCTTGTTTGATTGGGAGGGATTTGACTTAAGGGGATTTGCTATTTGTAAGTTAACGGGAATGCATTTGGTGAGAAGAAGATGTTGACTTTCTATTCCCCAATTAGACAATCTTGAAGAATGTCGAGTCTACAGTCGGTTCTACATTTTCTGGTACATGTTAGAAGACTAAAGACGAGTTGCATTTAACGATCTAAAGACTTCTTCTTAATTCAAGTATTCATCATAAAGATTGTCGGTTTAGGGGAGAGCAGTAATTAGGGGAGAGTGAAAAGCCAAAGTTAATCCCCAATTATACTTGCTCACATTCTTCAGCAAGTTGATTCTCACAGATACATCTGAGCTAATGATGTTCTTCTCAAAAGATTTCCGTGATACGGGTGTATAATTTGTTGCCGATTTCAAGCATCAAAACCGACAAGGTGAAGGAGACACGATCTAAACGCGAGTAAACATTGATGAACCGAATACTTCTAAGTGATTGAAGATATCCCGGGAAGACTAATGTCATTACCGCAGAGAAACTCAAGGTTTGACTCATGGCGTTTAGTGTTCTTATTCCAACTATGTGGGAGAAGAGATGGAAGAGTTAGTTTCTGGTGATAAAAGAGGTACACAAGTTTGTGATGATTTCGATGCTATCGAAATCATCAGGGGAGAGAGATTGTGTACATTGGGGACGCTCAACTGTTTCACTTGAGTGCTTAATCAGTGATTCAGAGATATACTCACTTATTCCGGAGTTGACATCGGCAGAGATAGTCATTCGCAGAGATAATCAGTGATTCAACCTGCTTCTTCAATGTTATCGGTTATTCTCTCTTTGGGCATTCGGTGCCGGGTTCTTGAGCTTCACACACTTTCTTGAGGGGAGAAAAGTATACATCGGGGTTATTCTTTGGCTATTGGACTTAATCTGCTACTTCGATGGCATAAGTTTCTCTGTCTTCGGGTAAACGTGTATTCGGGTTCGTGAGCTCTAGTCTAAGAGACTGACTGCATCAATTCATCTACTTGGGGGAATTGGTCTCTTGACAACTTTTTGGTATGGATACGTTGCTGTTCTATTGGATGATATAACCTCGAACGAAGAATCACAAAGATCATTCTTAAAAGGAGCAGCAAGATCGATGATAATGTGTAGGATCGTAATATTATTGTGTTTGATGATTCAGGTGGTCTTGGATGATGGAAATACATGTTTGCCATAGTTAGAGAGAAAGAATGAGAGGGTGTTTCTTGCTAGAGACTTGCTTTGTAAATTATCAAATGTTAGATTGAGAAAGCACCACCCCTTCCATGGATGGAAGGGGTATTTATAGTTACAAACATACCGTCCTCCTATCGGAATGTGGATCAGGCATACAGTGGGTAAAGACCCGTCCTTCCTCCACGGTGTTACACTACGCTAAACTATGCTACAAACTAACTAATTAACTACTTAATAACGTAAATAACGACAAGTCTATGAACTAACATATGCTAGACCATAATTGGGGTGACCGACACTTTAACATGGAATTTCCAATTCCTAAAAATCTCCCCCTAAGGGAGGTCACCCCATGAAATACATTTTGCACCCTAGCATTCTTTCTTTGTCTTTAGTTCTCGAGCTCGTAGACTTCAATTATTCAAATTCCGCAATCTTTGTGCATTTGTAGCGATTCTTCAAAGTCCGCACAGTTTTGTACTTTAAGTGGAGGTCTTTGAACTGATCCACATCTTGATGATCTTTAAGCTTTCATTGAGATCATCAGCCACAGTAAATCTCTGGATCACCTTATGTTGTGTTGCCATCATGTGAAGTTGTGACTTTCAGACCGACATGCTCACACTTTTGAATCATGACATCTTTCCATCAGAGTAGCGGAAGCTTTACTGGTTCATGATATTTGCAGAAGAGTAGCAAAGCATAGTATAGAAATATCGAGCCGAGTTATGTAGATATGCACCGGTCATGATTTCTTCAATTAAGTGTGGATCTTTGTGAGCATGCGGCTTTGGATTGACTCCTCAATTCGATTAGCTACAACCGTCCAAATGTACCGCAAACAACATTTAGCAATAAAATACACGAAAGTGTCTTTGATCACTTCGTTGAATTGAGGTACACGCCCACGGTTCCCGTTGATCGATACAAATCGCTGTGATCGGTAGGATTCCTAAGAATCTCCTTGACGTGGTTTCATGACTTGTTCTAGCTGTTCTCAAACCGAACGTCTCAAAGAAGACAACACGGAGTGAGTGAGCCGGTAATTGAGATTCAGCGATTGATGAAACATTGATTTGAAAACAATCGTGTATTGCTTGAAGAAAGAGTTTTGCAATACAATGAAGGTTTTATGAGAAAGATCAATTTTCAATCAAAATACTTTTTGTAATATAGAATGAGTACACATTCGATGTGCTAGTGAAAAGAAGAGATTTGCACATCGAATGGTTTTTCCAAAAGTATTTGAAAACATGAGTACACATTCGACGTGCTAGACAAAAGAAGATTTGCACATCGAACGGTTTTTCCAAAAGTATTCGTCAATTCCATTCCTGGACAAAGGTTGATTCAAAGATTGATTCTCCCCATCGTTTCTATCCAGTTGTCACAAGCTTGATCTTACGAGAAGATCTCACATGTCACCCACCAAGAGCTTGTTTGATGTTGGCTCTAGAAGGATTTCCATCTTCATCGTGAATACTTTTACATATCACTCGGATGTTCTAGCAATACCACAAGGATAATGCGTAGGACTCTTAATATATACTTACTTTCCACATTGTGTGAAACAACAAGTCTTCATTATTTTTGTGTCCTAATGAGATATTGTGGATGATCTCTTGGCTCTAGACTCAATTGTGCATATTTGGTTCCTATGCGGAGACTAGGAGAGGTCTCCTTCTTCAATATCAACAATCTCTAAGAGAAAGTCGATAGATTATGTAGGTTCCCGTGAGAATGAAACAAGTCCTTTTATAAGGAACTTGAGTAGCTTGGGAAGTTGTAGTGCGGTGCGTCCTTCGGGTCCATGACGTCTTGTCTTTAATACCGTGTTACCTTAGTAAACACCGTAGCATATGTCTTGAACCGATTCTTCGCCCTAAGGTTGAATTATTGGAGGCTATTTCTTTTCACCCTTTTCACATTCAATTCTTTTCATTCTTCAACCCTTCATTGCTTACCGAGACTTCATTACTAGAACCTTGTTGGGTTTATTCCAGTTCTAGCTCTTTCTCAGTCCACACTCTTCCCATATCTCACTTTTCTCGTTTTTTCATCATACCAAAGGACTCTACACTATCTAGTGGATTGTCCCTGGGTAGATCCCTTCGGCTCTGGTGGGATCGTGGGAATGAATACCTAACCTAACCATTCTTATGACTCCATGGATAAAGTAAATTGGTCGGTCTTTTGGTATTGTTCACTCTTCCATGAAACCAATTGAAAAATCCTTTGGAAAATCAATCAAGGTACTTGTGATACGAGATCAAAGCATTTTGTACCTTAATAGTTTTGATCATTTAGAAATACTCCCCCTCAACATGTGCATATGATGTTGAAATTGTTTAGCACATGGAGGAAAGAGTTCTTTGAAATAATTTCTTGATCACAATTTCCGTAGAAAAAGCCATTTGATTTTCTTTGGTAAATTCTCCCCCTCAATATAATATTTGAAATCATTTTATCACATAGAGGCAAGAGTTCATTTGAAGCACATCCACGATTACAAAAGCCATTTAAGAAACCATTTGCTCCCCCTCAATATGTGCATCGATAACCGAAAGAGTTTAGCACATATTAGAGAGAACTTGCACTTTGAATCAAATCGATCATCATTTATCAAATTTCATATTAAATCACAAATTCTCCCCCGATCAAAAATATCAAACCCTTTGAGATTTTGGATCCCAAGTGATTTAATAATATTTAGAAAACATGGGAGAATATGTGCCTGGTTTAAATACTCATCTGGTTTTTGGTTAAATGCTCCTCCTCAACATGTGCATTGTATATTTGAAATCGTTTGGCACATGGAGGCAGGAGTGTTTTGAAACAATTACCCTTTAAAACCTGATTTGAGATTTAAATCACGATCTCTCCCCCGATCAAAATTTCAAACCAATTGAGATTTTGGATCCCGATTGATTTAAATCATTTAGAAAATTTTGGGGAAAGATGTGGCAACATTTAATTTTGAAAAATGACTGATAAGGATCAATTTAAGACATTAAAGATTGTTAGTGTCAGGTATTATAGTTTTTAAGAGATCTTTAAGTAAAATAAAATAATTTCACAATCAAACAAGAACAGAAAAAATTTCATTTTGTAAGATCTTTGAGTTTTAAAGAAAATCATACCATGACATAACATTAAATCTTTAGATCACCACATTTTAACGTACAAACGGACTTGATAGATGAAATATCGTTTGAAAATATTTAATTTGAAATCACTTAAGATTTGTGAGAATAAAGTCCGGTTGATTTCAAAACTTTGAATCCGATTTATTTTCAAAACAATATTTTCCATTTTCAAAACAATATTTTTCAAAGTTTTAGAAAATGGTACCATCCACTACTTTTCTCGCACAAGATCGTTAGGTAGTTGAGTTGCTTCGTTGTTGTTCTTTGTAGGGCTTGGAAGAAAACCGTCTGGCGATGCAGTGAGACTTCTTACGTTGCATTTTAATGCCAACTGAGGTCAAATTAAGCTCCGTTTCTTCATTTGCTGATGAAGAAAACCATCTGTTGATGCAGTGAGACCTCTTACGTAGCATTTTTTCCATGCCAACTCTCCATAGAAGTCCAATTAAGCTCCGTTTCTTCATTTGTCAACCCAAGATATAGTTACCATTTCCTTTCGGCATCCAATCATCTTCATTTGTGGGATCCGGATCGGGAACATTCTTATTTACCAATATACCTGCATACGTTAGTAGACACAAACAGATATATGGTGGTCGACATCACCCAAACAGCAATCGACTAATAAAAGTCAATCCAACATAACAATCAGTTCATATAAGGTATAAGATTTATGTGTTTATCAAACTCTAATCATCTAATCCTAACAATCATATTCTGGGAACCTAGTCCTTCAACGTAGGTTAACATGATTTTTAATTAAGCATATAGGATAATTAAGAAAGTCCGTTAGATGATATTAATTTGAAAACATTCTCCCCTCAATCAATGACTCAATTTTGAAAAGTTTAAAAGCTGAAGTCATTGATTGAGTTTGCAAATTTTATGAAAACTACGTCGATTGTTTTAAAGCAACTCATTTACCACCATTTTGTTAAAACAAATATTTTTCTGAAGAATTTTTGAAGGAAAAATAATTGAGTAGGAACAACAGTCCTTCGACATACTTTCCTCATTATGTTTTAGGATAAGTGCACGAAATATTTTAAAAATATGTTTAGCGCAACACTTTCCTTCCTTTGAAAAATGGGTTGCTATCTGAAATAATAGCAAGCCATCTTTTGAAGCCCGGGTTACAGTCTGAAATAACTGTAAGCCATGGATTTGTGACATGTTTTGAAAAGAAATATTTACACCTTCTGCTCGAACTTCATCTATGGTCCCGTGCCATTGTTAAATGACATTTCTAAGATCGCATATGTTATCGATACCAGAAGACATGTCTTGAGAAACCATATTTTTGGTATTTTTCAATTTTTGATTTTTATTGGATTTTTGTTGATTTTATATTTTTCTATTTTGTTTTTGTTGGTTTTATATTTTTGTATTTTGTTTTTGATAAATATTTACAATGATAGAGTAGATGATATAGTTTAAGAGAATGATGATACGAGTACCGAGATAAGGATATCGAGCAGCACGTCGTAGAAGATAGAAGTCATCATCCCTAAAACTTTCACCACCAAAGCTTCCGAGGCTCTTGTATTGAAGAAAGAAATTGAACCATCTAAAAGTGAGACTTTGGCAGCTTCCCCCCAAACCAAAAATCCTTTAGCTGAGCAGATTCAAAGCTTTCTTTAAAGCTTCCCTTAGCTAGGTGCACAAAGAAGCACACCATTATCATCGAACTTGCTGCTCCATTTAAGAATAATCACCGTGATTCTTCGTTCGAGGTTATATCATCCAATAGAACAACAACAACGTATCATCCCACATTTAAATAATATTCTCAAGTATCATTCCACTGAAGTCAAAAGCAATCCATTCCAAAAGGTGTCAAGAGACCACTTCCCCCACGTAGTTGAATTGATGCAGTCAGTCTCTTAGACTAGAGCTCACGAACCCCAATACACATACCCGAAGACAAAGAAACTTATACCATCGAAGTAGCAGATTAAGTCCAATAGCCAAAGTGTGTGAAGCTCAAGAACCCGAAGTACCCGAATGCCCAAAGAGAGAATAACCGATAACATTGAAGAAGCAGGTCGAATCACTGATTATCTCTGTGGATGACTATCTCTGCGGATGTCCACTCCGGAATAAGTGATTATATCTCTGAATCACAGATTAAGCCCTCAAGTAAAACAACTGAGCGCCCCCAATGTACACAATTCTCTCTCCCCTGATGATTGCGATAACATCGAAATCATCACACACTTGTGTACCTCTTTTTATCTTCAGAAACTTTCTCTTACATCACTTCCCCCACGTAGTTTGAATAATAACACTAAAAGCCTTGATGAGTAAAACCTTGAGTTTCTCTGCGGTCATGACAATTGTCTTCCCGGGATATCTTCAATCACTTAGAAGAATTAAGTTCATCAAGTTTACTCACCATGAGTCAAACCTTGAGGTTCTCTGCGGTAATAACATTTGTCTTCCCGGGATATCTTCAATCACTTAGAAGAATTAAGTTCATCAAGTTTTACTCGCTTTGTGTTTAGATGTGTGTCTCCTTCCCCTCTTGGTTTTGATACTTGTAATCAAGAACTCATTGTAAGCCCATATACCGAAATCTTTTGAGAAGAATACCATTAGCACAAATATATGTGAGAATCAACTTCTTTGAATAATATGAGCAAGTCTAATTGGGATTAAATCGACTTTTCACTCTCCCCCAATTAGTGCTCTCCCCTAAACTGACAATCTTTTTAATAACAGCTCAGATTAAGAAGAAGTCTTTAGATTGTTAAATGCAACTCGTCTTTAGTCTTCTAAGCAGAAAGTGTAGAACCGACTGTAGACTCGACCTTCTTCAAGATTGTCTAGTTGGGGAATAGAAAGTTAACATCTTCATCTCACCAAATGCGTTCCAATTACCTTATATGTAGCAAATATCCTTAACTAAAATCCCTCCCAATCAAACAAGAACAGAAAGATGTTCATCAAAGAAATCAGCCTCGCAACTGGAAGCACTTTGTCATTAATCAAAATCAGTCCGTATGAAGATGTCAACCAACGGCTCATAAGAAGAAACTCCATGTAAAGATGACCCGATAAGAAGAGGCTCGGTTCTTACATGAGTTTGGAGCCGTTAGACCATTTAATCTCATAAATCAATTAACCATGCAGTTAATTCACACTTCTTCTCCCCCTCAAGAATTGCATAAGGAGTTGCCATTCTTGATTAAATAAGTGAATATCATCCAAATGTTCTATTCACACTTCTCCCCCGTAAAATTAGCACATGATGTCGCCATCTTGATTATAATCGAGCAAGTGGAATGAGAAAACAATCAATGGTAGCCCGGTTCACTTGATGACTGAAGCGCATGGAAAAAGCATGAAGCATGTTGATGAGAATGGTCATAAATGAGAAGATCTCTCTTCTTCAGAAGATAAAGCGCACTGAAACGTACACTTTTCTTTTCTTTAGAGTACGAGGCTTGAACTGATGTGTTCAAACATCATAATCTCTCTCTTTTTAGCTCTCTTGGCAAAACTTGTAATCCACCCCATTATCATTCAGTAGGCTCTATGTAGTGACAGGTGATGGAGAAAACCCAATATGATTAATTTGACCACAAGTAAACTAACCCGAACTCGTGACTTAAACTTGCACATATGTAACAAAGAGCGGTGCCGAGAATTCATCGTCCATTGAATCTCTAAGTACTCTATACTCTTCATCCAACCAACCATCAAGTATAAGACGTACATCACCTCTTGAAAATCCACAATTGAATGTGACACTGAGCACTACAACGTAACTCCTTAAAGTGATAGTTATTTTGAGATGATAAGAGCCCGATTCCCCCAAGTGGTAAAAGAAAAGGAAAAAGTCACCCAACAATAACTAGATTTCCAAGTCTTTGTTTTTGATAATAAGCTTGAACAAGGATCATGAAGAATCTTCATCCAACCATCCCCGATACCTTCAGATACTAAGTACACTCGCCCGTGATATTTCACTTCAACCTCAAATAAATAATAGCGAATTAACCCCGTTGTCACATCTTCTGGTACAAAGCTCAAATCTAGTCTCCTTTGACATTTTGAGTGAACTATGATAATGGTTTTCATCCCGACCATGGTTAAAAGCACATAACCCCGTAAAACCATGTAGTAACCAAACTGCCATGACGAATATCCAAACACACATCCAATGCATGAAGTACACCCTTTTATCTCTTCTTCGAAACAGAAACCGTAGTACCAGCATCAAGTAAGATCCAGAATTACACTTTGTCTCTCTCCATGATGGATTTATCATCACGGGATTTTACAATTCTATGGTTTAAACCAAGAAATAGTTTCTTTCGCGGGATTTTACAAAACCAAGAATAAACCGTAAGATAGATCCAGAAATGCACTTTACTTAAACCGGGATGTTTTCATTGTCACGGGATTTTACAAGTCTATGATTTAAACCGAGAAATAGGTTCTTTCGCGGGATTTTACAAAATCAAGACAAAACCGTAAACAATGTCAGTTTGAATGTGTACAGACAACATTGGTTTCGGTGAATATCTGTTTTAGGGGAATATGCAGCGGTTCATCAACGGTTCATACTCCATCATCAACAATTCTCTTCAATAAATCACATAAAATCTCGATCTTGAGAAGCCCATCCGACCCAATCATGTGTATGACCCAAACTAAGTTAAACATACATCGGGTTCAACACTCAACACATTCGATCCAATACAAAGCACAACCGTATATCTAAGTCCAAAATCACCAAATCCAAAATTTAAGACAAATGTAATTATGAGCATATTTAGACAAATGTGATTTGGACTATGATTAGTTTCGGCGAGAAAA
This sequence comes from Chrysanthemum lavandulifolium, assembly GCA_022545495.1. Lineage (NCBI taxonomy): Eukaryota > Viridiplantae > Streptophyta > Magnoliopsida > Asterales > Asteraceae > Chrysanthemum > Chrysanthemum lavandulifolium. The sequence continues at coordinate 231,874,664 of CM040239.1, read as the reverse complement.
TAATCATACACGTTCCCAATATTTCAAACTATACGCCTAATTCCAACACATTGTCACAAACTTTGGCCCATATAAGAAATAATCAGTTCAGCCCATACTAAGTCCAACCAAAGCCTACATGATCTTGTGATCTGATCCACTTTAATACCCTAATTTCACACAGATATAAACTTACAAGTTAATCTCAGTCATCCCTAAAAAGTCTCGTACCACTAAACCTAATCTCGAAATAAGTCTGCCTCTTTCACTGCATCACAAAATAGTTTCAATCCCAAATAACTCTCAACATAAACCGCCTCCCTTTTTCTTCTGTAATCCAAAAACCTTCCATGGAAACCTTCCTAGATGACAGCTTATATCGACCTAGCCACAGGGATGGCTGATGGTCGACATCAAAGCCACAGGGATGGCATGATAACAAGGTCCATGATTCGGATAGGCTTCAGATCTTCAAAATCAGTTAAGTATCGGGTAGGTTTTATAGTTGAGATTTCTAGTTATGATAACGAACCAAGTAAAAAGAGAATAACAATCTTGTTGTTGCTCTAATACATTGATGTTCGAAAAAAATGAAGCAAGGCTTCAAATAAAATCAGTGATGACCTTTTCGTGATAAGGACCTTCAAGGTCTGATTTATCTTTGAGTAATCACGAAATAAGGTGAGATTAATTGTTGTTACATTTATTCATTTACGAGTCGTATGTGATGATGGGAATTAGGATGAAGTAGGATTATGTTAGGTTTATAAACATGTCGAGGATGTGGCTGTTGTAACTTCATGTTTACATCAGTCATCCCTTTATATTTTCAGTTTTGATATTGACTTATGATGAGTACGCTGAAGTCAAAGAGTATGTTGGTATTTGGGTAATGGTTTGGTCAAGCAATCATGGTCATCATCTCATCTAGTTTTTCAGTCAAGTCGCTATATGCAGTCAAGTCGCTACATCTTTGACATAAGTCGCTACTCTTAAAAGCAATAGTCGATAACTTCAAGTCGCTAACTTATTTTAGTTTGACTCAAAAATCAAACTGCCACCAAGTCGCTACCATTAACAACTCGCTACTTGTTAAATAACAAGTCGCTACCATTAAAAAAGGCACAAAGCGCTACTTAGATTCATAGTATCTGGACATAATGGACAAGTCGCTAGCTAGATTTTTGACATTTTCCGATGAGTTTTCCGACCACTTTTCCGACCACGTTCATATTTACCCAGAAAAACTGCATAAAGTTATTTTTGACCCATGTTTTGACCACCATAATCAGACCAAATAATATCATGTGGTAACACAAAAAGTCATATAGAAATGATACATAACCTGACTTGGACCAAAAGTGATTGACACAAGACAGATGTAAGGCATTGAATAATCCACAAGACTTTTTGTATTAAACCAAGGAAAGATACCCATAAACACTGTTCTTAAACTGTTTAGCATAATACAAGGAAAAAAAATTTCCGACTATAAAAATCGACACTAAAACAGTTTTTAAAACATGAAACAGAACCACTATAAATCAACAAAACACAAAAACCTTGGCTCTGATATCATTTGTAGGATCGTAATATTATTGTGTTTGATGATTCGGGTGGTCTTGGATGATGGAAATACATGTTTGCCATAGTTAGAGAGAAAGAATGAGAGGGTGTTTCTTGCTAGAGACTTGCTTTGTAAATTATCAAATGTTAGATTGAGAAAGCACCACCCCTTCCATGGATGGAAGGGGTATTTATAGTTACAAACATACCATCCTCCTATCGGACTGTGGATCAGGCATACAATGGGTAAAGACCCGTCCTTCCTCCACGGTGTTACACTACGCTAAACTACGCTACAAACTAACTAATTAACTACTTAATAACGACAAGTCTACGAGCTAACATATACTAGACCATAATTGGGGTGACCGACACTTTAACATGGAATTTCCAATTCCTAACATAATGGTGTGCTTCTTTGTGCACCTGGCTAAGGAAAGCTTGAATAGAGCTTTGAATCTGCTCAACATAAGGATTTTCAGTTTGGGGGAAAGCTACCAAAGTATGGTATTCTTAAAGGCTCAATTTCTTCTCTTCAAGAGCCTTGGAAGCTTTGGTGGTGAATGTTTAAGAGATGATGAGTTCTATCTTCTACAACGGGGCTGCTCAATATCCTTATCTCGGTACTCGTATCATCATCTTCTTAAACAATATCATCTATTCTATCTGTAAATATTTATGAAAAAGAAAATAGAAAAATATAAAACCAACAAAAACCCATAAAAATTAGAAAATCAGAAAACACCAAAAATATTGTTTTTCTCAAGACATGTCTTCTGGTATCGATAACATATATGGTCTTAGAAATGTCATTCAATAATGGCACGTGACCATTGATGAAGTTCGAGCAGGAGGTGTAAATATTCTTTTCCAAAACATGTCTCAAACCATGGCTTGCAGTTATTTCAGACTGTAACCCGTGCTTAAACTATGGATTGCTATTATTTCAGATAGCAACCCGTTATTCAAGAAAGGAAAGTGTTGCGCTAAACCAATTTTCAAAAATTTCGTGCACTTATCCTAAATCAAAATGAGGAAAGTATGTCAAAGGACTGCTGTTCCTACTCAAATATTTTTCCTTCTAAAATTCTTCAGAAAAATATTTGTTTTAACAAAATGGTGTTAAATGAGTTGCTTGTAAATCAATCGATTCGAGTTTTCAGATAATTGAAAACTCAATCAATGACTTCAGCGCTTTTAAACTTTTCAGAAAATTAGTCATTGATTGAGGGGGAGAATGTTTTCAAATCTATATCATCTAACGAGCTTATCTAATTATCCTATATACTTAAATGTAAAACATGGTAACCTACGTTGAAGGACTAGGTGCCTAGGATATGATTGTTAGGATTACATGATTAGAGTTTGATAAACACATTATTCCCATGCTTTATATGAACTGATTAATATGTTGGATTGACTTTTATTAGTCGATTGCTGTTTGGGTGTTGTCGACCATCATATATCTGTTTGTATGTCCACAAACATATGCAGATAAGATGGTTTAAAAGAATGTTCCCGACCCGGATCCCACATATGAAGATGATTGGATGCCGAAAGGAAAGGGTAACTATATCTTGGGTTGACAAATGAAGAAACAGAGCTTAATTTGACTTCTATGGAGAGTTGGCATGAAAAATGCAACGTAAGAGGTCTCATTGCATCGCCAGATGGTTTTCTTCAAACCTCCAAAGAACAACAACAAAAGCGACTCAACCACCTAACGTATCTTTGTGCAGGACAAGTAGTGGATGATAACATTTCTAAAACATTCTGAAAATACTGTTTTGAAAATGGAAAAATATTGGTTTTGAAAATAAATTGGACCTAATTTTGAAAATCAACGGACTTCATTTTATCAAAACTTAAGTCACTCAATCATCGACTACGGTCATCGATTGAGGGAGAGAGTGATTTAAAATAAAATATTTTCAAACAATATTTCATCAATCAAGTCCATTTGTACAAAATAAGTGGTGATTTAAATATTTAATGTTATATCATGGTATGATTTTTCTTTAAAACTCAAAGATCTTTCAAAATAAAATTTTCTGTTCTTGTTTGATTGTGAAAATGTTTTATTTTACTTAAAGATCTCTTAAAAAAACTATCATACCTGACACTAACAATCTTTAATGTCTTAAATTGATCCTTATCAATCATTTTTCAAAATTAAATCGAGCCACGTCTTTCCCCTAAAATTTTCTAAATGACTTAAATCATTTGGGATCACAAATCTCAAATGGTTTGATATTTTTGATCGGGGGAGAGATCGTGATTTAAATCTCAAATCGGTTTTAAAGGGTGACTCTTTCAAAAGCACTCCTTCCTTCATGTGCCAAACGATTTCAAATACATAATGCACATGATTGTGTAGGAGCATTTAACCAAAAACCAAAAGAGTATTTAAACAAGGCCACATTTTCTCCCATGTTTTCTAAACCTTATTAAATTACTTGGGATCCAAAAACTCAAAGGGTTTGATATTTTTGATCGGGGGAGAATTCGTGATTTAATTATGAAATCTGATAAATGATGATCGATTTGATTCAAAAGTGCAGGCTGCTCTCCCATATGTGCTAAACGCTTTCGAATCTCGAAGCACATATTGAGGGGGAGCATTTCAAAATAAAATAAACTATCAAGGTACAAATTCTTTTATGTTTTAGCATAAAGTACCTTGATTGATTTTCTAAAGGTTTCTTAATGGCTTTTTGTGATCGTGGATGTGCTTCAAAAGACTCTTTCCTCTATGTGATAAAATGATTTCAAATATCCTATGCACATATTAAGGGGGAGAATTTACCAAAGAAAATCAAATGGCTTTTTCCATGGAAATTGTGATCAAGAATATATTTCAAAGAACTCTTGCCTCCATGTGCGAAACAATTTCAAATTCGTATGCACATGTTGAGGGGGAGCATTTCTAAAAGATCAAAACAATTAAGGTACAAAATGTTTTGATATTATATCACAAGTACCTTGATTGATTTTCCAAATGATTTTTCAATTGGTTTCATGAAGGAAAGAACAATACCAAAAGACCGACCAATTTACTTTATACATGGTGTTATAAGGATGGTTATGTTAGGTATTCGTTCCACGATCCCGCCACACGGTAGGAGGGATCTACCAGGACAATCCACTAGATAGTGTAGAAGTCCTTAGGTATAATGAAAAGGAGAAAATGAGAATACGGGAAGAGTGCGGATCGAGACAGAGCTAGTCTTGGAATAAACCCAACAAGGTTCTAGTTATGAAGTCTCGGTAAGCATTGAAGGGGTTGAAGAATGAAAAAGAATCGAAATGAGAAAAGGGTGAAAAGAAATAGCCCTCCAATAATTCAACCTTAGGGCCGAAACCGGGTTCAATACATATGCTACTGGTGTCTACTAAGGTAACACTAGTATTGAAGACAAGACGCCATGGACCCAGTGACGCACTGCACTAAACTTCCCAAGCTACTCAAGTTCCTCTTAAAAAGGGCTTGTTTCATTCTCATGGGGAACCTACATTATCTATCGACTTTCTCATAGAGATTGTTGATATTGAAGAAGAAGACCCTCTCCCTGGTCTCCGGCATAGGAACCAAATGTGCACTATTGAGTCTAGAGCCAAGAGATCATCCACAATATCTCATTAGGAAACTAAATTAATGAAGACTTGTTGTTTCACACAATGTGGAAAGTAAGAATATATTAAGAGTCCTACGCATTATCCTTGTGGTATTGCCAGAACATCCGAGTGATATGTAAAAATATTCACGATGAAGATGGAAATCCTTCTAGAGCCAACATCAAACAAGCTCTTGGTGGGTGACATGTGAGATCTTTTCTAAAGAGCAAGCTTGTGACAACTAGACAGAAACGATGGGGCGATTCACTCTTGAATCAACCTTGGTCCAGGATTGGAATTGACGAATACTTTTGGAAAAACCATTCGATGTGCAAACCTTCTTTCCTCTAGCACGTCGAATGTGTATTCATGTTTTCAAACACAAAAAGTATCTCTGATTGAAAAAAAAAACTTTTTGAAAAATTGTTCGATGTGCGAATCTCTTCTTTTCCCTAGCACGTCGAATGTGTACACTTTTCAAATACAAAAAGTATTTTTGATTGAAAATTGATCTTTCTCTTAAAACCTTCGTCGTATTGCAAAACTCTTTCTTCAAGCAATACGCGATTGTTTTCAAATCATTTTTCATGAATCAGTGAATCTCAATTCGCTGATTCACTCACTCCGTGTTGTCTTTTTGAGATGCTCCGGTTTGAGAACGGCTAGAGCGTTGCAAACCCTGTCAAGGAGATTCTTGAATTCTACCCGATCGGCGATGCTTGTACCGATCAGCGGGAACCGTGGGTCGTGTACCTCAATTCAACGAAAGTGATCAAAGACACTTTCGTGTGCTTTATTGCTAATCTTGTTGTTTGCGGTACATTTGGACGGTTGCGGTGATCGTAATTGAGAAGTCAATCCAAAGCCGCATGCTCATAGCATCCACACTTAAATAAAGAACATCATGACAAGTGCCTATCTACATAACACGGCTTAGATATTTTTATACTATGCTTCCGCCACGTTGTTGCAAATATCTTGAACCGATAAAAGCTTCCGCTACTACGATGAAAAGATGTCATGATCCGAAAGTGTGAGCATGTCGGTCCAAAAGTCGAACATCACATGAAGGCAACACTACAAAGGGTGATCCGAGATTTCTTCGTGGTCGATGATCTCAATAAAAGCTCAAGATCATCAAAGATGTGGATCAGTTGAAGGCCTCCACTAAAAGTACAAATTAATGCGGACTTTGAAGAATCGCTACTAAAGCACAAAGATTGCGGAACTTGAAGAATAGAAGTCTACGAGCTCAGAACTAAAGACAAAGATAGAATGCTAGGATACAAAATGTATTTCATGGGGTGACCTCCCTTAGGGTGAGATTGTTAGGAATTGGAAATTCCATGTTAAAATGCCGGTCACCCCAATTATGGTCTAGCATATGTTAGCTCGTAGACGTGTCATTATTTACGTTAATCAGTATTTAATTAGTTAGTTAGTAGCGTAGATTAGTTTAGAATAACACTATGGAGGAAGGACGGGTCTTTACCCACTGTATGCCTGATCCACAGCCCGACAGGAGGGCGTATTGTTTGTAACTATAATAACCCTTTCCACTAAGGGAAGGGTGGTGCTTCTCATTAATCTAACCTTTCCTTTTGATTATTTCTCTCCCTAGAACACCCTCTCCTCTCTTCATCATTTTAACAATGGCATTCTTGTTTAATCATAATCCTAGACCACCCGAATCATCTAAACAACATTAAATATACGATCCTACAAGAAGATACACCAACAAAGAAAGACGCTGAAGCCCCTGAATCTCAGGTTAAACCCAACAAAGTGTCATTTGCAAATGTGGTAGGTGCTAATGACAAACCTCTGTTGGAAGATCTTTTCTCCGATATGAATACGAACAAAAGAAAGAGAGTAAAATTGAACGACAACCTCAGTAAAAGAAGGCGCATTGTACAAACTTACCGAAGTTGCTTGGGTCTGTCAATTCGGAAAATGGGGTATCAATAACATCAGCTACTCTTTGCCGCCGTCTTACAAGATCGCAGGGTGTCATTAACGAGGCTATTATCCCAGCTGCCGGTTCAGATGTAAAGCACCTTATTAAATTGTAACTGAAATGAATTATTTTTTGTTTGTCTGCTTATTTTTCAACTTTGTTTTCAGGAACCATCTGGAAACCCCAAAACGTGTCCAGTTAGTCGCTTCTATTCGCCCACAATTGAACCATTTGTAGAGGTAGGTTATGTTTGTTAATCCATTAACATCATTATCATTGGGTGTATGTTATTGAATATATTTATTTTTTAGGAACTTTTACGACACCCGAAATGCAACAAGAAGAAGGTTACTGTTCCTGATTACCTTCGCAACTATTTGAAGCTTAAAGAACCATTGCTTTATAGGTTTCCTTGGGGCTCCAATGCAGTTATTGCTTATAGGGATTTTGGGGTAGCCTTGACATATGTTGAAGATTGCACCGGCGGGTGGCTTAATGAGTAATGAGTAAACTTGATGCCTAGCTGGTCTACTACACTTGCTTATTATTTCATTTTGTTACTTATGAACCAAATGTTTACAGTTTTATTTGCTTTATATGTCCGCAGCACTTGGATGCATGGGTTGAATTGATGTGGTTGTTTAGACCAGCTGATGCAGATTGGGCTTTGGCAGGGTGTACTTTCTGCAATCAAATCCTAGGTGGCAACATGCCTACCACTTATTCGAGATGGCGCAACATACCCCGTGGCTTGGCGAGATGTTGCAAAGGTCATTTTGGCATACTCTTACCGTACATATACCACTCTCATTATCAACAACTTATAATATTCGCATTTGTTTTATATATCGGTGTATTTTCCAATGAATGAAAATACAAAACACTTTGGGTACTCGATGAGCTCCATATCCACCGGAGTTGTTTACCTCTATGACTCTCTCGGGTCACCTCAGGAGGTGAACGGTGGTTGCGAGGTTCCAAGAGAAAGTTACAAACACAACTTAAATCGTACCTAACAAACGATGGGGTACTGCATAGTAAGGGCATATCACCGGGGATTATAAAATCACATACAAGTTTCCAAAAGTACCAGAACAATCGGACTTGTATGGTGACTGCGGAGTATGGGTGTGCATTTTTTTGTACAGATTGCTCCGTAACCAGCCTCTGGAAGTAGACGACTCTCTTCAAACAACGTTAGCTTACCGTGAATGGATGCTTGAATAATTCTGGACGCACAAGGTTGAATACATAAATTGATAGCGGTCTTTCAAGGTATGATCCTTAATGTCCGTTTGACCCATAATTATTGTCAAATGTTGACTTGTCAAGTATTTTTCTTTCAACGTATACTGTAGGTATTTTTACTTCTATTATATATTAGTCGATTATTATAATATTTTTTTAACTCAACGACATTTCTTTAGTTAATACCCGTGCACATATACAAAAAGGCCTATGGTTTGCAAACCACTTCTATATGGGTTATGTATACTTTATTAATTTTTGGTATACAGCATAATTTAATATTTGGTTTCCCTATAGTACATCACGGTACATGTCCTTAAATGTGTTCTGTTCCCAATCTCTTTCTTCAATACAAATCTTTCTTAATTTGTTTAACAAAATCTTTCTTTCTTCTTTTGGTCTATTCATTTAATATCTTTATCCCAATCTTTCTGCTTTTGTTTAAGAAAATGTCCGATTATATCCCACTGGATGTTCAACTAGATATCATTCGCAGGCTACCTCCTAAGTCTATACTCCAGCTACGTAGTTTTTAAAAGTTATGGAAGGCTAGTATAGATTGTGGATTATTCATCTTTAATTACGGTATTCGTCGTAATGATGAATGTTTTTTACGCTAACATTTGATCAGGGTCACAAAGGTTTTATGTTAGCTTTTGATGAACAGCTGACCACTACGATACTTTATACAGATTTAATGCTTTCATCTATGATTGCAGTTGGCAATTCTAATGGTCTTTCGTGTTTTGTCTATGGCTCTAATCTAATGTCTGTTATTTGGAACCCGACAACCCAAAAATCACTTGCAGTACATGTCCCGTTTTACACGCATCAAATTGAATGTAAAAAGATTTGTTTTGGTTTTGTCGTCCGTCCGGTCACTCTTGACCCGATGATCGTGAAAGTCTCCTATCCTATTTTCCAAAGTGGTTTCTGGTATGTGTCTATCTTTTCTTTCAACTCGTTAAGGTGGACATGCCTTGAAAATTTCCACCCTCGTGAAACTATCAAATTGAAACGTCAAAGTCGAGCGGTTGTAGGTCGTTTTATCTATTGGATTTGGGGTGAAAAGTTAACTAATGAGGACGGTGTTACGTACAAGATTTATATGTTAATTTCGTTTGATTTGGTAACCAACCAATTTAAAGTTATAGACCTACATGATTTAAAAATGAACTCCGGTTCCATTCTATGTTTTCGATCTTGGAACCTCTCTAGTGATTTCTCGTATGATCATTGATGAAGATATGCCATTGTTTTGTGGATGGTTGTTGGGCGTGAATGGTTTTGCCATAAGATCATTTAGAAGCCTCTTTGCCATCCCCACCCTATTATCATTCGTTTGCTTGGGTTTACAAGGGATCGAGGCTCCAATAGTGGAAGCGTACATCGCAACCATTTGGGTCACTCGCTATTCGTGTACAAAAGAACTTGAATTATTTGTCACATGGGAATGTTAGGAGATCGGGATCTTTACATCGCCCATACAAAGAATCTCTTCTTTTGTTAAATAATCTGAGACCGTCTTGTCTATAGTATGTTTTATTTATAACTTACCATTCTATTCATTTTCCTTTTAAACATTATCACTTTATTTGGTTAATGATATATCAATGCCATTTTCAACAGTTTGTTTGGTGAAGTTATGGATCGGGCTAAATGGGAATGAAGGGTTGTGGTTTTAGTATGCGTGTGGGAAGGAAGCATTGATTGTTTAGATTTTTCGTAATTCTTGAATGTTATCAATCAAGTGGTTATATAATATGTAACAATTAAAGTTATAACCATGTAGTAATCGTAATATGTAGTTGGTTGTCTGTATCAAACGTTTTATGTCAACGTATTTACTATTTCATCTGTTTTGTTATCCCATTATCCATGTTTATTTAATCTGGGCAACAAGCAGTTGTTACCCAAAATAAATTTGGCAACTAACTTTTGTACTTAAGGCAACTTGTTTTCCCTACGGACTACTTTTATAAACCCACGACTCCTTCTAGACGTACATTTCGTATTCTACAAGCTACTAATAACTACCAACTAGGGACAATGCACACTTCCAAAAAAACAGGTTTAACATTAAACACTAGTACAAATTAACTAGCAGTTGTAAGTTTACTACAAGCAGTGGTAAACGACTATGTCTTTGTTCAGCCCCACAATAGCAGTAGTAAAAAACAACTTGCAGTTGTAAGTATACAACCAATTCATTTATTAATTTGAGATATTTAATTTAAGTAATCGAGCATAAAAGCAGTGTAGCATTTTTTTTACGTTTACAAATGTCGCATAAAGCTCAAAATAATCCACTCAAACGAATGTAACTCTACACATCTGATAACCTGATGCCGTCATGTGCTTCTGTCCAAGTGAAGATGTTGATGTCTATAGAATAAGTGATGTTCTATAAAATTGTTTCGTCCATTAACATAAAAATCTATTTTAGATCCCAGTTGAGCGAAGGATCTACTATAGAAGCTGACTAAACGAACACAACCTATTAAACACTATGCGGAATCTAGTGCTTCACCTTAAGAAGAATAATAATTAACGAACAGTTATTCTCACTAAACACATCGATATGTTGTTAATACACGAATACTCTAAATAGTATTGGGGTTTACAACCTTGAAGTGTATCGACTCTAGACATCACCAAAACTTATATCTAACTCAAACCTAGGACCTCCTTTAATAGGATAAGGAGTCCTTTACAAAATACACTACGTACTGTACAAGATAAATATACTTACCATACTTATCTAATACAAAACATCCCATCAAGACATTCTAGAATATTACATATTAATCCACACAATCATACTAGCGTTGACAAGTACATTAGCGGTGGTACGCGACTTATACTACCTTTGGTTTGTCTATTCTTGACACTATTTTTTCCTTTGGCTTTCCGGTGCGGGTCTTTTGCCTTTATCCTTTCTTTAAGGAGTTCGGTGGCTTGCTTCCTCGTGGCCCCGCCGTATTCAGCCCATGGGATTCCCCGAGGAATTAGATAGACCTTTCAACTTTGATGGGCCTTTCGGGGTTTCCGTCAACACGCCTTTACGCAGTGCAGGAAGGGCTTTTGGTAATGTAGCTTTCCACCCGCAAGAACTTTTATTTTATCCGGCTCCGTAGGTGGTCATTTTTCCTTAAACCCGTCTATCCAACCGGATATGCACGAATTAGTAGACACACACTTGAATGGGGTGGCCGCACCAATGAGGAAGGAGGCATAGTTTTCATCCTCTCGTTGTTTGACTTTCTTAGGGAAGTTTCGTGTTAGTTAGGGGCTGGTTTACGTATTTCGTTGCCCCTAGCTTCCTTTTGTCGCCCTTCCCTACGGGACCCAGCTGCCGAACACATTTTATCACTCCCATGACCCAATTCCCATGATTTATTTCCTTTTTCCGCTCGGGAACGCCGAGGTTAAGAAGGAAATTCCTACACTTTCAAGATCCCATATGGCTAATGAGAGTCTAATAGGTTTAAACTCCCACCTTTGGTATGCATATGGTCCTGACAGACTACCACAACTTGAATGGACATGGGGTTTATGTGAAGGTGTGTTGTGAATGATCGCGGAGATGGGTTATTAGTCGTCATTTTAGAACGACTAATTGTTATTAGTAGTCATTTAAAAACATGTTTCAGTTGTCGCAGCATCAGCTTTGCGCTTATTTTTTTTTGGGTAAAGGTTTAGGCTATGTATGGGCTTTTTGGAAACGGCCGTGCGTGGGCAACTCGTTCTTGTTGACGTCCGTATGTATTCTTTTTGTACTGTGTACCATCGTGTTCTTTTTCTGAATAACATCTTCAACTTCTCTTCGGTGTTTCTAAAAATTTACATTGCACGATTTTGGTCGAAATCTTTTGTAGGTGAAGGAATTGTTCCTTTTGCTTTTTCTGGACTTTCCCCTTGATTTACCTCGCGTATTTATAGCGAGGATTTTACTGTTCGTGCACGCGTTATCATTAATTTTCATTAAGTGTTTTGTGGGTAGGCACGTGCCTAGGCTCCTAGACTGGCCATCTATTTTTCCTGCTATATTTGACATAAAATTACTTGGGAAGGAACGTGAATCTTTACATGCAGATTTTCTCTCCTTTTTGGTATTTGGATAATCCTTATTCATAATTACAAACAGTTTAAATTTATCGGTTTATTCACATAGTGTTTGTAGTTTTATGTATCAGTTGAATGGCCTATGTAAATTAATTTTTTGTACATAAACTTTGCTATGTCTGTTTTATACATTATTTTGGTAAAATGCAACTTCCACATATGTTTTTTGCTTTTGGAAATGTTGCTTATGCACGTTTGACAAACTGTAGTCAAACATTCATATGGGCGCTTTAAATTTAAAACTTTTAAAATGTAAACTGCAACTAGTCCACCTCTTAATTCGCCCATACCCTTTTGTACTTTATGGACTTTTTGAATATAAATGATTACGTAAACACAAACAAATATGATTTTTGCATCGAAACTAGCGGTGATTTTTGCGACACTAGCAGTGGTTACATCGACGTTAGCAGTGGTTACATCGACGTTAGCAGTGGTTGGGTATTTACTTATGAACAAACTGAAGAATTTGTTCAAACCCTTTAGCCTCCTTTGGTTTTTCCAAAAAAGCAACCATGTTGTGAGTTGCACCAAACGACTTGGGCACCATTGATATTTATTCCGAAACTGATTGCAACATATTGTTAGGGGTTTCGAATTATGTTGTGTGGGGGTCTAAACTATGTTTCTCGGCAGTAGTTGTAACTCTTAATTGAGTTTGTATCCCCAATTGAATCCAAATTAATTTGTACTAAAAACTAACTTTTTTAACACTTGTAGCCAATGTTTTGAAAGGCTCAAGACGCACTAAGGCGCGAAGGGGACCAAAGAGCCTCGAGGTGAGGCGCATAGCAAGGCGCGAGATTCACGAATACGAGGCGCACTAAATACATTAAGTTTTTTTTATAATACATGTGACCATTTATATAGCTAAACTAACACAAAATAACATTAAATACTTAATACATGACGCATATAGCCATTATAAAGATTAAAATCGACCAGTTGTCACTTCTCAAACGGATCAACTCTTTGGCTCGATGAACTACATATAGATTAAAATCCATATCAGACTAAATATGCTTGTGTCCTACACTTGCAGAATTACATCTAACAAAGCTCATAGTTTAACCCAAAATATCAAGCAAGCAACATATTAATATTCAAGGCATAATGCCACATTTTTATGATAATATGTCATAAAGAAAATACTTAATGAAACAAAGCAACTTGTTAAAAAATAACAATCAATAAAATAAACATAAAATCAGTTCAATATTACAAATCATACAAATACTCACCCTATGATGTGATGCTTGAAGATAAAATAAACTTATGATGTTATTTACAAATCAATAAGATAAACAATCAATAAAAATCAGTTCAAGATATAAACTTATGACGTGAGAGAGATTACATATCTGTAAAATGATCAGAATCTATCGTTACCCACTTGATTGTGTGTTTTAGTTCTTTTCCAACTTAGGGTTATTAGATATAACTTAAAAGGCTCATGCATATAACTTATAAGACCCATGTATCTTATCTTAATATTTAGAAAAAAGCCCTAAAATCTGTTACATCTCCGAGGCGCAAAAAGCCCCAAGGCGCAAAGGCGCAAAAAGCCCCAAGGCGCTGCGCTTTTTATGGGATTCATGCATGTCGTGAGCCTCGATCCGAAAAAATCCTTAGAGCTTGAGCCTTGAGCCGAGGCGTGCTTAGGCACTCCTTAGGCGCACTTTTTAAAACTATGCTTGTAGCAGTTGTTACTAATTTTTTGCGCATATATCCCCAACTGTACTGTTCAAATTATGTCTTTTATTTTTTATTTTTTTTATTTAATTTTTTTTAATGATATAATAAGGGTTATTATTCTAATACATAAATAAGCATGTAACTCAACACGTCATCATCTTCTATTATCGAGACACAAAAATTCTTACTACCATTATTAGAATCGTCTCATTGGCATGCATTCCCCAAACAAGTACCCACCCACATTATGACTTTTTTTTAACTAAATAAAAATTCATCTTCATATTACTACTTTATTAGTAAGTTTTTATTTTGTAACGTGACTTACTATCTCTTTACAGTTGAATAACTACATAAAAAATATATACTAGTAACATTCCACAAATATATACTAGTAACATAAAAGGGATCACATCCATAGGTTAACATGACATACAGACTATACAAAGATGAGACAAGTGACTCCAAAATGTAAAACGATCCCCTAATAAACAAAAGGCGTGACTCCATGTAATTAATACATAGCACATCAAATCTCCATTTACTCCAACTTTTCAATTAAACCATTCAGCTTTTTAACACGGTCATGTTTTGTAAACCAAGAAAACAGAAGTTTGGAACTCTCAGCCAAATCCTCATTTTGCATCCTTAACAGGTGATTAATAGTTGGCAACCAACAATCCGACCCGCATAAAAGCTCCACTTCCGCTATCATTTGTTGTCTACGGTTCACACGACCCCTAATTTCAACAGCTTTCCTCCTATGATCTGCTTAATCACGTAAAGCAACTTTCAATTCACCTCTGTAGTATGCCATCGTAATATCTTTTAACAACTTTGAACCACCAACCATTGGTAATTGATCACATAAAACCATGCCAGCAAACATCGTTATGTTTGCTTTTCTAAGACTATCACTAATAGAGATACCAAAAACTGTTTTTGTTACATATCAGCAAACGCAACCGTTAGCGTCATATATAGACACAAAATTTTTGACAAACTAGTTATGACAATTGTCTGTTTCCAATGGATAAGTGGACCACAACCCCAAATCAGTACCCACCCGCACTTTGTTTTTATGGTATCTTCCTATTTTTTTCAAATATTTTTTATGACGAGTTTGCTAGTACATAGCTAGCAAATGGTACTTTGAGCAACTAAATTGTGTACTCATGGAAACTAGTATAGTACTTTTAGTCAAGTGGTGATGTATGCAACAAGGGGTTGGGGTTTGACTGGATTTAATTTACATCTTTCTATTTTTTTAAACTATTTTTAAGACGACTTTGCTAGTGCATAGCTAGCTAATGGTACTTTGGGCAACTAAATAGTGTACACATGGCAACAAGTATATTACTTTTAGTCAAGTGGTGATGTATGCAACAAGGGGTTGGGGTTTGAATGAATTTAATTTACATCTTTTTTTTTTTTTAAACTATTTTTATGACGAGTTTGCTAGTGCATAGCTAGCAAATGGTACTTTGGACAACTAAATAGTGTACTAATGGCAACTACAATAGTACTTTTAGTCCAGTTGTGATGTATGCAAAAAGGGGTGGGGATTGAGTGGATTTAATTTGCATTTAGTCAAATTTTATTAGTGCCACGTGTACTCAAGTGGTCAGTACTTTTATTAATTAATTATTGAGTTAATGCAGCTTGTCTAATACTCAAATATATGTAAACTGGCCAACTAGTTACAAAATTTGACAAATGTATTTGGGTAAAACAAACATACAATACACATTTGGGTAAAACAAACATACAATATACCTAGCGAACTATTTTTTAATGTGTAAACGCTAGGAATAAATTTATGTCATGTTCCCTCTTCTTGTATTCTTATGCCCCAAAAAAATCAAACCTGCAAAGTGCAAGAAAAAAAGAAAAGAAATAAAAATAAATAAAAGTTACATATTGCAAGTAAGCATAGAATATGAATAAGTGTCCATAAAAAATTAAGGTAGATCCGGCAATTCTTACGTTTCCAATTTTATCTTATTTTATTTTATTCTTTTTTTTTTGTAATTTATTTTAATTGTTTTCCCTCCTGGTTTCATATATATACACGTAATTTGTTTGATGTGGTTTCGTTTTTAATCTTAATAGTAGCAAACTGAAATATATGTAATAATAAAAAGGGAGAAAATGAAAAGGCGGGTATGTGGAAGGTTGGTCATTTAATGCTACTTCTTGTGGAAGATAAAATGCTAGGGTGGCTGTCAACTCAAAGGACGCATCAGGTTTGTACACTGAGACAACACTAATTATATTATAACTTAAACTAAATCTTCTATTTAAAACACACACATAGCAATCAAAGGGGAAAAAAATAAAACATACAAAACAAAACTAGAAAAAAGGATGACTACACCTATGCCATTCTGTGAAGAACTTGCTGGTGTTGCAGGATCTAGTTTTGTTAGAGATATGATGATTGTTCATTTTCGAAGGGATGTGAGTGTTGTCATGGTAGATGTAGCAGAGTTGATGAAGAAGGTTCAAGAAATCAGAGCACGTGTGGCTGAAAGGGATTATGTTATTGGAGAGTTAGAGCTTTTATACCCATTTGATTCTTGTGGGGAAAGTATTTCAGAATTAACCAAGCTGCAAACCGAAGATCTGACAGAAGCCGCAACGATATTGGTCAATGTTATGAAGAAGCAAAAGCGAGCCCAGGAGCTTCTGTCATTCATAGAGAAGCTGAAAGGCATGGTGTACTGATTCAGTTTATTTTGGTGTTTATGAAATCTTTTTTTTTTTGTTTCCTTTTTTTTAATCATTCTGTAAGTAATGAATCTAAGCTTTATGGTGCCATTTTCATTTTGTTAGAAAATACCTTTGTTTGATATATGTTGTACATTGTTGTCTTGGTATAGGTGTGTTGTTATGCTGTGTTTAGCATCACATCAGATTTGGTTTTAGAATACATCAATAGTCTTACGATATAAAACATACCGAAGAAGTTAGTATAGCATAAAGGTAAATTAATCGATAATCATTTCTTAATTTTTGTGATACGTTATGTTAAAATATTTTGCTAGGAATTGGCATGTCAACTGGCATTAGTGAATAGATGCAATCCAAGCAAACATACAATAAAAGACAATCATTAATATTATTTGTGCTAGATATCATCCAAGCAAATAAAGTAATAAAGTAGAAGTCTGAAAAATAGTATCGATTCTCTGTGTTTTGTTTTTATGCAAATAGTATTCAATGTCTAATGATGTTGTATACATATGGGCATTGTGTTTGTCATTATGCAAAAGATATAGCCTTGTTTTTGCTATTTAAAGAGGCTAAGTGGATATCTATTTGGTCATAACTTGTAATAAAGAAGTAAGCAAACACAATGTCTAGGCGGCCTAAGTGTGATCGACTTAGAAGTGAGCGAATTGAATAAGCGGTCCGATATGCTAGTGTTGTCTTGTTGCCAAGTGCAGCCAAGATCTTCAAATGTCGGGCCAAATTAATGGCCTATCGCTAGCTTGATCGATGTTACGCGTGAGAGGCTTACTTTTATTCAAGAGCGGAAGCAGTCGCGAATGTTTATGCCCGTAAAACTGTTGAATATCTAAGAGAAGTGCAGCAAGAGATGAACAAAAGCTCATGCAAATGCGCATTCTGGCAGCTCAACTCGAACTAAACTATCGTAACAATGATTTTTTTATCCTGAAACTTAAGGGCTTAACGGGTTGGTAACCGTGTGTGCACAGATCGGAGACTCTTATGGCGGTGACGATGTCTTGTTTATGTTGGTATTTATATTTGTATTCATGTATCTTGTGTTGAATTTTAGTTTGAGTGCTGTTGTGTAATGTGGGTCTAGGCTTTGGCAAATGGATGTAAAATATTTGATTAAATAAAAGTCATGGTACTGTTAAATAATTATATTATGGTCACCTTTTATTGTGCCTGCATCTCATGATCTATTCTAAAAGAATACCGCCTCCATTGTTTCAAGAATAAATCTTTTTGAGCGGCTGTCATTGTGGACCTGTTTACCTAGTTAATGCAAGTAAATCTCATTATTAAAATATGCATATGGGAATGTAACTTTTCAAACAAACAAATATTGTTTGTCTATTAAATGCTATTTTATAACACATACATCTGTATTCTACATAAGGTTGATGTATTATAAAAAACCATATAATAGTTCACCAATAATGGTTCTTAATTTATTTGTGGCTGTTTTTTAATTTTTTTTTTAAAAGCCACAGGGATACTTAAGGACAAAATGAAAGACTGAATGGAAAAAAGTTATAAATGAAATTTTTTGAGTAAACTTAAGGACAAAGTGTATCAAGTAAGCGACACAAAAAACATCATCTTTGTTGGTTTCGACATGTCCTATAAACCATAGACCCTAATAACAATTAAAATGAACCACTAGACTTAAAGGGTATAATGACCATACCTATAAAACATTAACCCTAATAACAATTTCAATAACTTTGAATTAAATAAAAATTTACTAATAGAATATAAAATATAAAGGTGCGATTATTTATATTCATGTATAAATATATGAACGAATAAGGTAACAAAGTACATACGGGAGAGTACAACAAACACGGATTCGTTTCTAAAAAAACGAAAAGGACAACGATTTTTTATTTGGATTCTTATTGAAAGTGACCTAGTGTATAACAAGGAATGTGGGGATGTTGATTGTTGGGACCATAAGGATAAGCGATGTGTGGTTGGTACCATAAAAGGATAAGTAGGTGCGTGGGGTAAAAAGGTTTAAGTGTTTGTCATTCTAGGTCCCTCATGTATTTACTGGTTTGTCACACTAACGACTAAAAACTGCTAGTTAAAGTTAGGACTGCTAGTGCTGAAGACAATTTATCATATAAACGTGTTGTCATTACATGTTGCCTAAGGTTTCGCAATTAAGACTTAAAAATGTTATTACATATTAGTACTGCTAGTGCTGAAGATCAAATAATATAAACATGTTGTTGTTACTACATGTTTTCTAAGGTTACTCCTGCTATAGCAATGTTGGCTAACCTTTAATTTGACTACTCACAATGTAATTGAATAGTTTAGAAAGAGTGTGTGTTACTCTTCAATTAAATTCTCCAACCAACAAGTATGGCACACCATTCAAGTATAATAAATGAAGAGAAAAAATACAGATGGTTATGCTAACAGACGTTCTTATATAAACCATGAATGTTATTCTTTTCTTTATAACATCGAAACCGGTTGAGAAAATGGTATGCATTGGGTGCAGGATGGAAAGAGAAAACAAGTATGATTGACCTTAGATGCAAGGCGTCCACCGAATAGAGAAATCATGTGGTATTGTTGTGATGCAGATTTTACTGACCAGATTTTAATATTTATAAAGTCTCGTTATACCTATGGTCTACCCTAATGCACTAACGGGCAGTGTACCCGGTCGCGTGTAGTGTAGAATATGGTAAAACCGAGGTCGTTGATAACGCTACACGCGTCGTTCGGGGTCAAGGAAACTTCCTTTTCTTCGAGCAAGTTTTATAACACCCTAGGCAGTGAACCTAATCGTTGTAGTGTAGTAATTAGGGTAAGCCACGGGTATTGATATCGTTCTCTAGGGGAATAGGAATGCTAGTGAGAAGTTACTACGCTAAGGTTGAGGTTGAGGAAGATTATTTTTGTATTTTTATATTTTTAGAAATGGAAAAGGTACAAATCTCGGGTAATGGATTTGGGGGTTGGTATTGCTACCGATTACTCTACTATTATCTAATTATCTAAGCTAAGGTTGTGATAGTCTATGTCTAATTGATGTGTACTCGTATGATAGTTTAAAGATGTGTTTACTTAGGTTTTACTACTCCTTAATTATCTCCTATTGATGGTTGATTTGTCACGTCCTTATTCCTAGTTGCGTTGTGATTCTAAGGCTATAGGGTGCTTATTTCCTAACTCTTTGAAATTACCAAAGGGTCTTGTTTACAAATCCTCTAGTGATTTATAGGCGCCTACTCTACGGTTGTCCTTGAATACTTTATCCTACAATTACCTAGATAATTATATTCTAAAGTTCACAAAGAAATTTCAAGCATTAAGTACACAACGAATAATCTAGCGCACTCTAGATCATTAGTCAACTAAGATAAGTATCAACCAATCAATATTCAATAGTTAAGTTTCATATTCCTAAGCAAACACACAAATAAATTAGCGGGACATGGAGAACATGCAAGCATACACACAAATAATCAAAGACATAATTGAATTAATGAAGTAAATACTTATCTTGATGTATAATAGGGTTTAGAACCCTAAAATACCGCACAAGAAAGCCTTGGTTCGGTTTTAGGTTTTACTCCAAAAGACTACACTTAAAAGCGAAAAATTCGGATTCTATATATAAGATTACATCCGCGACGGCGCCACCTTATGTTTCGTGACGCCGTCGTGTCGCCATCATTAGGGTTTCGTCTTGGCCACGTAAACCTTACGACGGCGTCACCTTATGATTATGTGACGCCGTCCCTTGACTCTGACGCCGTCTTGGCGCATCTAGGCCGTCCCGAGTAACGACGGCCTACTCCTTTAGAACTGACGTCGTCCTTGAAAACATGCAATTTCGCCTCGACCGTCGCAAAATTCCTTCCCGACGCGCGTCGCAGATATCTGATGGCCGTCGCCTTATGTTTCAATGACTTTGAGTGTCTCGATTCGACTTTGGCCATTTTCTTCAGTATATTCGCCTTTTCGTCCAAATAAGCATCATTCCAAACATTTTGCCTTCAAGAGACCTAAAAGTGAAAAGGAACGATATTAAGCAATAACGGATACTGAAGTGATCGAATAAGGGCTTAAATGACCCTTAAAAGGTACCTTTTAAAACCTTATCAAATATCCCTACACTTGGTATTTGCTTGTCCTCAAGCAAATGTGCTTTTAGCCAATTAATTTATAAGTTAGGGGTCATGAAGCATTCATTCAAAGCGGTCCACAACACATATAAGCCCCAAAAGTCATAACAAGCACAGAATTACATACTAGCACCTCACATGGGGTGTTTGGATACTCACATCTCTCTCGGTGTATATATGAAATATAACAAATCGAAATGGAAGATAAACACTCATTAACCGGTCCTAGTACATAGATTACCATAGGCTTGAGAATAGATCAAACCTCCGTCGCTTTGGCGTAAGCACCTAGGAAAGACTATCAAAGAGGTCTTTAAAAGGGTTGTAATGTTAGGCTTACGGTAGGGAAATGAAGGGTTTGGTGGGATAGGCTATTTAGTGGTGGATAGTCAAAATCTCTATGTTGCAAGTATCTGAAGAATGGCGTTGCTAAGCCAAGACTCGACACTCTAAAACTCTAGGCAACGAAAATAAACAAACATAATTTAAAAGATAGATGTAGGATGGTAGCCATGGTATTTTTTTTTTTTTTTTTTTTTTTTTTTTTTTTTCGAATTATTTTTTTTTTTTTTTTTTTTTTTTTTGCATACACTTTTACTCTACCATCCTCTACGGTACATCAAAATGATAGGGATTTATAGACACATCCCTACACTTGAGTTTTATTACTCTAACACTAATTTGACCCGAATTGAAAAGATCAAAACACTTGGAGTACATTATTATGCAAACAAAGGAATTTGAGTTTAGCGTTCTCTTCCTATATTTCATAAACTTTAACTTTTCCCATGAATCCCAATCATCCCAAAAGCGTATACAAAGGATATGACTCGACTTAGCAACTCATGCAAGCAACCGGATAATTGAACTAAGGGTTTTGGGTGATAACATAAATTTGCACTAAAGTGAGTGCAATAAAGGTAGGCTAAAGCGATTTGGGTGTATATTTGGGGTGGGGTGTAAACAATGCTCTTCATTGATATTCGGAAAACCGAAACATCACGAGAACCGCGAAAAGGATAGGCTCGAGGGGTTAACTAGGGTATCGTGTACTAAAGATGAGTACATCGCAAAGGGTGTGGGGAATTACTCAACCGAGGTGGAAGAAGTAATTATATTACGTATCAAACAAGGGTTTATCCTAATGCCTCTTATCATTTAGTTATTCCTAACTACACAAGTGTAGTCTCACTAGCGATCTCGGAATGCATCACAAAACAAGTTCTAGAATCTAATATACTACCGGTTCACACTCTAAGCATTAAAGATGAATGCTTTAATTCCTACTAATCTAAGGGCGATCCTCACATTTTGGGTGGAATTTAGGTGGTAAGGGTTTTTGCTAGTCATGCAACTTCCTATCCATGAGACGCTTTTGTTAAGACTAATGGCCCACTCTTATATGTCATGAAAAATTTTAAATTTGGCTAAAATTACCCTAACCTACATTTTCTCATGGTTTATTACACAAATACACTTGGACAAAGCAAATAGTCAAGGATAAGCATAGTTTCAAAGTTCCGCTTTATTTTCCTCCCTACACTTAAACCGAACATTGTCCCCAATGTTCCCGAAAGTATCAAAGTTATGATAATAGAAGGTAATTAAAAGCGAAGAAACTAATACTTCCCGATTAGCTCGGTAGGATCCGTAAAAGTGGTGGTTAAATCTTTTCCAAGAAGAGTTTTTTCGTGAAAGACTCCTTCCAAACTTGTGTAACTTCTTCTTGACAAACTAAACTCGCACACTAGAAGAAAACAAACGAAACCTTCGCGTAAAATCGGCGGTAATAATATACATAAGATTCGATTTAAACTAGGATATAATGCTTGTGGAATGGATGTTTACAATTTGTTTTGAAAGTTAAGATCCGGAAAATTCCAAAATTTTACAAGTAGCTCGAAAACGAGAAAAAGTAAGGCGATGTTTTATTCCTTCACGGCCGTCGGTTGCAATCTGACGCCGTCAGTTATCCCGACAAAAAGCGGTGCGATTTTGGAAAAAATTCGGAAAATTTGCATCTTTAGAATCGGAAAAATTTCGCAAAAACATCCATTATGACTCGATACAAGCATTTGACTCGAACAAACAAACATATATATCTTTTAGTTAATTGTTATTCTCATGTTCACGTTTCTTATGAAAACGTGTAATCCTCCTACACTTATCCTTTATGTAAAATACCTTTATATGTAATTAAGGCGAAGTTAAAAACAAAATAAAGCATTTTACAATTTCAAACATGAGGACAAACAATTAATAAAAGATATATGACACTAACAAGCAAACAATTAAGCATGGGTTGCCTCCCACTAAGCGCTTTTCTTTATTTAAGAGTCTTGTAGCTAGACTCGTAGTCCTACTCCTACGCATCGATATAAGTAAGTCTATCCTCAACAATGTCGTAGGGATCAAACTTATCATTTAAGTTCCTAGTAGTACGTTCGGTTAAATATGCCTTTTCAAACATCTCACCATCGGGATCATAGATTTGTATCCTAATGTGCCACCTTCCATTACCATTGCTAGGCGTTCTATTCCAATTCCACATGTGTTCGGTTCTCAACTATCCATTTATTCATGACAAGATTAACGGGCAAGCATCCTAGGAACTCGGTCATCTTCCTAAATACTAAGGCGTCCTCGAGCGGGTTCACTTCTATATCCCTAGCCAATTCTTGTTCTTGGAAAGTTGCTACACTAGCAAAGGCCTTATCTAGGTAAAAGGTCTTTGGGGCCTATGATGTTCTTCTCAATCCAAGGTCCATATCGAGAAGGCTCTCTATCCAACCTAATCTCTTGTGGGATTTCCTCATCCTTGTAGTACGAATGCCTTTTGACATCGTAAACCGATCTAGCACTCCCTCTCCTACCACTATTTTGGACATCTTACAATCGATGATGGCACTAGCGGTAGCTAAAATCCTCTTCCAACTAGTAATGGGCATGTCGGGTCCTTATTCATGTCTAGCACATGAAAGTCGGCCAAAAGAGTCAACTCTCCTACATGTACTACCATGTCCTTTATTATTCCAACCGGACGTGCTATACTACCGTCCGCTAATCCTAAGATAGTTTCCGTTGGTTCAATTTTACCTAAGTTGAGGCTTCTATGAAGGGACAACGGAACGAGATTGATGCATGATCCTAAATCGGCTAAAGCATCGAGTGGCTTGGAAGTTCCAAGTCTACACGGAAGAGTGAATAGCCGGGATCATCTAACTTCTTAGGTAAGTTGTTTCGCACAAAGGCGGACCCATGTTTCCCAAGCCTAAGTTCTAACTCATATTTTTCTTTTAAAGCATTATAATAAGGTGCATGAGCTAAGACTTCAAGAATTGGTTTCTCTTGATAGAGTTCCTTGTACTCCTCCTCTAAACTAGGTTTGGATTCTTGGCTAACGGGTTTCTCAGGAGTAGGCTTTACCAAAGGTGTCGGGCCTTAGTATTTCTTGGATGACTTGGAACCCTTTTTGATAGCATTTACCGAGTGAACCGTTGGGTGAGAGGGCATGAATGTGTGTTCTCCCATGATGAACTAGAACATGAAGTCGATGCAATCGAATTCACTTTGGGTTCTTTATGGTATCACTTGGGAGTGCTCAATTTCCCGCTCATTGAAGGCTTTTAAGAGGGCATCAAGCTTGGTTGTCATCTCGCCTGCTTTTGCTTAAACTCGGCTTCAAGCTTATTCAATCGAGTTTCTTGGGATGACAAAATCTAGATGCAATTGCTTCAATATTGGGGTTCCGGTATTAGAAGAATTGAATCATTAGCGAACTAGATGAGCTTTGGGGTGTGCTTGAGTTTTGGTTCCACTTAAGATTAGGGTGATTTCTCCATGAGGGTTGTATGAGTTTCCTAAGTTGTTTTGTTCGGGTTTGAAAGTGTACCACTTATCTCCCGCTCCGTCGATGCGTATGAGGCGTAGTCCAAAAGCTTGTTCGGAGGCCTTGAGCAATCACGAGTGTCATGGGGACCACCGCATAACTCACAAGGTAGAGTGATTTGATTCACTTGTCGTGAAGACTTAGGATTTTGTAGGAACTCATGAGGAATTTAACTTGATCTTCAAGTTCAATCATCCCACGGATCGGGAGGAGGCAAGGAGATTGCCTTGACGGTTTTGGGAAGTTCACGGGGTCATCCCAACTTTCGTTTTCATAGAGGCAAGGTCCTCTATTATTTCCCATGATTCTTCCGCGGTGAGATCACTAAGTTTTCCACCGGCCGCTTGGTCAATGGATCGCTTAGTGGGAAAGTTGACATGATCATAAAAGATTTGGACTTGGAGCCAAAGATCAATGCCGTGATGAGGACTTTATGAAGTAAGTCCTTGAATCGGGTCCATGCTTCGAGAGAGATTCACCTTGACATTGTTGGAACATCAAGATGTCATTCCTAAGCTTAGTGGTTCTCCCGGTGGGAAAAATTGAGCAAGGAAGCGAGAAGTAAGATCATCCCAACTTGAGATGGAGCCGGGGAAGTCGCTCAAGCCAATTACTAGCTTGGTCCCGTAGAGAGAATTGGAAGACGCCTTGCGCGTGGTCTCCCGAGTAGTAGCATCAAGGTCGATGGAATCGACAATTTTGAGAAATCCTCGATCTTGATTTGGATCTTGAACGAAGTCCATAGAATGCACATCCGTTTTGCACAAACCGGATGGTGTCGGATCGCAGGGCCGTAGTTTGGGCTTGGTCGGGAAGCTCAATGGTGTTCCTATAACCTAGGTGGTTTGGTCTCGAGTACTCACCAAGAGTACGGGCTCTTAGCGGGTCGTTTGGTGGTGGGTTGATGAGTGGTGGTTGGTTGTCACCTTCCATGGTGAAAAGTGATGGGTGTTACGAACAAAGGTCACGAAGAAGGGGATAGACTAAGAGAAAGCTAAAAATGAGAAAAATTTACTTGATAGGAATCAAGCAAAGAAACCTAAACGAGGTGGACTACTAACTAGCTATTCTATTCCCGCCGCGCCTAAAAACTTGATAACGCTACACGCGTCGTTCGGGGTCAAGGAAACTTCCTTTTCTTGAGCAAGTTTTATAACACCTAGGCAAATGAACCTA
Source organism: Chrysanthemum lavandulifolium (assembly GCA_022545495.1). Classification (NCBI taxonomy): domain Eukaryota; kingdom Viridiplantae; phylum Streptophyta; class Magnoliopsida; order Asterales; family Asteraceae; genus Chrysanthemum; species Chrysanthemum lavandulifolium. The sequence goes on along the minus strand of CM040239.1, from coordinate 231,848,527 downwards.
ATCGTTGTAGTGTAGTAATTAGGGTAAGCCACGGGTATTGATATCGTTCTCTAGGGAATAGGAATGCTAGTGAGAAGTTACTACGCTAAGGTTGAGGTTGAGGAAGATTATTTTGTATTTTTATATTTTTTAGAAATGGAAAAGGTACAAATCTCGGGTATTGGATTTGGGGGTTGGTATTGCTACCGATTACTCTACTATTATCTAATTATCTAAGCTAAGGTTGTGATAGTCTATGTCTAATTGATGTGTACTGTATGATAGTTTAAAGATGTGTTTACTTAGGTTTTACTACTCCTTAATTATCTCCTATTGATGGTTGATTTGTCACGTCCTTATTCCTAGTTGCGTTGTGATTCTAAGGCTATAGGGCGTGCTTATTTCCTAACTCTTTGAAATTACCAAAGGGTCTTGTTTACAAATCCTCTAGTGATTTATAGGCGACTACTCTACGGTTGTCCTTGAATACTTTATCCTACAATTACCTAGATAATTATATTCTAAAGTTCACAAAGAAATTTCAAGCATTAAGTACAACGAATAATCTAGCGCACTCTAGATCATTAGTCAACTAAGATAAGTATCAACCAATCAATATTCAATAGTTAAGTTTCATATTCCTAAGCAAACACACAAATAAATTAGCGGACATGGAGAACATGCAAGCATACACACAAATAATCAAAGACATAATTGAATTAATGAAGTAAATACTTATCTTGATGTATCATAGGGTTTAGAACCCTAAAATATCGCACAAGAAAGCCTTGGTTTGGTTTTAGGTTTTACCCAAAAGACTACACTTAAAAGCGAAAAATTCGGATTCTATATATAAGATTACATCTGCGACGGCATCACCTTATGTTTCGTGGCGCCGCCGTGTCGCCGTCATTAGGGTTTCGTCTTGGCCACGTAAACCTTACGACGGCGTCACCTTATGACCGTGACGCCGTCCCCTTGACTCTGGCCGTCTTGGGCGCATCTAGGCCGTCCCGAGTAACGACGGCCTACTCCTTTAGAACCCGACGTCGTCCTTGAAAACATGCAATTTCGCCTCGACCCGTCATAAAATTCCTTCCCGACGGCGTCGCAGATATGATGACGCCGTCGCCTTATGTTTCAATGACTTTGAGTGTCTCGATTCGACTTTGGCCATTTTCTTCGTATATTCGCCTTTTCGTCCAAATAAGCATCATTCCAAAGCATTTTGCCTTCAAGAGACCTAAAAGTGAAAAGGAACGATATTAAGCAATAACGGATCTGAAGTGATCGAATAAGGGCTTAAATGACCCCTTAAAAAGGTACCTTTTAAAACCTTATCAGTCGTCCCAAGAGCTATGTGTGTTGGATTATTACTAAGTCTAAGTGCCACAGATTTTATACTGATTTCGATAAGGAATTAATTAATTAACTACTAAAGCAGATAAAATCAGATAAAAGGCAAAGGATAAATCAATAAAGGAGAGTGGTGCTAACCTAGTTATTCCTCCTAGCAAGTAATGTCTACATCTACTTACTTCCAAGTACTTGGTGGGGTCAAAGTCAAGAGGACTGACATTTGGTCAATTCGCCCTAACCTATCGACAAAGATGCCACCACAGGAGAAGTCGGTGTCCCTCATAAGTCCTGTTGTTCTGGTCCCCTAAGCCAAGTCATTAAGTACCGCTACATGCTAGATTTATAATAGTGAGTGCCGGGCGTTAGCAACTTAAACACTCACCCCTAATTCTTAAGTTCATCCAAGCGGTAGGTGATCGGTTGGTCAAATCGCACAAGTAGAAAGGGTCGTCGGTTGGTCATATCTTACCCTTCCGTCTCGATCCGCTTACCTAGGGTCGGTTGGTCATATCTCCTAGGCAATTGGCCTCTACCGCCATTCAAAACTACCGAAACAAGGGTAGCTACCAATAAACTATGCATGCATACACTTAGAAATAATTATACGGAAGTAATGTAAACGCAAACAAAAAAATTAAGGAATCATAACTAGGCCAGCACCAAGAGGTGTTTAGCCGCTAATATTAACCATAGAAATCAATTCAATATTCAAAGTTACGAAATACATGAATCAAAAGTAAAGAAAAGATAAAATACTAATGCTTATCGTAGGGGAGTGATTTCTCCCTTGGAGACGACTCCATATGCTCCTCTAGACACGCCTTTGGCTTTTTCCCCGTTCTTTGGTTGTGATGTGTTGAATGGGATGATTTGAAATCTTTGGAAATCATGGGGTATTTATAGGCGGATCGGTTTCTGACATAACTAGAATAAGAGTTACCCCGTAATCTTCAATTCCTTCGTAATTTGCACTAGATCTGCTGATTACGGCGTAACCTTATGAATGGTTACGCCGTATTCTTCAATAATAATTGGTTACGCCGTAGTTGGTGGTAGTTATCAGCGGCGTAGAACCTCATTTGACCTAATAGACTTACGTCGTAGTCCTTGCGGAGAGTTATGCCGTAACCTTCTGATGAGTTGGTTTTCTGAGTCACACTTTAGTTACGGTAATGTGAGAGATAAGTTACGCCGTAACTTCTTCAAAGTCAGCATACTATGATAAATCATTGATATTTCTCCAATTCCGCGTCTCTTTAGCTCCAATGCTCGTAATTTACCTGAAATTGGAAAACAATGGAAAACAAGCTTAAATCTATATAAATGATATAAATTACAAGCATTATCGGGGAAAATTGACACTTAATATTCAGGACTACATGATGTTATCAAATATCCCCCCACTTGAACTCTACTTGCCCTGAAGTAGACCTTATTAGAAATATTTCTAAAAAGATATCTCCCATAACCTGGAAAATATGAGTTTACAAATCCCCTATGCTAGAATAAAACAAAGCCGAACACCTCACGAAATGGGAACGAAACACTCAAATCTCTCTGTTAGGACCGTATGTGTGGTTGATATGGTGAATCGGGAGGTCTTGGAAGATGGAAGAAAGCCATCTTCAAGTTAGTGAGAGAAAGTATGAAGAGAAGGGAGAAACTATGTGTTTTATTATTAGGAAAGGTGAAAAATACACAAATGAGACTCACCCCTCCATGGAAGTATGGAGGTTTATATCTGAACACATACATCTATGGGTAATTGACATAACAAGCCCATGTGTTTAAGGTAACAAAGATAGAAACGATAATCCCGTCAATGTCGTTCCATTTACGAGTTAGGAGCGATTCAACAATCTTCCCCAATGGGACGACATAAGGGATTACTTACAACATTTACTACAAATAAAGAAAACTAATAAAGAAAGGTCTTCATAAGCTCTTCAAGTCAGAGAGGATGATGAAAGTTTACGCTCTTTGTCTTCTTCTAGTACCTTGACTTGAGAACCGTTTTCTTCACTTGTAGACAAATGATGTAATATGCATAAATTGGATTAACTTCCCCAATTCATGCCGCATGTCTTTAGCGACTTCTCCGTACACTCCTTTTGGCGAAGTTTCAGATCGACTTCCCCAAACCGACAACCGTCTTGATGATTGAAACTTTGATGTAGTGAACATTTCCTCTAACTTTTGACGTTTTCGACGCAGTGGAATTTGTAGATGAGCGATAAACCACACAAGGTCGTCGACTTGTTGCGGAAAATCCGTTCGGGGTAACATGCAAGAAATCAACAAGATCTTCTCACGTATGTAGATGCTTCACACCAAACAAACCACGAAAGACGAAATGAAACGACTTCCCCCTGAATGTTGCGGTCTATCGGAATAATAGTTTCCTGTAAATCTGCAATTACTCGATAAAATGACCGTGTGTGAGGCATCACAACATCATAATTAGGTAACTTCACGCACGATAACTCTGTGAAAGTGAGACGATAACACCAAAGTGAGACGTTTAAAGCACATATCCTCTCATTTCTTCCCCCTGATTGAAGAAATTCATGAAAGGAGAGGGTTTTCGCAAAAAAATACAAAAACAACAAAGGAAGCAGACACCACCTATACTCTCTTCCCCCCGATGTTTTCAATGAATTAGAATCATACACCACGTATGTTGATGATGAAATTGGAGACATCGAAACCATGTATGTTCAATTAATTGAACAAGTGTGAACCATAAATATCTCGCGAGAATCAATTCTTGATAAAACTTCTCTACGAGTATACTCTTCTCATTAACTCTTTACCGACCCCATTATCATTTCGGCGGCTTTTTGTAGTGACTACTGGATGGAGAGAACCCAATATGACGAACTTGAGACTGAAGTAGTATAACCCGAACTTGTGACTTAAACTTGCACTATTGTTAGACGAAGAATCCTTTTTCTTAACTCCATCGGAAAAAAAAGGTAAACTTAAAGTTTCTCAAATTATCCACACCTTAGTGTGACACTTGAGCACAACAACGTAACTCCTTAAAAGTGATAGTTATAAGCTGTGAGCACAACAACGTAACTCCTTACATCAGGTTCAACTAGATAACTCAAGTCTTTGTCATTCGTAACGGTTAAAGCTCGAACAAGGATCTCGAAGAATCATGCATCCAACCAACCCCGATATCTTCAGATACTAAGTACACGCATCCGTGATATCCCACTTCAACCTCAAATAAATAATAAATATTAACTCTGTAGACACATCTTGCTGTTACATGCTCAAAACTAGCCTTCATTAACGGTTAAGATGAATTTGATAATGATTTCCCGATCTTGTCAAAAATGTATCCCCGTGAAAATTATAATACAAAAATACCACTCTTTTAGTCAACACAATACCAAAGTGTACACAATATGTTGATAAACATTTTAACAGCCCAAGGTTAAGTGACCCCAATTCAAAAATTCAACTTTTTCCGTGAATAGCAACCCATTAATTTGGGATCATTTCTTAAGCCCGGTTAAGATGAGAGAATAAACGGGCCCACCTTAAATCAGTTTAACCCGGTCCATCCACCCATTGAGATAACCTGTATAGATACTAACCCTACCACGTTAACTTATCATTTGACCAAATCACAAATAACGCTTCTCTCCTATACTCCTCACACCAAAACCAATAATAGATCTCAACTAAATCTTTCACCAAATTCGCACCTCCATCTCCTCACAAATTGACAGTCACAAAAAATTATCATCATCCGTTCATCTTTTCATCATTGAAAACGAATCAGGGTAGGTAATTGTTATTTGATTTCTTATTGTTTTCTTGTAATAACGAACCAAAAGAAACAAATAACAGATTTGTTATTGTGTTTCACTTTAATTGTTCGGATATGACACAAAAGATCTATGATGAATCGCTTTTCGTGTTTGAGATCTTTTAAGGTCAAATAATCTAATGAGACACACGAAAAAGTGACTGAGATCTTGTAAGAGATTTTTCTTTTCGTATATGGATCAATGATGTAATAATCTTTTCGTGAAATGATCTTTGAAAATCTTTGGTTTGTGCCACACGAGAGAAACGAACTGAGATCATATTATTTTCATTTAGTCATAGAGTTTTGTGGAAGTGGTGGTGATTTAGAGTAAGAGAAAAAGATGTTGTGATATGTTATAGCAGATTTGAGGTGTTGATGGTTGAGTCTTATCTGAGTCTTCTTCTTCATTTCTTCTACTTATGCGTAAAGATGGTTACGCGTAAGCAATTTCTTATGCGTAAAACATTCTTGGTCTAAAACCTTACGCGTAGCCATGGTGTTATGCGTAAACACGGTTTTACGCATAAAACTTATGCGTAAGCATAGGCTTATGCGTAAAAACCTTACGCGTAACTGTTCTTACGCATAACTTCACAGTTATGCGTAAATATCACTGAAGACGGCTCCTTATGCGTAAAAATAGGGTTTTGACCCTTTGATCATTTTTCCGGCGTACTTTTCCGACCATTTATCCGTTCAAACTTATAAACCCAGAAAGATGATATTCAAAGACCATTATTTACCCATTTTTGACCATGAGATATTGACCAGAAGACCAGTGTAATCACGGATTGGAAAAAAAAGACATAAAGTATAAAATTAAACAAATAACTGTTTGGCTAAAAAAATTAACACCACAGATATTGCAACTCTGTTAACAAACACATGACTTTTTGACCAACAAAGATACATAAACTTGTAAAAAATCTGATAACAACAAAAGTGTATAGAAAGGTTAAGACTTTGTTTAAAAAACAGTTTTTAATACAAGATTTTGACAAGAAAAATCACCAAAAATCAACCAATGATAAAAAATGGACCTTGCTCTGATACCAATGTTAGGACCGTATGTGTGGTTGATATGGTGAATCGGGAGGTCTTGGAAGATGGAAGAAAGCCATCTTCAAGTTAGTGAGAGAAAGTATGAAGAGAAGGGAGAAACTATGTGTTTTATTATTAGGAAAGGTGAAAAATACACAAATGAGACTCACCCCTCCATGGAAGTATGGAGGGGTTTATATACCCAAACACATACATCTATGGGTAATTGATATAACAAGCCCATGTGTTTAAGGTAACAAAGATAGAAACAGTAATCCCGTCAATGTCGTTCGATTTACGAGTTAGGAGCGATTCCAACACTCTCAACTATTCTAAGTGTCAATTTCGGGGTGATCACTCAATTGCACAGTCATAGCATGTATTCTATCATAGGCTTGGCGGTTACACAAATCTCCACCACTAGAGTTAAGGGCTAAACAGTTCTCGAAGCCAATATGGGTAGACACGACAAAGGTTAAGGGGTGAATCATCATTACTAACATGTCACGGTGAAGTGGACAAAATCAATGATACATGACCAAATCCATCGCCAAGACACCAAAGATTGCTCGTTGCATCACCTAGACACGCTTCATGACTAAAGGGTAGGATAAGACATGGGATATATAAATGGTGTAAAATAAAAATCAAACAGGTAGTCTAAATCTATGACCAAGTCGTCACCACTTACTGTCCGCCCAAAGTTCAAGCTTTGAAGTCAAGAAACCAGATCATGAAATACTAGGTATATGTGTCATTAGAGGACGTCGTGATGGGCACACTACCTTTTCTCCAACTGATGGCAAATTTACCAACTCCAATCTTCAAATGTGACCGAGGTGGCCTCCTCGATACTAAATCTATAAAGCTAATAACATAGTGCTTATAACATCGCACTTTACAATAACATAACAACTTTTTTTTTTCAACATAACAATAATAACTAAACATAATATCCCCCCATTTGAGATGAACAACGGGAATTCGGGGGTCTTCAATGATCTTCAAAAATATGTCGTCGACGAAAGTGTGATCTCCGAACCTTTCCACTTGAACCTTGAACTTAGGCAAATGATGACTTCCCAATCACAAATAAAGACTACAGGGTAGGCTAAGGTGTATAGTGTCTCGAAACAATATATTGGGTTAACAAAATGAGAGGAATGGCTCAGATGGGTGTATCTAGGGGTATCTTGCACTAAAGGTGAGTGCAACAAAAGGGTTTCACATGGGGGTCGAGAAGTCGAGGTGACTAATCGATAGACACATAATGGTAGGCTATTTGGGTGACAATCCTATAATATTGCCTTCTAAAACTGAAAAGTCTAAATACATCGAGCTAACTCAACATACCTCGTCTATGGTCTCGAAATGATGCAAAGGCCAAGTTTTAAAGTTTACAAGCTATCGGCACACTCATAATTTGGTGGATTTAGGGTAAAATATTGGAAACGGATAAGGCTAATCTCACCATATGATGTCAAGGGTTGTATGTGCTTGGCTAAGGTCTAATCTAGTTAGGTTAAGAAAAACATGTCAAAATTTTAAAAATGGCATAATTTTTCAAAATAAACTAGAAAAACGAGGGCAAAATGATGTTCAAGAGATAATTCTACTCCCGTCCCCCCACTTGAATTGTACAAAGTCCCTTTTGTAATAAGCATTAAATAAAGGTGAAGAGAAATGTAGAATTAGAGCGAGAACTTCCCTGAAATTTGCTCCACAAAGAAAGAAGGCCCACGAAAAAGAGACGTGCCTTCGGATAAGCAGCATGAACAAACTTCAATTCCTGACATCACACTACTGACAAGCATAATTCTAAAAGAAAAAATGATAAATGATAAATGAAAAGCAAACCTAACTCATTTTCGTAGGAATCACGGTTGCATTTAGCATATGCAACAAGCCTTTTAAACCACTTGATATCTCAAGTGGATGAGTGAAGTCTCGTGAGGGTCTACAGGGAACACACCCACAAAGTTCATTTAAAATACTAATACAAGGTTATTGTGTTTTAAAATGAAAGAATTAAAGCAGAGGAAGGTTACGTCGTAACTCTTTATGGGAGTTACGCCATAACCGCAAAACGACATAAGTCGCAAAGCGAGTGGTTCTGGCGTAACCACCGAGATGGTATTACACCGTAATTGGTAATGTGTCCATAATTACTGCGCAAGGGGTTGGTTATGGTGTAATCACAGAGATGAGTTACGCCGTAATTATGTTCAGATCAGCAACTGCAGCAGCAATCATTCCCTCGTTTCCTACAAAAATGGTTAAAAACACAAAACTCTACAGAAATGGAAACAAAATAAAAGAAAGGGATAATTCGGATTGTCTCCCGAAAGAGCACTTTTCTTTATTTACGAGTCTTTAAGTTAGACTCGGAGCCGTGGGGCTTTATGGGGGCCTTTGGACTTGGCCGACTTCCTCATTGTCAGTGACTGCGTATTTCCTTATTGTCAGTTTCGCTTAAATGATCTTCCATGCAGTAGATGTCGTTATTAGCCACTTCTTTTTTCTGATTATGATCCTCGTAGTCAATCTTGAGCTTTTTGAGAAGATTCGGGTTAATCTTAGCATTCCCAAATTGTATTGCGTACCAATCATCAAATGTCAAATCTCCGAACTTGATATTATGCCTTTCAAGCTCGTGAGGGTACGTCCATTCTTCTTCTTTTTCACCGTCCCCACCGTTGTAATATTCGCAGAAAGGGTCGCACGTAGGCCATGCTCGTGCGGCTTCATCGTCAGTTATGATTATTAGAGTGCACCAATGAGTGATAGGCGGCTCCTCTTCTTCCTCGAAGGAGAGTTTTTCTAATTTTTCTTCATCAGTATGTGTAGCCCACATAAATTTGTTATTCTTGATCCTATCCTTTTCGGCGCCCCATCACAAATTTCGTTTCTAGGGTCACATGAAGCCCATAGATCATACGAGTCCCCCTTAGTTACGGGTATCGCCTTGCACCAATGATATTTCTTTTAGATGGGGACGAGGGCATAAATTAATGTCGAGGACCATCCATTAATTACCGTGTTCTGATTCGTCTACTTCGAGAAAAGCATGTCGCCCATGTATCCCGCCACGTCGAAGCGTGATGTGTAATTCTGACGTACCTTTCTTGAGTCATCCTTATCAATATTAGTCATAACTCCTCGATCGCTGTCAAAGACATAGTTACGTCGTAACTCTTCAGACGTGTTACGGTGTAACTCTAGACTGTCGACGGAATTTTCACCAGTATTCGCATCTTCAATGTGAGAATTACCCTGTATCTTTGAGCCGTTATCAGCAAAAATGACTTTGCATTCCATTGAGGGTCTTGATCCTTCAGGTTTATTGTTATTCATCTTTACTTTCTCACTAAGCTTTTCCACCATAGATTCAAGGTTTTTTTGGGTTGTGTCATGATTGGAAAGGCTTTTGTCAGTGTTTCCATGGAATTCTTTTAACCACTCATCTTGTTCCTTTTGTCTTTGGGCTGAACTTTCCAGGAATTTGTTAATTGTTTCTTCAAGATTGGGCTTTCTTTCTCCATAAGGACCACGGTTGTAATTTCCACGGTATCCGTTACTATTTCAATTATCTCCGTAAAACGGTCGATTTTCTCCATATTTTGCTTCTTCAATTATATTTTCTTCGTCAGTGTGAGGACAATTTTTCGTGAGATGTCCTCCCCCACAACTTTCACAACCCACTTGGATGGCATGAACGGTTTCTCTGACTTTCAGCATATCTCGACTTAGATTTTCAATTTTACTAGCAATTGCAGCAATTCCGTCAAAACTTCCGCTTTGGTTTCTTTTTCTTCCTCCGTCGTGCCATTTTTGAGAATGATCAGCCATTTTTTGAATGGCTTCAATAGCAAGAGTAGGAGTCATGTTCGGAATGGGTCCTTGATAGTCCAGCATCTGTCTCGTAGTTACGTTGATTCCTTTGTAGAAGATGTTGACCTTTTGCTGGTTGTTTAGATCATGTGTAGGACATTTGTAAAGGAGATCGTTGTATCTATCCCAAGCTTGATACAATGTTTCATCGTCTTCTTGTTTAAAATTATGGATCTCCAAAAGCTGGTTATAAATTTTCGACGGTGGACAATATCTCTGAATAAAGTGCTTCTTAAGTAGAGCCCAAGTATTAATTGCCCCGTGGCAAACTTCGATCCATCTTGGCGGCTCGAGAAGAGTCATGGGGAATACCCTTATTATAACAGCATCATGAGACACGTCCGGAATGTTGAAAAGGCTTGCGATGTGTAGGACATTTTCAACGTGCTCATATGCATCCTCATCCCTGTTTCCTGAAAAAGGGTTAGCACGAAGCTCCCTCATAAATTGGTCTTTAATTTCGAAATGGACATCCGCTCCAATCGCCGGTCTTACGAGACCCGGCCCTTGTTCAGGTCTTGTCAACGCCAAATATTCCTCAAGAGTGAGGTCATCAATGTTAACAACTTCCATGGTACCTGAAAACTCGAATAATGATCGTGAGAAATTTAAAACAAAATGAAAGACTTAATATTAATCCTAATATAACTCCCAGCAGCCGCGTAAAAACTTGATGAAGGTTTCTTGACTGTGTTTTAATATTTATAAAGTCTCGTTATACCTATGGTCTACCCTAATGCACTAACGGGCAGTGTATCCGGTCGCGTATAGTGTAGTATTTGGTAAAACCGAGGTCATCCCAAGAGCTATGTGTGTTGGATTATTACTAAGTCTAAGTGTCACATATTTTAATAATGATTTCGATAAGCAATTAATTAATTAACTACTAAATCAGATAAAAGCAGATAAAAGGCAAAGGATAAATCAATAGAGGAGAGTGGTGCTAACCTAGTTATTCCTCCTAGGTAGTAATGTCTACGTCTACTTACTTCCAATTAATTCAGGTGGGGTCAAAGTCGAGAGGGCGATGATTTGGTCAATTCGCCCTAACCTATCGGCAAAGATGCCACCACAGGAGAAGTCGGTGTCCCTCATAAGTCCTGTTGTTCTGGTCCCCTAAGCCAAGTCATTAAGTACCGCTACATGCTAGATTTATAATAGTGAGTGCCGGGCGTTAGCAACTTAAACACTCACCCCTAATTCTTAAGTTCATCCAAGCGGTAGGTGATCGGTTGGTCAAATCGCACAAGTAGAAAGGGTCGTGGGTTGGTCATATCTTACCCTTCCGTCTCGATCCGCTTACCTAGGGTGAGTTGGTCATATCTCCTAAGCAATTGGCCTCTACCGCCATTCAAAACTACCGAAACAAGGGTAGCTACCAATAAACTATGCATGCATACACTTAGAAATAATTATACGGAAGTAATGTAAACGCAAACAAAACAATTAAGGAATCATAACTAGGCCAGCACCAAGAGGTGTTTAGCCGCTAATATTAACCATACAAATCAATTCAATATTCAAAGTTACGAAATACATGAATCAAAAGTAAAGAAAAGATAAAATACTAATGCTTATCGTAGGGGAGTGATTTCTCCCTTGGAGACAGCTCCGTATGCTCCTCTAGACCTGCCTTTGGCTTTTTCCCACGTTCTTTGGTTGTGATGTGTTGAATGGGATGATTTGAAATGCTGGAAATCATGGGGTATTTATAGGCCAGATCTGGTTTACGGCATAACTAGAATAAGAGTTACCCCGTAATCTTCAATTCCTTCGTAATTTGCACTAGATCTGCTGATTACGGCGTAACCTTATGAATGGTTACGCCCTATTCTTCAATAATACTTGGTTACGCCGTAGTTGGTGGAATAGTTACGGGGTAGTTATCAGCGGCGTGGAACCTCATTTGACTTAATAGAGTTATGTCGTAGTCCTTGGGGAGAGTTACGTTGTAACCTTCTGATGAGTTGGTTTTCTTAGTCACACTTTAGTTACGGCGTAATGTGAGAGATGAGTTACGCCGTAACTTTTTCAAAGTCAGCATACTATGATAAATCTTTGATATTTCTCTAATTCCGCGTCTCTTTAGCTCCAATGCTCGTAATTTACCTGAAAGTGGAAAACAATGGAAAACAAGCGTAAATCCATATAAATTATATAAATTACAAGCATTATCGGGGGAAATTGACACTTAATATTCAGGACTATTTGATGTTATCATGTTGTCCAATGAATTTTTACGGAAGCGACCACAATACTGTTTGTAGGGTTGCTGCATGTAGACTTGGTGGTGTACATGTTAGCAGGGAAAAAACAACTGCAGTTCGTAGAGGTGATGGTGTGATGGGGCTACATGTTGCAACATCTTGTATAGGCGGTGGTTCAGTCAGTATGAGAGGTAGAAGTGAGACTACATCAACACCTGATGAAATTCATGATTCTATGTGTACAGAACCCAGTGACATTAGTGATGAAGAAACCCAACCACTTGCAAGTCGAATAACAAGTGAACCACCTAAAAATGACCGACCAATTGAACAAGCTATAACTGATACACTTAGGGAATGACATGCTCGTCATTGAACAAGTGAGCCACCATATATTCTCGTTATGTTGTATTTCATAATATATGTAGACTAAATTGTATAATTTATTTGTTATGTTATGACAATGCAAGCACGTATATAGTTAGCAAATAATGGGTAAATCAAACACTTGATAGACAAGATGAAAATTGTATAATCAAGTCGCAAAAGCTATCAAATACATTTTTTAGGTCAAAGTGGGTAAATACAAACAAATTTGGATAAAGCATTAAACCAGGAAGAGATAGTTACCATGCGCGTGTCGAAACATAGTTGAACACGTGTACACCCACCAAAAATTCGACTATTGAAAGGCAAAAAAACTTATCTGAGACCCCAATAAAATAACGTTGCCCTATAGGGTTGCTAGCCTAAAACAGAGATGCCCCATCAAGGTTGCCATGATATACATCATAGTATAAAGCATTCATACACAGTATTATGTAAACGCACATCGAACGTACATAAAAAAACAGGTGCATACTACGATAACCCCAAAACATATGGTTACACAAAAACATCGCATGTTAATTTTATGTAATTGTTCAACATTTTTTTTGGTAATCATAAGAAGCACCAACAAAAAAATGTTTAAAAATTACCTAACGTTGACTTACAAAAAAGGCTATACTAGACAAATTATCTTCAGTTTTAAGTTATGTTAACACACCAGTTTCTAAACGTTATCGACAGCATGAGCATGCTGCATAAAAATACCTACACTCCAACCTTCCGTTCTTTAAAAATCAAACTGCTTTTAATCCTGCACCTCCTCGACGGCGGTCTCTTGTTAGAGCCTTGAAATGCCTCAACATCTTGACCTTCCGTAAACCCGCTATTGGTGTTTGAAAGCAGTGCCTCCATGCATAAGGTTTTCTAGAGACCTTATGACCAGACCTGTCCTTGACACAAGACCTTACTTGTTGTGGAACGGAAGAAGTAGAACCCCCAACATCCATTGATACAGACCCAAGAAATACCCCATAGTACCATTCATCGTCAATGAACCCAATGTCAGCATGAACAATTTCGCTAGCCAAAAAATCCATCAAAAGATTATTTCCTTGACATTTAATTCCTTGCCTTCTAGTTTGGAACGGAGGGCTTCTTAGGGGAGGTGACCGCCTTTCTTCTTCCTCCCATGCAGCAATATCATAGGCAGAATTAGAAGTAGCAAGCTCCACAAGTTTATCATGTATCGCTATCTTTGCACGCGTTGGCTCATCAAGAAGATCCAAAATTAGGTTATTATAATAGAAACATGATAAGTTATCAGGTTCATGTGCAATGTACAAGCCCATTAACCCACATTCCTCGGCAAGTTTATACATCCTTTTAATATCATTATCGCATTCAACAATTGTCAAACCAGTTGAAAGAGCAAATAGTGGCCTACAAAAATATAAAGCCTGTATCTCACACTGAAACTTGTGGGACAAAAAGTCAAGCATTTTATTAAAGTTCATCCTTGTGGACTTACTCAACGTATGCACAAGGGTTTGCCCATACGCATAAGTTAATTTGGGCAACCAAATGAACTCACCATCGTAGTGAATCTGAACTACAGGATTCGCAGCTACATAGCGTGTAGTACTCCTGTAATAAATGTAAATAAATGTATACAAATGAGATTCGCAAGTATGGACAAAAACCTAGTAAGGGCAAGTGACAATCACGAAAGGTAATGGCAGGCATACCTTGGCTTGAAATCAAATAAGGCAACTGGAGGCTTAGCAGAATTTTTTGATGAAAGAGAGGGTTGGGAGATTGCCATTATGACTTGTGTACAAATGTAATCTAGATGAAGATTTGATATATATTAAGAAAGGCTGTATTATTATTTTACTATTAATAATTTACTTATTAATAGTATGAAAACTATGATCTGTTTATTTTAATATGGAAATAGTAATAGGAAAAAAATTTGTTAATTTGTTATAAGTTTTTATGTGTAGTGTGTTTGTGTAATGATATGGGAATAAATGAATTGACAAACCTATTTGTGGCCCTTATTTAATTTTTCTTGGAATGGACGGCCAAATGTCATGATTAAATGGACGTCCAAATGAAGAATAAATGAACTGGAGTTGTGGAGTTTTAAAAAGAAAGATTATATGTATTGTTCAACAAATTTAGATGTAAAATGTATACATACTTTTACGTCGTGTCTCCCATTGTTTTTTGAATGAATGTTACACCTACCCAAGGTTGCTGCATGCAAGGTATTGTATCATTATTGGTTTATGTATGCATGTTATAAGCGTCTTTAATGGAGTAAATAGTTGTTATGAATCCAATGTCTAGTCATTAATGGCTTATGTGTGAATGAATATATCAATAGATGGTGCATGATAAAACAATGAAAGTGCTGTTGGAGATAAGTTTAAAACTGTTAGTACAAACGATAAACTCTATGTTTATAAAAAAACTGAATCATCTTCTCGCGATATGCTAGCGCGACGTCAGCAGGATCATCAACTTGCAACGATAGACCATGTGCCAATCAATATAAAATATACAAACCCACACACCACAATCACCAAAATCCCCTTGCTTAGGAGCGATTCGCTAACCTAAATGAAATCTTATAGTCATTCGGATGTATTCCAGTCTTATCAAAAACGTTTTCTTGCTCTAGAACAACTGGTAGTTTGACCTGTAGAATAACAGAAACTGTTAAAATAAATAGAAGGGTGATCTTGTTAGAGGCTTGTCGAAAAATGTTAGTATTATATAATCGAAATAACCACGTTTGTCACTAAATTATTGATGAAATAAAGTTTTTTGTTCAAGCCGGATTAAATATGATATGTAGTGTCATGTTGTAAATTATAGGTGTGTTCAAAAGTATTATATGTTTTTTATTCATGATTCATAAACAACGTTCGAACATTTGACATGTGCTTCGATATATTTTTATTCATAATAGATTCCATTTCAATACATTAAAGGATAACAAAATACATCAACGAAGCAACGACATTCATGAAGATACCAAAACACAAAATATGACAATGCCGAGCGTGAGAGAGCACATAACAAGGTAGGAGTAGAGGTTTAATAATTTTGCGTAGCTTTGCCGAAAGGAGATTTTTTGAGAACTTGGGTTGAGTCTCACTCATTAGCCTCATCGATCTGTTTTCTCAAGCTCCTCATCCGAATTTCACGCAGATTTCCAAAGCAAGACTTGGCAAGCTGGACCCAACCACGCACTCCAGCTGCTGATCCGCTCGCCTCACAAAGGCAACGATGAGTTAGGTCGATCACCTTTGCATGCATGTCACTTAAGAACTTGAAGTCACGTTCATTGTCACGCACAAACAGGTTGTTAACCATGTCTTTAAGTAAGTTATCCATTTCTTTTGTAGTAAATTGTGTTGTGGGTAGTGTGTGTCCCCTGATAAAAGTTGTATGAAAATGGGATATATGATGTCCGTTTATATAACCCAAATGGGGTGGGGGGAAAGAGCGGGGGTGGGGTGACATGGAGTTTATTTTGAATTGAAGTTTATCTCAATTAATGCGGATAGTCAAGTGGTGAATAGTTGAGTCATGTCAAGTAATTACAGTTGCACATTAGGCCAAGTTTAATTAATGAAGCTTCTGTAGTACTCAACCAATTCCTGGCCACAAGATAACCATTTTAGGCAACTAGTTTCAATTTGGGGGCAACTAAACCAGTTAGACTTTTGTTCAATTTGGTGAATAGTTGAATTTTGTTTACGCCCCTTGGGTTAGGCAAAATTATTACTTGAGTATGTTGTGTAAATATACGCCATTAAATAGGTTTTTTTTTTTTTTTTTTTTTTTGCAAAGGTGATAATATCTTATTAAACACAAAGGATTCTCATACAACTAGAAGAGGTAATAGACATGCCTATACCTCTTTAAACACAAAACATAACAAACAACACTGAAAAACATTGAAACAATAGAAAACAAGAGCAGAAAACTATGCAACCTTGCTGCATTAGATCCATTCAAACTTCTGTAGGTTTATATTGATTAGTTTTTGGTTACATTAAGTAACACACATATGCTATTATTAGGTGTACATATCCTTTATATTTTATGTAATAATACACTATCATAATATAACTCAGACTTTTATATCATAAAGTCTGAGTAAGTGTTCACTTGGCTGTGCTATCTTCAATATTGAATGGATATTTTGTACAAAACCCAAATCGGGGATGCACATAAGTAGGACAAACTTTATTAATGAGAAAAGGACCGAATGAAATGATGGTTCTAGCTAGTGGCATGTACTTGAAGGGAACTAGTCCATTAATTTTTCAACTTTAACTATTGCACAAAAAGGCACAATGAAACTTGTGTCCAACAAGTTAATATTTTTGGGCAAGCACATACATACGATGGGAAACTAAATCATATGTGGCCTAATTAAATCATGAACCTTATGTGTAGTTCTAAATTAAAAGTAATCAAGCTTGGTAGCTAAGTATGTATTTCCTATATCGTATTATATGTGCGGGACACAATGTAAATTAAAATCAAGAAAAGAAATTGTTAAAATACGGAAGCAAGCAGATTTATGTAGTTTATTTTTGGTTGGTTCTAGTTAATCTACACATATTTTAGATAATCTGTTGTTGGTTGTGGTATTCCTTTGATGTTACTACTATAGACAAGTAAGTATAACAAGTGTTTATGAGAAACTATGTTGTTGGTTGTGGCAAATAAAAATTGGGGTTTAAAATAAGAAGTACGGTTTATTAATGGTGAATAAATGTAAGGAAATGATGGTGGTACATAGTGGCATGTACTTGAAGGAAACTAGTGTGCACAAAACTCAAAGTCAAACTGTTACAACACAACACCAAAGAAAGTTTGGCCAACAATAAATTTGTTATTGGGCAACAAGACACAAATAATGGGCAACTACTCATAAGCATGGTGTATTGGTGTCTGGTCACAAAGTATAACAAATTATAAGTTTATTTATGTATGTGTTGTCCGTAATTGTATTATATATGTTGGTTATAAGAATCATGGTGTCTGGTCACAAAGTATAACAAACACGTAATAATATGGTGGATTATAATAAGAAGATACTGTAAGCACTCCCTAACACGGACATACCATCCACGTGACTCATAGTCACACGATGTCGCCGCTTATCATAGAATGTTACCACTCCCGTAGGTATGTTAAGTTGGGCAAGACACCGGTGTTTAACGATCTCGTTGAGAGGAGTAAAAACCTAAAAGAAAATTGGCTGTGTATTAGGATATAGTTAGTCAACGTATAAAATTAATAAAATTGATTTTTATTTATGTGGTCAAAGGTAAATACAAGAATAGAATTGTCGTGTTTGTATGTGTTGTTGACATGGCTTACGGCTGGTAAGCAATATGTTACTTACGAATGGACGTTTTAGATAATGGATAACGTTTTCATGCACGGTGTTGGGTTGTATAGAAACTACTGCTTTTGGGAAACTCATCTGCTTATGTAGTTGCTGATATGTTGCTCCAACTGTTAACTATTGCTTGTGTTACCATAACTGCTGCTAGGGTAATCAATATACTGTTGGGATCAAACGATTACAATTGGAGGGGCTCAGTTTTTGGAAAGCAACCTTATCTCATGGCAGTGTAACACGCCAACAATTGTGGCCAATTCCACCACTGAAGGTGAGTATGAAGCTGCTGCACGTTCTAGAACTACGTTGAAGGCTCGACTAGTCATTTAAGGCTTTAAATCAACTACTTTTGGATTGTAAATTTCATGCATACTTAGTCTCAAGTCTCAAGATATTTTTTTCAAAACTTTGTAACAAAGGTAGTACTGCTATTAGAAATCTTAGTACGGCTAGTGTGTATGATTCCACTGCTTGTTCTTTTTGTTAAGTCCTGGTAGTTGGATATTATGTTTTTGTGGTTGGGTTACACTTATAATTTATAACTACTATGTTTATGAGCACTAGGATTTTTTGGGCTTTGCTGCTGGACCTTTTAGTGTAAAAAAAAAATTGAATTAAAAAATTAAATAAATAAATAAATAAATAACATAAAAAAAATAATAATAAGATTGTGTAAAAAATAATAATAACTTGGTTGGAAGATTGGAGTCCAAAGCTGTTCCAACTGCTAGCTTGCATGGAAAAACTGCTAATGTTACGAAAACACTGCTAGTTAGGTTATCATGAGGATACCATGAAACTTAAATAGGAATTGACGGATAAAGGTACTACAATGGAGTCTAAGATCACTGGCATACAACAAATAACCTCTTCTCAAGATGACACAATCACAAAGTTGCAGCACAAGGTAAGAGGTTCCGAGCGACAAGGGAGGCCAAGGGTTAACAGATGTAAAAGATATTGCTAATTTTGAAACTTCTTTAGAGATCAAGGATAAGCTTCAAAGGAGAAAGAAGAGAATGGAAGATAGGTCAAAAACTGTCGATTATGGTTCAGATTCTGAGATAGAGCATACAGATTCTAGCACTTTGGAAGCACCGTCCAAAAAAGGTATTTTGTGCCTAAGAAGAAACTTGATGATTTGGATTGTAAATATCAAATTTAGGGGAGGATTGTTTGGTTTTTTGGTTTTGTTGGACGAATTATTCAAAGTATGCATCAAATAGCATCTTTTAACAGAAACCACGGCTAGTGGGAATGGAAGAACTACTGCTAGATCAAAAGTTGTGGATAAAGTTTGTGAGTATCAAGTTTGTTAATACGTAAAGGAAAGTTGATGATTTCAGGGGCAAATATCAAGTTTGTTCATACTTTAAAAGATGTCGTTTTTAAAGTTGCTTTCATCAACTACCTACTTATTGAGTGACCGTAAACCGTAAAAATAGCAGGAAATGAAAAGTAAATGTATTACCTATTCAACATCATTCCAGGGCATGGGATACCTCGTCCGTCTGCATAAAACACGGCATGCCATTTTGAAGAAGAATATGAACAAAGTAACTACCAACCATCGCCCGATTAGCATTCCGAGGTCGACGCGTGCACATGTAGTCAACCCATAGGTCTATATCATGATTTGCCGCAAATAAAATACCAATTTAAGAAATGGTGAAAATCAAATACTGTGGTAAAAAGAAAAAAGTGAATAAGAATGTGTATATAAACTAACCTCCTCGTTAGCCAACCTTTTCTAGCAAGGTCTAAGCAAACTAATCGATGCCAAAACTTGGTCTCTGAGATAATCATCGACCATGGAAATTTACACCGTAGTGTATCGGGATCACAGAGGAATTCTTCAATCTCATCGACGACCAAAGAGTTTCGACGAGAATGAAACCATCTACTTAGATCCTACAAAGCGACTTCAATTTATTAGTTTGTGAGCATTATTGATAACCAAGTATATTGACAAGTTCGTAAAAGTATCACAATACCTCAACCCAAGGTTTCACTCATTAAGCTCCTCAACAATAGTTGGGTCGTTCATATTAGGACCGTGCTTTTTATTTTACCGTTTAACTTGCAGATTGTTTTGTGGTAAACAGGTTCCATGAGAATCCTCTTGTCGGTTGGTAACCGACTTAAAGCCTTTGAAAATGCGACGAATTCATAAGCGCGTCGCTTTTTCTTCTTTTCCTCCTCCAACTTCAACATGTCGCCTTCTTCCAACCGCAACCTATTAGCCTCTTCCACCTTAAGATGTTGGCCTCAACATTCACTTCTCTTCTTCCAAGCTGTAACCTTTCTTCCTCTCGCCAACGCGAATCTCAATTTCTCTAAAAGGAGATACTCACCGGAGCAGATGGCGCGATTACATGTGTATATAACGACCATACAACTAAATGCGAAGAAGAAATATTAACACGAGAAAAGTCCACTTCAGTTCGCAAGTCGATCGGTTTGAGATAAATGTTGTTAAGTGAATCGGAAAAGCGATCCTTGTGTTTGGAAAATGTGACTCAAAATCAAGTTTCTCTGTAAAAACATATGCATGAAATTTCTAAAACTAAACAATGGGCGAGAAATAACGATAGATTAGTTGAAAGGTATACCAAGACCGCTTGATTCATCATGTGCAAGAACACATGAAGGTTTAAGTGTTAGAAAATTCGCGAGTCATGTTATAAAAAGTGAATCTACTATTCTTATATTATAATGAATATAAAGAGAACTCGAATAATACACTCAAGTTTAAAAACTTGGCGATTGAGACCGCAATTACATAATCCTTAAGGCTTTTTGTTCGAAGTACTTCCACCTTTGCATTGTTTTGAATTTACTTTCAAACCGGTTTTCGACTTTGTCGTGACTTTTCCGACCTCGAAAAGTAGGTATCGACAAAGTGTCTTGGGTCTGGCCGTGATGCAGGAGCGTAGTCATTGAAAAATCTTGGCTATCTATCCACCATGCAGTTGGAGCGTAATTGTAGTTGAATCCTAAAGTTCGATAATGGTTCCAAAAATATATGGTTTAGTTAATTACTTTGAGATACATACGACACCATTTTATAAGGGATTAAGTAATTAAAGTCATAAAGCGAAAGATTGGAGTGCAAATAATATTTCCACCGCTAGCTTGCTTGAAAACACCGCTAGTTACGGGCAATCACTGTTAGTTAGTTTCTGATGATTGTGGAAACTATAGGGGCTGTTTTGTAACTTTTTGGTGATAACATATTTATTCCCCAAATCACTGCTGAGGCAGGGCAGTGGAAACGTAGGAACGACTCAACCAATGGCAACTCCTAATGTGGAGAGTTCTTTGCAATTCAACACAGGTGGAGGAATCCCCAGACAACTAGCTAATTTGGGGGACATGGATGTTCAGGCTAGGTCTGATGCAATGTTAGACATATCCTATGATTTACCTGTCGGAGCAGGTAATACACCTTGAATAGATGACGGTAGTTTGGAACACCAACATGATTTGACGGCTAATGGCTTTCTACATGATGACAATTTCAATGATCCATGTAACACCCCAACCCGACAAGGGTAGAAGTGTCACATTCTGGTGTCATATCAGAACATACAAATAAAATTTTATAAACGAAAGCCTTAAAGAAATAAAGTACCAAGTCATATAGACGAATGACTTACAAGGAAAATACAAAATCCAATATGTATAAAATAAATGAAATCTCCAAACGATAGCCCAACAAAATAAATCCAAATAATAAGGTATCTAGGGTTGGTCCACTCAAATAATCCAACTCTCACCCATCAAAGCCCATCTTCAAACTTAACACCGCCGCAGGAAAAGAAATGCGGTGAGCTTAAAAAGCCGGTGAGCAGATATAACAAAACAAAAGCTAAATAAAATCAAATGCGAAATGAAACAAAGGAAGCGGATAACAAAGTCGTAGCGAAATGAAAACAATGAGTCAAAGAGAATCTGCAGAACACCATTATACGATATCTAAAGCGAGCGAAGCGAGGAGAGCGAAGCAAAGCAAAGCATCGATGACATATAAACAAGCACATACAAAGTAGACATACAATCTTTGAAACATAAACCACATAGCACACAGACGTCAGATCCACACAACATATACAACATACAATAAATTAGGGAAAGCGAATACGTACAAGTCAAGCAAGTCTAAAAGCAAGCGGAAGCAATTAATTAATAAGTGAGCATGCAATTCACAGTCAAAACCATAGTTGAAGACATAATCGAGATTATCAACGGTAGTCAAAACATGGCGATACACGTAACAAGTAGAATACGGTATGAGCATTATAATTTAATGAATTAAATACATAGTATGGCAATTAAACAAGTTAACAAGCTAGATCTCATAAGTTGAACCATTTACCCAAACAAACCGTAGCATAAACCGAAATGTAAACATGGCAGGTCAACCACAAGCAGATAAGGATACTATCAGGTAATCATAGTCCACAAGGTTAATTGAACGAGGTACAAAAGGTAAACAGATCAACAATCGATTTCACACAAGCAAGGTTACTAGACAAATCAAAGGATCACATAACAGTAAGATGGCATATCATCAGATGACAACAGGTAAAACTTATATCGCATACATACATATCATACAGAGTAATCAGTAGTCATATAAACATGAATATAATAATCAAATCCAATAACATATAATAACCCGACGTGAATGGAGCGATAATCGAAATTAACGGAAAGAGTGTGAGATCAAAGCAATGGAATGTATATATCTTGGTAGTAGAGTGAGTCATATAAGGGCACCTGAGAATATGGTGCGTTGGGGAATGTAGAAGGTACAATATAGGTATATCAAAAGTGTAAGGGTTGTCGAAATCTATCCGAGCCAGCGAAGACAAAGACAAGAATATCGTGAGTGGCAATAGCGACCCGGTAATCAATAGTAACCATCGATTGGGAGGGGTGACCTCGGAATACCGGACAATAGGAGGAGACCTCGGTAACTGTGGAGTAGCTAGCTCCCAAGATGTGAGGGGTGTATTGCACACACGTACCACATCACCGAGCGGTATATATATCGAGAATGTAGCGAGCACAAGATGCGGATCTAGGATGCATCCATACGCCCTGCAGAAATATTAGTGGCCATAACAATAACGGTGAAGCGCGCATAATCAATACGAAGATAGGGACGGTGTGGAACATCACTCAACCACACTAAAGTCATGCCATTGGTGCATCAATGACACGGACATGGAACCCCATGACTAATTCTGATTTGGCTCGGGTATCAATCGAAGGGTCGACAAGGTCCAGTGTAGCAATATATCAGTCATAATAATCGAGGTTCAATATCGTAGTTCACCATTCAAAGGTTCATAGCAGCAGTTCAATATCAAAGTTCGGCAAGTAGCTCAATATCAAAATTGATATCAAAGGTTTAGTAACATTAGTTCAATAATGAGGTCCAATAATGAGGGTCAATAGCAATGGTTCAAGAATGAGGTTCAATAACAGAGGATCAATATCAAAGGGTCATAGCATAAGGAGCCATAGAAAATGGAATATTATAAACGAAGCAAAGTAAAAGGGAAACCCTAATAAGAAGGCTCAGTGTAAAATATAACGGTTCAAAGCTGATATCGAAATATGTAAACGAATCATGAGAAACCCCTACTGAAAAGGGATAGAATATCTGTACCTTAGCAATGAAAGCAATGAGAATGTGAGCACGAAGAAATGACGTCACGTCTTCTTCAACGAATCTACACGAATTACGGTTCGTATAATATTTATTAGCTCATTTAAATCATAACGGATTTATTTGCTTGTATGAATCGTATTAATATTTTTAGAGTTATTAAGCGTATTCTCATTTTTAGTAATGGACCGAAATAGATAATTTAGGGTAATAATCATTAATTAACCAAACTTAGGGGTTACAAATGATAAATGGTAAACTTATAGGTTTAATATGATGAATATTCTATTTGAGGACTTTATATGTTAATTTATAAAATTGGGGTTTGCATGAGACATTTTACCAAATATTAAGGTTCAATTTGTAAATAACTTAAATGCATGAAATATAACTCAAGTAGTAATATCTGATTTATGTTTCATTTTCATTTTCATGTGCATGTTCGATCAATATACAAGCTCGCTTCATGTCCAAATGACTAACATTTACGACCAAGTAAACGCGTAGACATGATTGACCGACTCAACTATCCCGACACGGTTTCAAAATACCAAATGACTCGACTGCGTTTTCCCGCGATCGCCTCAAACATACACCCCGAGACCATGCATTACCCATCTCGAAACCATTCCAACGATTCGCACCCCAAAACTCTTTAACCCTATTACCCTTCTCGAATCAAAATGACTAACCAAATACATAGAATTGTTTTCTGTGTCCAATTTGACATCATTATTTAATCTTATTGATATATAAGTGTAAGGTTTCATGCATGCAAATCTAGTGTGTTCACAAAGTTAACAACATATATGCACGTTTCATGTCCGATAGTTATAAACCGAAACTAACTTTATGCATGCTAATATTCTTGGTCCTTTTTGCAAGTCTCATTTTATCAAAATACGAATTTGATGAACCATTCATTATTTCGTGGGATGCAAGGTCAAAACATATTCAAGACAACCTGTATACTCCATTTGATTTCTATGAGCCTATTCATGATTTTATGTGATCACCCTTTTTACTATTTCATGCGACAGATAATACAATTTGTAGGATTTTAATACACAATTGTTATTTGATGATTATCATATATATAACATGCATTCTATTTTGGTGACCCCATTTTATACGACACAACCAGAAGAGAAAAAGAAACCAAAGGAGGAAATCAAAACAAGACTTAAGGTGTTACCCTTGTAGCGTGCG
The DNA here is from genome assembly GCA_022545495.1 of Chrysanthemum lavandulifolium. Classification (NCBI taxonomy): domain Eukaryota; kingdom Viridiplantae; phylum Streptophyta; class Magnoliopsida; order Asterales; family Asteraceae; genus Chrysanthemum; species Chrysanthemum lavandulifolium. The sequence continues at coordinate 231,823,571 of CM040239.1, read as the reverse complement.
AGTGAAGATAACGAGGACCAAAGAAGCAAAGACCCACGACAATTCGAAGCCAACACCTCGACCAAAACTCACGACCAAGCCAAACCTTCGAGTCACGAACCTACGATCACCACCCTTATCACAGCCTCCCTTCGAATCACCCACGACCACAGCCGCTTGACCGAGCAATACCACGTTCAGCAGCCCCTATGAATCACCTTTTTGCTTGCCTTGTATCGAATGGAGGAGAGGAAAAAGATTTCAGCCGCCACTTGGTGTTAGCTAGGGTTTATGTGTGTATTTTGAAATGTGAAAAGGTAAGTTATAATTGAGAGGAAAGTGGGATTAAATGGGTATACAGCTGCCGAGAATTAGGGAGGCCCAAAACAGATTTTTCAACCTTCCAAGTTTCAAATGATGGGCTTGAATTTTCAAGTAAAATGTCTTGGAAAAATATTATGAAATCGGCCCATGCATTATTAATAAATGTGATGTCTATTAATGAAATATAAGTGTATGACGGTTATCGTTTATCTTGCATATTATGATATTTACGAGTTAACTTAGAAGTACATTTAATAAGTTTGATGTATTTTACATATTCTATAAATATTTAATTTGAGGGGTAATATGGTCACTTTACACGTTTACGATTTTATGGGTTTTACAACTCTTCCCCTCTAAAAGAAAATTTTCGTCCTCGAAAATTGAAGTCGTATAAGTACACGGAGTCATACAAGTTTAAGGCAGACGTAGCAATACATAGTTTCGCACAGCTCAAAACGATTTCAGGTCCAATGCGTACAAAATTTATACGTAACAGATGTCGGTGAGAATCTCGCAAGAGGTACAGAATTTCAAACGAACATGCGGAGTGATAAGTAATAGGTATAAGCCCTAGTCCATTCACGCACCAACCCTGTGCATTTCCCAAGACGTCGCGACGATTTCAATAAGTTCAGATTATATGATCTCGGTATTATCACGTTGATCAGGCGTCATAATACTTGCATCACATAACAAGTTCTTATTGTCATCATGTTCTGTCCCGGGTCATGACAAAACCACATAACCAAAGGCACAACAAAACAGATATCATACAGATAGCAAGCAACATACCAAAGCGGACGTGATACACACACAAATAGCATAAATTACATCAAACAACTTACCATACCACAAAGGAGAGAAGGCCACCAACTTGCGTAAACGGTTCCTCATGACTCACATCAAGATTCAAAGGAAAAGGCGAGATATTACCAAATGCCAAAAGATGACGCTTCACGATTCAAACCGAGTTCTGAACAAATCAAGGAAGAGCAATGCCGATCAAAATCACATAGCAAAATATCAAACCGCCACAAACGCATGACAAACAAATCGGAGTAACACAGGTCGCGCTCAATCATATGAAGTAGATGAATCTCTTTAGTCACCAGTTGAATCTTGTCTCCGTCTTTTGCGTCTTTGGTTGATCCGTCAGCCCCTCCAAAGAAGATCCTAATGTCTCCAAAGAAGATGGCAAGATGGCACGGCTTCGCTTCACGAACCTCTCCAAGACAGTGGATCAGAAAGAACGCAAGGTCGGCACCATCAACTTCAACTCCACGAGTAGTCTCCACCTAACGATCAACAACGGATGTACGAAGACCAAATAACAAAATTGGCGAAAAGAGAAAGGCCAAATCAATGAAGACAAACGAATATCAAGGTCAAATCTGAACAACAATCAAACGAATCGGAGAAGATCAGAACAGACGGAAGCCTAATGTCTACCCAATCCTCACAGGTCAATCCTAAGGTCAACAAGACGAAACCTTAGCTCTGATACCATAATTGTAACACCCCAACCCGACAAGGGTAGAAGTGTCACATTCTGGTGTCATATTAGAACATACAAATAAAATTTTATAAACGAAAGCCTTAAAGAAATAAAGTACCAAGTCATATAGACGAATGACTTACAAGGAAAATACAAAATCCAATATGTATAAAATAAAATGAAATCTCCAAACGATAGCCCAACAAAATAAATCCAAATAATAAGGTATCTAGGGTTGGTCCACTCAAATAATCCAACTCTCACCATCAAAGCCCATCTTCAACTTAACACCTGCAGAAAAGAAATGCTACCGAGCTTAAAAGCCCAAAGTGAATGATATAACAAAACAAAAGCTAAATAAAATCTGAAATGCGAAATGAAACAAAGGAAACGGATAACAAAGTCGTAGCGAAATGAAAACAATGAGTCAAAGAGAATCCTGCAGAACACCATTATACAGATATCTAAAACGAACAGAAACGAGGAGAACGAAGCAAAGCAAAGCATCGATGACATATAAACAAGCACATACAAAGTAGACATACAAGTACTGAAACATAAACCACATAGCACAGCAGACGTCGTATCCACACAACATATACAACATACAATAAATTCGTGGAAAGCAGTATCACGACAAGTCAAAGAAGTCTAAAAGCAAGCGGAAGCAATTAATTAATAAGTGAGCATGCAATTCACACAGTCAAAACCCTTAGTCAAGACATAATCAAGATTATAACGGTAGTCAAAACATGGCAACACACGTAACAAGTAGGAATACAAGATGAGCATTATAATTTAATGAATTAAATACATAGTATGGCAATTAAACAAGTTAACAAGCTAGATCTCATAAGTTGAACCATTTACCCAAACAAACCGTAGTATAAACCGAAATGTAAACATGGCGGGTCAACCACAAGCAGATAAGGATACTATCAGGTAATCATAGTCCACAAGGTTAATTGAACGAGGTACAAAAGGTAAGCAGATCAACAATCGATTTCACACAAGCAAGGTTACTAGACAAATCAAAGGATCACATAACAAGAAGATGGCATATCATCGATGACAACAGTAAAACTTATATCGCATACATACATATCATACAGAGTAATGGTAGTCATATAAACATGAATATAATAATCAAATCCAATAACATATAATAACCCTGACGCGAATGGAACGATAATCGTAATTAACGGAAAGAGAGTGTGATGATCAAAGCAATGGAATGTATATATCTTGGTAGTAGAGTGAGTCATATAAGGGTACATGTAATATGGTGCGTTGGGGAATGTAGAAGGTACAATATAGGTATATCAAAAGTGTAAGGGTTGTCGAAATCTATCCCGAGCCAACAATGACAAGACAAGAATATCAAGAGTGGCAATAGCAGCCCAAGAATCAATAGTAACCATCGATTCGGAGGGTGACCTGGAATACCGCACAATAGGAGGGAGACCTCAAGAACCGTGGAGTAGCTAGCTCCCAAGATGTGAGGGGTGTATTGCACACACGCACCACATCACCGATAAAGATATATATCAAGAATGAGCAAGACAAAGATGTATCTAGATGCATCCATACGCCCGCTGTAAATATTAGTGGCCATAACAATAACGGTGAAGCGCGCATAATCAATACAATATAGGACGGTGTGGAACATCACTCAACCACACTAAAGTCATGCCATTGGTGCATCAATGACACGGACATGGAACCCCATGACTAGTTACGATGTTGGCCCTGCATCAATCGAAGGGTCGACAAGGTCCACAGTAGCAATATATCATCATAATAATCGAGGTTCAATATCGTAGTTCACCATTCAAAGGTTCATAGCAACAGCTCAATATCAAAGTTCGATGGCGCAGCTCAATATCAAAATTCAAGATCAAAGGTTTAGTAACATTAGTTCAATAATGAGGTCCAATAACAGAGGGGTCAATAGCAATGGTTCAAGAATGAGGTTCAATAATGAGGATCAATATCAAAGGGTCATAGCATAAGGAGCCATAGAAAATGGAATATTATAAACGAAGCAAAGTAAAAGGAAACCCTAATAAGAAGGCTCAGTAAAATATAACGGCTCAAAGTCGATATCGAAATATGTAAACGAATCATGAGAAACCCCACCGAAAAGGGATAGAATATCTGTACTTAGCAATGAAAGCAATGAGAATGTGAGCACGAAGAAATGACGTCACGTCTTCTTCAACGAATCTACACGAATTACGGTTCGTATAATATTTATTAGCTCATTTAAATCATAACGGATTTATTTGCTTGTATGAATCGTATTAATATTTTTAGAGTTATTAAGCGTATTCTCATTTTTAGTAATGGACCGAAATAGATAATTTAGGGTAATAATCATTAATTAACCAAACTTAGGGGTTACAAATGATAAATGGTAAACTTATAGGTTTAATATGATGAATATTCTATTTGAGGACTTTATATGTTAATTTATAAAATTCAGGGTTTGCATGAGACATTTTACCAAATATTAAGGTTCAATTTGTAAATAACTTAAATGCATGAAATATAACTCAAGTAGTAATATACAGATTTATGTTTCATTTTCATTTTCATGTGCATGTTCGATCAATATACAAGCTCGCTCGCGGTCCAAATGACTAACATTTACGACCAAGTAAACGCGTATTATGATTGACCCCTGACTCAACTATCCCGACACGGTTTCAAAATACCAAATGACTCGACCGTTTTTCCCGCGATCGCCCTCAAACATACACCCTCGAGACCATGCATTACCCATCTCGAAACCATTCCAACAGTTCGCACCCCAAAACTCTTTAACCCTATTACCCTTCTCGAATCAAAATGACTAACCGAAATACATAGAATTGTTTTACAGGTCCAATTTGACACTGTTACTTAATCTTATTGATATATAAGTGTAAGGTTTCATGCATGCAAATCTAGTGTGTTCACAAAGCGAACAACATATATGCACGTTTCATGTCTGATAGTTATAAACCGAAACTAACTTTATGCATGCTAATATTCTTGGTCCTTTTTGCAAGTCTCATTTTATCAAAATACGAATTTGATGAACCATTCATTATTTCGTGGGATGCAAGGTCAAAACATATTCAAGACAACCTGTATACTCCATTTGATTTCTATGAGCCTATTCATGATTTTATGTGATCACCCTTTTACTATTTCATGCGATGATAATACAATTTGTAGGATTTTAATACACAATTGTTATTTGATGATTATCATATATATAACATGCATTCTATTTTGGTGACCCCATTTTATACGACACAACCGTAAGAGAAAAAGAAACCAAAGGAGGAAATCAAAACAAGACTTAAGGTGTTACCCTTGTAAGGCGTGCGAGTGAAGATAACGAGGACCAAAGAAGCAAAGACCCACGACAATTCAAGCCAACACCTCGACCAAAACTCACGACCAAGCCAAACCTTCGAGTCACGAACCTACGATCACCACCCTTATCACAGCCTCCCTTCGAATCACCCACGACCACAGCCGCTTGACCGAGCAATACCACGCTCAATGACCCCTATGAATCACCTTTTTGCTTGCCTTGTATCGAATGGAGGAGAGGAAAAAGATTTCAGCCGCCACTTGGTGTTAGCTAGGGTTTATGTGTGTATTTTGAAATGTGAAAAGGTAAGTTATAATTGAGAGGAAAGTGGGATTAAATGGGTATACAGCTGCCGAGAATTAGGGAGGCCCAAAACTGATTTTTCAACCTTCCAAGTTTCAAATGATGGGCTTGAATTTTCAAGTAAAATGTCTTGGAAAAATATTATGAAATCGGCCCATGCATTATTAATAAATGTGATGTCTATTAATGAAATATAAGTGTATGACGGTTATCGTTTATCTTGCATATTATGATATTTACGAGTTAACTTAGAAGTACATTTAATAAGTTTGATGTATTTTACATATTCTATAAATATTTAATTTGAGGGGTAATATGGTCACTTTACACGTTTACGATTTTATGGGTTTTACAATCCACTTCTCGGACCAGGTTACACAGGTCAAGGTGGTGAGGATACTATGAAACTCAATCTTGAATTGACGAATATATTCACAACTATGGAGTCAAAGATCATTGGTCTTCAAAATTGACAACTACTCGTTTGAAACAATCGGTGGGTTGAAGCACGGGGTAAGTGTTTTGGATGACTAAGAAGGCCAAGGTTCAATGCATTCGTGAAAGTGAAGAAAATGGGAAATAAAGCAAGTCATACTGATTCAAAGTTTAGAGGATGCATCCAAACAGGGAGGAGTGAGAGTACAAATTCGTGCAAGGCATGGAAGGTAAAAAGCAAGATCTTGGATGATTCTTTAAAGGTCGCAGTTGAAGAAAAGGAGAAGGAAGGGTGCGGGCAATCGGTGCGGTGTTGCTGCATCCGCTGATAGTATTGAAGTAACCACTTCTGCAACAACTGCTGGTATTATTATAGCCACTGCCAATTCAGACGTTTCAAGTCCAGAGGCAACCTCTGCTACAATTATAAGCACCACAATACACCAGCACCAAAAGCAAAAAAGGCTGAGAATGAGGTTGCCATACAATTGCTCAACCTAAAGCAATCTGACCCTATCCCTGCACCCAAACCTATTGGTAAGAGTCTAAAGATTGGTGAAGCTGGGCAAAAAGGTGTAGTTACTGAACCTGATATTGGAAAGGGTAAAGGGATTGCAGAGCCAACATTGAAGTTTAAAAGTAGAGAGGAGCAGATAGCTTATGATGGAGAATTTTATAAAAGGTTATATATGGAACTAAATGCTAAAGAAATTGCTAAAGAAAAGGAAAGGGCAGCGCATGAAGAAGCCTCTGAACAAGCTGTAGAAGAGTGGAAAAAGCAACAGAGGTATTTTCAACCGTCTGAGAAAATTAAGACAGAGACACCTATGAAGTGCATGTTTGAGCCCAATCCAGAAGATAAATGTTGGGAAGCTTGCGTGGTTGAAGAATCGATGTTGTATGCTTATACAAGAGTACATGCTATTAAGACTTCAGAAGAGAAAATCTACATGCTGGTTGACAGAGATTACCCTTTAATGAAGACTGTAGCCAAACAGATGTTGGAAGTTAACCTTAATTTGCAGTGTACAAAATCAACTCATCCACTGCTGAGAAAGATTGAGAATATTGCTGATTATGAAATTCCTTTGGCCATCAAAGGCAAACCTCAAGGTAGAATGAAAACAAAGGCAGACATATCAAAAGCATTTGATGAAGAATCTGAGTCTGATAAGATATTGTGGGCTTAGATAGGTGGAAATGGAACATCTAATTTTGTGTGTAGGTTTACTTTTTTTTTTTACCTATAAACAATAAATAAATAACAACAAAGTTTAAGCGGCTTACGCTTGAAAAAGGTTCGAACGATCGGTTCTTTAAAGATGGACTTCTAGACCGTGCAAGTGCTCTTGGTATCACATTTGGATGTTTAATTCACCAAGCATGAGATTTTTCAAACGACTCAAGGATCCACACCTATGAGAATAAAAAAAGAAAAAAAAAAACATAAACTTTTAAATATACAAATCAGTAAAAATGTTAAGTTGGAAAATGGATACCTGAAACCTAAACACAAATCCAGATAGTGTGTATGTCGGACAATGCTTTGGATCTTTCTTCAATCTTAAAAGGTGGTCATCCGCGTGCTTATCAAATACATTATGAAGTTGGTCGTATAAATGAGTCCAAATATGCTCACCTCATGGAAAAGCATTCCAATCATCTAGATTATCAACTAACCTCATCAGTATATCATCCACCTCGCATGTCAACAAATGACCCATAAAGATCACCTCTAAGGCTAACAAAAGACAAAGACGTACAACGTCTTCATCATATATCTGTCGAAACCTCTCTTCATCCTCGATAACACCAATAACATCTAAGTTGGTTAGAATATACCCTTGCTTGTCAGGAAATACCTTGCTACGAAAATTTAGAGAACCAGATGTATACAACCCAAAGCTTACAGATCCAAACCGTAGGCCGGTCATTAGACAAAACTTACGACGACCAAAATGTAAAGCATGTCCTTCAATGTAAAAAATGAAGGGCATATCATAGTGAGAATCATCGACTTGATGCTGTTTCCTTAGCATATAATCTATGATGTGCGTTTCATGTTCAAAAAACAAGATATCAATCCATCTTCCAAAGCAGGTATTCCTAAACAAGATGCGGCGTTTTGCGTCTAACTTTTGCTTTATCAACCAAAAGTAGTTCAATTTACTGGTAATGATTAACTTAGCTTCATAGTCCTAAAAATGGTCAACAAAACAACAATTTAAATCAGACCATGGATGGAATCTATACCAATGTCGTAAACAATTGCGTAGACGATGCATATAAACCCCTCCTTATTAGTATACAGAGTGCCACTAAAATTTTTAATGAACCAGTTTATGTTACATACCTAACAAATGACATCTACCGTATTATACCCTACATAATTACGAATCAGACAGACATAAAAAAGGAGAAATGGATTATAGAATGGAATTAACACCTATATAACAAAGGTATTAATCGAATAACAACAATGATTTGTTAAAGCATAGAACCAATTGGAAATAAACAATATGTAATAAACAACAAGCAAAATATTTACGTACCATATTTGGCCATATTTTTTAAACAAACTTGATCAATCCAATGTGGTTTGCACTCAACACTGTAGCTTTCTAGTTGGTGACATAACTGATGATACAAGGAAGAGAGGGACTGACGAAGAAGACGGCCTCATTTGTGAAAACAAGTAACTAAGAATGTTTTTATGCGAGAAGCAAAAACAGAGAAAAACGGTAACTATGAATGTTTTTGTGCGAATGGGTAATTGATTTTGAATACATATGTATTGTACTTTCACTATTCAAAAGTGTACTTTCTATGTAATGTGAAATGACGAAACAACCCTTATCAAAATATACGGTTGCAAGTGACTTTTTAGTTCAAAAAGAATCCTTACACATACGGACACTTGTCACAATGTCGATGAGTTGCCTTAACGATAGCGGTCATCGGTTGCCCTCATCCATTTTCAAATAAAAATTAAAGTGGTAGGAAAGTAACTAATTTCGGTATGCATCTATTCGATCATTTTCCTCGCTTAAATTACTATCTGCTTATTTTTCATGCCAAAATGGGTTTTTTATATACTTAATATGTTTAGGCTTAAATTTCTACAACTCGAAAAGTAAAAACAAAAAAAAGGCCAAAAACTTTAATTATTTAACATTATCTGCTAATTGGGCATTGAATAATCGAATCTTTAAAGATGACGACAAAAAAACACCTTACTGATTTTATATATATACAATGTCTTAAAAAATCCAGGGCCTTACAAAATTGGCCTAAAACCCTAATTTTATGTGCTTTACCTTTAAGCAATCACTGTATTTAAATAGTGTATGTTTTGATGATTATATTAGTTGTGTTATTACATTAAATTGATAGCGAAGCTGGTTTTGATAAAACATAAAAACATAACAGTGATGAAGTTGTTTGTGATGACTCCTTAATTAGGTTCTTATATTTATGTTTGTACTACGCTCGTGTAGTCGTGTCCATTTGGTGCTAGGTAAAACTGAAAAACAAGATCCAAACTTCGATCATGGTATCTTTGAATGGCCAAAGTTGAGTTTCGAATGAACATTCGTGGGGATCTACATTAAAAAGCTAACCATTTCCATCCAAAAGAACTGAAAATAGTGGAGTAGAAGCCTTGACGTAGCGTAGCATCATTGGTAAAGGACCAAACCCTACACTGTAGGAGTACTAAAAGCAAGGAGGAACTCTTGGTGGTGGGACCAAAATAAATGTCAGAAATAATCAACCGGACACGTGGAATATTAGTAGCTGTGACATTGTCGTAATCATAAGATGACGAATTTAACGTGTCAATTTATGATGGGCATACATTCATTTTGTGGGGCCTTGTACTAGTTACAAAGATTCTTTTGTGTGAAATAATAAAAGAGAAATTATATAATTTTTGCAAAATATTTTCGTGTAATTGAATAATTAAACAGTAATTTGAATAGAGAAATGATAAAGGGGCCTAAATTTAAGCATAATTTTATTTTTTTAAAAATTAAGTGTCATCATCCTGCAAACATAGGCCCATTTATTTTACAACCTATTAATATGATGACACTTAAATTTAGGTTTAAAATTAAGCATAAATTCAGGTCACTCTATCATTTCTCATTTGAATATCACATGTGATATTAATGTTAAATCACATATGATATGTAATATTTGCATGATGATATTATGTTAAATCAAATATGATATTCACATGTGATATCAGATATGATATGTAATATCATATATGATTTAACACTAATATCACATGTGATTTTTTCACACAAATTTCAGTAACGAAAAAAATGTAAAAAAAGTGAAAAACACGATTTTTTTTGCACGAAAGTATATCAAAGTGCCTATCTATAAAAAGATACTCCCTCCGTCTCATAATAATAGTCCATATTTCCTCTTTGGGATGTCTCAATTTAATTGTCCACTTTCCATATTAAGTAAAAACAAGAGAATCTAAAGGAGGAATATTCTATTTGATTGGTTGAAAATGAAAGTGGTCCCACTTTTATTAAACTATGTGTTTCTTGTCTCCTGACAATAATTTTGAGACGGAGGGAGTAATTAAATACTTGTAGTAATGGTATATATTTTTTTTCCCTTAACGATTAACGGTTTGAAAGATATTAGGGTGCGTTTGGTTTGTCGCTATGAATCACAATGGGTATGGGTGTTGGTATAGAGTGGAATGATAATAGAGGGTATGAAGAAACCACACACACACATAATATATGAGAAAACCTTCACAGTTGGGTATTCTCATTCTATTGTGGTGCGCTCCATAACCAACCAAACAACATTAATTACTTTCAAAGTAATAGACACATACATATACACCCTAACCAAAATTATTATATATATATATATATATATATATATATATATATATATATATATATATATATATATATATATATATATATATATATATATATATATATATATATATATATATATATATATATATATATTTTGTAAAAAAAAAAAAAAAAGAAGATGAAAGTGAGGTTTTTAATTAGATCAAATAAAAATGAAAGGAATATGAAAGGTTGAGATTGATCATTTGATATGTAAAGAATGTTGTGTCCTCAAATGATCTTAAATCGTATCCATAAGTTAGAATGACATGTAATTATGTGAAAATATTTTTGTAACGATCGTATTTTTTTAGAATTTTTCCTGTTTAAAACAAAATATACAATTCAATTTTGAATAAATTAAAAAGCTGGTAAATATGATATTTTAGCAACTAGTTTTATAATACTCATGCACGCGCGGAGTTTTATATATTGTGTTTTTTTAATAATCGATTACTAATTTATTTATTTTATATAGATTTGTAAATTGTTGGAAGGTGTATGTATGTGCAAGTGATTTTTTTTATTTTTTTACATTAAACATAAATATTTTTAAAATAACTCCCGCTTTTTACTAAGTTTTTTTCTTTATACTTTTGACACTTAAACTTTTAAGTTTATTTTTCTTTTTTGACTATATATAAGAACGTTTTCTTTAACTATTGTCAAATCCGAAATATTTGAGTTTTTTTAGTAAATATTTTAAAATAAAAATAATAATAAATAAATAAAAATTATTACCAAATAAGGTATAAATTGATATTTTTGAAATGAAAATTTCTCACTAAATATTTTGTTTTATTATGTAAAAGATTATTTCTTTCAAAAAGTGCATCTTTAAATCCGAAACTTATTGTGAGACAAACAAAAAAATAGTTATTAAAATTGTTGAACCCTAAAATTATTCTGTGAGACATTTAAATTAGTGTTGTTTGCATAAATTTAAAAAAACTAGAATGTTTCAAACAAATTCCAATGAATCTTTCGATAAGAAGTTACTCATTGAATATCAATGAACGAGCAAAAACCTTTAATTGTTCACGTCATTAAAGAAAGAAACAATGGGGTCTTTTTTTTTTTTTTTTTTTTTTTTTTTTTTTTTGATGTACATTCGGTACAATCTTCATTAATCTCTCTAGGTACGTAGATGTAGTTGAGGTTGGTTCATACTTCATAATATTCATTCGCTTGCTTTTTATTGTTATCCTAGAATTTAGTTCAAGCTACAACAATTATTTCATACTGGCGTTTAATAAAATTAGTAATTTATTGATGTAGCTTTCTAAAAAATGATACAACATGTTATGAAAATATTACATAAGAGTTCATGTCCTATTCTACATGAAGTGAGAATAGGGGAATCCTATCCGCAATGGTTATTTTGGTTTTTTGTACAACACACATAATATTAGTTTTTATTCCATATTTGTATGAACTCAAGTTGCAACACGATTATCTATTTTTGAGGTGAGCAACAACACCCTCGTTACATGGCAACTATACAAGACTCTTTTTATTCTCGTATAAAACAACTAGTTCGGAAAATCTTACAATACAATCCAATATTTCATCGATCAATCAAGTTTGCCGTATGAACTCAACTGTTACCCCAAATGATGTTCGTAGGTTTGAACAAACTCTATTTAATTAAGGGTGGACCAGACCATTAGTTTGTTGAATATTCACCGAATTTTTTAGAGGCCCACGTGTTTTTCAACCTTCGTAGGTTAATATTAGAGTGGTAACGTTTGATCTGGGGTTATGCTGATATGGACTGGCGTTGGCCGGCGTTACCATACCTCGCTGGTAGCGTTGGTGTTGGCGTTATAACTTAAGTTATTACAATAACTTGGGAAAAAACGTGGATAAGACCAAAACAGCTTTAGAATGCACAAGCAATGCGAGAACACTAGATAAAAAGCAACAAAAAATGCATCATCTCCAACCTGAGTATGCATGTCGAAAGAGTAAAGTCATTAGACATGCTTGGGGAACACGGTCCATAACAACTCTATTTTCATTGTTATTGTATTGGTTTAAGATGTAACTCCACTCCCGTAAACCAATGTTAATTAGCTTGTACAATTGTATAAATTCGAGTTTTCTTCGACATGCTCGATCGACTAGTGATGACAAACTTATATCTTTTCAAGAATCAGTACTTAACAAGAGAAAAACGTGTCAAAACTAGGGGTGGCAATCGAGTCGTTTTCGTGTTAACCTATTCGGGTTCGCGTGTTGGCGGGTTAGGATACTTTTACCCAAACACGACCCATTTATTAATCGTGTCAAGAACTCAACCTAACCCACACCGCATAACACGCAGTAACCCATTTGTTACCCGCTTAACCCATTTAAGTAAATAGGTCAAGCAAGAATAAAGTTCGATGGTTGGTCGATTCAACTAGTTTAAATGCAAAAATGATATAAGGTCTTAAATATGATAAGAATTGCATACAAATAACTATGCGACAAATTTCGAATTATAAGATCAATTTTCACGATATCTAGGATAAAATTATAATTCACTAATACTAATTAAATGACAAAATACATTTAATCTACATCTAACATAAAACTAGTTATATATTTTAATTTTAAGATCTTATATACTTAAACGGCTCACGGCCGACTGCTTAATACTTACTCAACCCAAACACGACCCGCTTATTAAGCGGGTTAGGCAGACGGTTGACCTGCTGACCCAAACTGTTTATCCTCAACCCAAACTTGTTTAACTTGTGTCGGGTCGCTGCTTATCGATCGCGTCGGTAATCACACCCCTACAAAACCAATCGATGACCAACTCAAGATTATCTTCATCCAGATTCAATTCATCAAGATTTTGGATAAAGTTAGGTTCACAAGACTCATCACTACAATGGATGTTGATATAAACATATCTTCAAAAGTTTCCTTTCTATGCTTAGGATAAAATTAACCCGACTTGTGTACAACATAACCATGTGAACTATTTTGATGAATCGAAACTTTACACCTTCCAGTCTATGAAGATATTTTGGTCCCCTACACCTTCATTTAGGGTAATCTATAAATGGTTTGCTTTTCAATAAAGCCTTTATCCTTTTATAGTAGAAAATGCTATTCCAATACTCCAAAAGATCTAATAATTTTCACTTTTAATTTTCCTAATATAAAAGTTAAACATAGTACAATGATAAAGAAAAATATATTCCGAAATAAACCATCACCATGGTCAATATATATTGATTTAGCCTTTTCTTTTGTTTCATATCTTGTGTTCCACTCTATTATGAATTAAGCATTGAAGCATTATAAAGTGTTTCTGACCCAAAGTGTATGTATCTAAAGCTAAAAATAGCTACAAGCCTTAAAACTTTAAGTGACAACCGTAGAACAAAACTTTCCATATGTATATCATATTGTTGTTGATACATTTTAATTGGACGATCAGACTCATGACTCTGATCATTGATTCTTGGATTGAGATCTTTTCATTTTCCATTTGAATATGAGAGGTCATGTAAGTTATTTTTTTTCCACAATGATTAATTTATTAAACAATGGTCCTATAAAGACTAATTATTTATTTTTCTTCACTCACATAAACTTCAACATTATCTCTCATATTACCTCTCATGTTCAAATGGAACATGAGAGAATCTCAATATTTGATTTTTACATTCGAAAAAAAGTTATTCATTCTAAAGGGCACATTTGTCAATTTTATATCATATTTTATTTATAGTATTAGAGCATGCCCAACCATAACACTATAACACCAATAACACCGTCCACGTTAGCGCCACATCAGCTTTAATATTTAACATTAACATTCCCAAAAAACACCCACATCATAACATCCCAATAACATCAATAACATTTTCAACAATTTACAAAAACAACATCTCATTTAAGGGCATAAATGAAAAAAAAGAAAAAACAAATAACGCCCGTTAGCCCTGTAACGCCCAGAGACTAACGGCACAATAACGCGCAAGTTCCAAAGACTTAACGCATATAGCGACGTTATTTTGATGAAAATGGGCGTTATAGCGTTATGATTGTGTTTCTGTATGAAAAAATAACACATGATGTATGGAGCCACGAAATTCACTCTTTCACTTAATAATTACGATTTTCCTATAGTACCACGTGGCATCATTTCAATGACACACTCAAACTTCAGGAATTTGTATTTATACCCCTCTCCCAACAATCTATCTCATTTTTCCTCCGATTTTTCTTTCTTTTTCGCTCATCCATTCTAATTAATTCACCATCCAAAACTCTAACAAACTCAATTTCGAATGTTGGAATACGAACGAAGAATCACAATGTCAAGGGGGGATTCACCTTCATTACCTCCAAAAATTACCAAAAACGCCGTGCACGATTTAGATCCAAATTTCTCATCCACTTTTCCGGATAGTGATGACGATGATTATAGCAATCATTCGAGCAACTTTTCTGGCTATGAACCCAGCGGTATGAGCGGTGAGGCTTCACCCATTTTGATGTCGCCATGGAATCAGCCTTCACCGTTTCAACCATCTCCGTGGATAAGTAGAGGATTCGATAGCTCTAATCATGACAAGAACGGACTGCTAGAAAATAGTAAATTGTACGTACTCTTCTTGACATATATTTATATACATAAAAATCTATAATTGATTAGAGGAACTAAATTTTTCCAAAAATTCATGCACAAACATTTATGCATGGACAGTTTATATACCGTTACGATAAAAAAATTGACTTAATATATCAAGGATTTGGCTTCAAATTTTTCCTAGTTTGTTAAAGCTTATATCTTCGAATAATATTAACAGTTTTATAACTGGCAAAATATGCTGATCTAGTAAAAATTTCTCTATATACAAAAATACCAACCATGTTACAAACGACCACAAAGATTCGATAATGTTTTTACATGTATTTATCACCCATTACCGACTTACCGTGAACAATGCTCCAAAAACATATTAACTTAAGAAGCTAGAAATTACAATTGAGGATAATAAGAGGAGATTTGATTTGAAATCCAATCGGTCCAAGATGAACGAAAGGTTTCCTAGCTTAGCTAGTAAGTATAAATTTTCATCATAGTTGTAAATAAGAATAAGTTGTACTACTTGTTTAAAAGTTCGAAAACTAAAAGATGTATGAAAAAGGTGATGTGAATTATTGGTATTCAAGTAAAAAAAAAAATACAAAAACGACAGGTTTTCTTAGCCTCCAATTAATTTTCGTGGTAATATGTTTACGTGCAAATTACTAGTATACGTTTTCTAAAAAATGCAAAGAGTAGTAGATCTAAGAATTAAGAAAGCACTGGAGGTAACATATAGACGTTGTATACTAACGACCATAAACCTTTTCATAACTTTGTACGTAGTACAACTTTTTACATATTGATTTATTTATAATTACAAACACTAAGCTAGGGGCATAGAAATCCTTTGTTACATGTAGCTAGATGCATCCGACCAAGATTCCATAAGTATATACAAAATAACCGTGTACAATTCTATGTTGCAGGGACGGGCTTGTGGGGTCGCTTGTCCGCGAAGAAGGTCACATATATTCCCTTGCCGCCATGGGGGATCTACTTTACACCGGCTCGGACAGTAAAAATATCCGTGTGTGGAGAAACTTGAAGGAGTTCACCGCTTTTAAATCCAACAGTGGGCTCGTAAAAGACATTATCTTATCCGGTGACAAGATCTTCACGGGACACCAAGATGGGAAAGTTCGTGTATGGAAGAAAAATCGAAAAGACCCAAGCAACCACAAACGCATAGGAACATTTCCAACATTTTTTGATATTTTAAAGTCATCGATGAGGCCAAAAAATTACATCAAAGTAAAAAGAAAATGCACAACACTTTGGAACAAACATTGTGATGCGATTTCTAGTCTTAGCATAGATGAAGAGGAAGGTATTTTATACTCAAGCTCATGGGACAGAACATTTAAAGTATGGAAAACATCAAATTCCAAATGTATAGAGTCAGTAAAAGCACATGACGACGCTGTCAATAGCATCGTCACTACAAAATCTGGTCTCGTTTTCACAGGCTCAGCAGACGGGTCTGTTAAGGTCTGGAAACGAGACTGGAATGGTAAACAAATGAAACATAATCATGTAGAAACATTATTAAACCAAGAATGTGCGGTTACTGCACTAGCAGTGTCAGAAACCGGGACATTCGTGTATGGTGGGCTGTCGGACGGGACAGTTAACTTTTGGGAATGGGAAAAACAACTATCACACCGTGGTTTGTTAAAGGGTCATAAGTTGGCTGTTTTGTGTTTATCAACTGCTGGCAAGTTATTGTTTAGTGGGTCAGCTGACAAAACGATATGTGTGTGGAAGCGCGAGGGAAATATTCATAAATGTTTATCAGTGCTTACGGGGCATACCGGACCGGTGAAGTGTTTAGCGGTGGAACGAGAGGATGGTCAGAGCTCTTGTGACAAGAATTGGGTGGTTTATAGTGGTAGTTTAGATAAATCCGTTAAAGTTTGGAAAGTGTCTGAAAAATCACCTGAGATGCAACAAACAACGATGATGCAATCTTATGTTAGATATTGAATTATTGGTGCTTGGATTTGAATTATTAGAATTGCAGATTGTTAAAATTTTAGTTACTATTTGTGTATCTATTGTTATTAGAATTTCTTAAATGTGATTATTGATAATTTGATAGAATATTACTAAATCTCTCTTTGTAAAGTAGTATGTTTAATTAATTAGCTTGCAAAGTTCAGATTGTGGTTTTTTAGACATAAACCATAAATTTTATTGGCATACCGGTTATAAGAGCAATGGGTACAGTCACATTTTGAATGCACCCGTCCTAGTTGAAATGGGTTTCGGCGCCACCAAAGAGTATAGTGCATAATTTCCTGCAAATAAAACTCAAGTTAGTAGAAATTTGTGCTTCTGTACCACGGATCCCACGGTTGCCCTTATTGGAGGATCCGTCTAGTCATTTGGAGGATCCGCTATCTCGGTGACAGTTTCTTCAGTAGTGAAGATGTGTCAAACAATGCTAGTGTGGAGACAATATATGTGCAATAAAGAGCACAACGCACAAAATAATCAAAGCATATAAATGTTCATTCAATGAAACAAGAGATAACCAAACAAATCTCTAAAACTAAGAAAATGAACTAGGACATACAAGAACCACTAAATACTAACTAGTTACTAGACTTAAAATGCTAAAATGTGCATGAGTCTAGGGATGAGTGGACTTGTTGATTTGATCCAACTTTGCAAGAAGATGATTAAACATGAAATGTATCACATTTCATACTTCTTGAACAAGTCCTTGAGTGTTTAGACAATTTGGACAATTATTGTCTTGGTTTGAACCCGAGGAAATGGATATTTTGAGGAGGCTCAATGTGTGTTTATGGTCTTCATTTTGAGAGGTAGGAAGTGGTTCTAAAATGAGGGTGGTAATGGAACTTCTTCCATATGATCAAGGTTGTTCCTTGTCTCCCATGATGGGCTAGTTAGTGTTGTAGGTGGTTCCCTATTTAACGAAAAGGTTGGTGAATGGGAGTTTCTTTGTGGTGAGTGAAATAATGAATAGATGTTTGGGTGAGGGAGAGGCTCATTCGAGGAATGTAGACCATGCTCAATGAATGATGGTTTTGATGGCTTGCTAGAACTAGCCATGTTTGGTTTTCAACTAGATGATCCTTTTTCTAGTCCGAAGGTTTGATGCTAATCCTTGCGGTTCTCTTAGCTTTTGGATGAGTTTGATGAGGTGGAATTCTAGCATCATTATCTCTAATGGGAGATGTTTCGTGGATGAGATTTCATGGATCATTTGACCTTTCTTTTGGATGATCCTATGGTTGAAGAGTTGTTGCTAAGAGCCTTAGTCATAGTGATGATAATGCTAGTAAGAACTTCTTAGTTGTCGATTTTGAGATGTGAGTGAGTGGTGACTTAATCCTAAGGTTGTTTGGTTTATAAAGATGAATTTGAATTAGGAAATTAAATTCTTGGCCACTTAGAAGACTAGGCATGCTCTTAAGGTTTTGATCACTCTAGAGGATAATAAATGAATGCTAAAAGTGGTTAGAGAACCAAAAGGTGACTTGAATCAATATGGAAGTCGATTGAGGCTTTCGCAGCCCACGGATCCCGCTGGTCCTCTCAAGAAGGATCCGCACGGTTAAAGACCGAGGATCCGACTATCGATGTGTTTTAGGTGAAATGATTATGCTTTTTAAGGTTTATTATCAATGGATTTTGAGGTTTTGACTTAATTTTGAATTCTTTAGCTGTTGGATATCTCAAATCCTCAACCATAACAAGTAATGGTGCTTAATAATGGTTTTGGCCAAGAAAATTGACCTTGGGTAGTCTAACTATATGTTTGACAAGGATTCCATTTAATTTGATGTGGAGAAATTGTGATAACAAGTCCTAGAAGTCAGATGATGTCCTAAGAGGAATTTACTAAAATCTTTAAAATAAAGAGAAATGAAAACTAATTTTGAGCCTAATTTTGAGTCAAAGATGATTGAGATCAATTTGCTAAAATTAAAAGATATACCTAACTAAGTGCTATCAAACGTGATAGATAATGTGTGAGTGTTGGAGCGGAATTATGGTGAGTTTTGACTAGTTGATAAATCAAAATATTTCAAAATATATCCTAGATAAGCCATGGATGAGGGTGAGGTTTTCAATTATTTGAGGAAGACTTAGTTGGCTCTAGTATCTTATGTTTGACTTGTTTGAGGTGATCTAGTAGACTATTTTGATGTAGCCAAATCAGATTGCATATCGATGCCACGGATCCCTTGATTCCCTTATGGGAGGGATCCGCTAGTTCAAAAGCGGGATCCGCCAACCGCAGATCGAGAGCTTTCGTGAAATGTGCAACTTTGCACTTTATAGTAAATGCTTTTTCTAGTTGTTTCTATGAGGACTAAATGCAAGTTCACAACTAATATAATGTACATCAAAGTAGGAAGAGCCAAAATTCCTAGAATGAGTGACGAAGACCACTAAAGGAGTCGTAAAATCTCATTTTCCAAATACCTAAGTTAGGATTGTTTAGTGCCAAGATATGGCAATACCTACATACTACGAGCATAGTTTAAAGTGTTTACAAACCATTGTTTGAAATTGTTCATCATACATTTGAGT
Source organism: Chrysanthemum lavandulifolium (assembly GCA_022545495.1). Lineage (NCBI taxonomy): Eukaryota > Viridiplantae > Streptophyta > Magnoliopsida > Asterales > Asteraceae > Chrysanthemum > Chrysanthemum lavandulifolium. The sequence goes on along the minus strand of CM040239.1, from coordinate 231,803,610 downwards.
TCTAAGACCTTACCTTTCTTCTCCTCCTTCACTTCTTCACCCGTCCTCCACTCTTTATCAAACTATCTTCACTTCTTCTTCCTCAAGAAATTGGCGAAGCATTTGAAGATTCCCTTGGTTTGTTGCCATTCAGGTGATTCATTAGGGATGTTTGGCAATTGGTTAATGTAGTCCAAGGGGTCAAGATCGGTATTTTCAAGTGGGTTGCTACTACTCCCTTCACCTTCTCCTTGCCTCTCCCTTTCGTCCGAGGAATCCGTGGGTGGGTGTAGCCTCTTGCCTTCCACCATAAACCTTGTTGTTCTACCCTCGGTTAATGGTACCATAACCTTATTGCAAAAGCTATGATCCAAGGATTGTGGGGAAGGGTCTAATGCAAAGATGAATTTGGCAAGATGGGTTAGAAGCATTGCATACGGAAGCACCATCTTGTCCATGCTTCTTACACTTGCCATTCTCTTGACCATGTAGTATGCAATGTTGAAGCGAGTCTCGGTCACAAGACAATAGATCATGAAGCTTAGACATGCGTTGGGGTGATCCTTGTTTCCTACTAGACACACCACATTCTCCCTTATCACATCTTCCCATTTTCTATACAACGCGTACATCTCCGAGAGCTCCATTTGGAAAGGATCCCTATAAATCACTTTTGACTTCCTAGTAACCCTTGATGGGGATACTCTTGGCATAAACACGGTGTCCCTTACCGTGGTTGCTTCCGAAATTGTTGCGTGATAAATGTCGTGATGATCACCCATAGATTGTATCTCCTTCAACGACCACTCATTAGAATACATGCAAACACCATCATATGTAACCCCTAGAATTGTTCCAAACTCCTCAAGAGAAAGAGTGTACTCATGTTTATTTATGGTGAATTCAATTGAGATGGACCCATCATCATTTCTAATTATACCCATAGTCTTGTAGAACTCAAGCACAAAGACCGGGAAAATTTGCTCGTTTATATCCAATAAACAATCAAACCCAATATTTCCAAATACTTCCCTCATGTCGGTATTTGCAAGAAATGATGGATCAACGACTCTACCTTCATGAAAGAGTCTCCTTTCAAGCAACTTAAAGGCTTTCCTATCGTCCGGACTTAATCCATTTTTCCTATGGTACATGGGTATGTAGTGGGCGGTGTCTTGGTAATCTTGTTGCTTGTTGCTTGGCATGATGTTCCTAGAAAATACACCCATAATGTGGTGTTAATTAACTTAACAATGTAGTGAAGATTGTACTTACACAAGTGATTGTTAAACTTGAGAGGAATGATCAAATTGCTCCTATGAATGAAGACTGGTTTTTGTTCGTGAGTCTTTGAAGTAGTATTATTGTGGAACATCCATAGTGATCATTCTTGAGCATATCTTGTCTTCTGTTGCACGGATCCCGCGGATCCCTCTCATATGGGATCCAAATTAGTATAAACTTAGGGATCCGCATGACGGCAAAAGTCACTCAAACATTCCTTGATAACTTTGGTTTGGGAGTTCTAAAATCGCCTAGTGTTTTGATGTTAAGGTTCTAAAACTTGTGGTTTGAGGTTTTGACGATTTAATACTATTCCTATTGGACGAGGTTCCCTTTTTAAGAATCAGTTTTAATTCTTGGGAGAAGCTTTTCAAACATTATAATAAAATCCCATTTTATCATAATATAAGAAGTTTCACATGAATATTTATTCACATAGATGAAGTGTCAATAAATCCTTTTTGATGAGTAATGATTGAGGTTATCAAATAACTAAGATATTATTATTACGAGTTGGTAATGTAGTCTATACAAATAAGTCGAAGAATATTATTTAGATGATGACTATAATATGAATAACTACTAGAATGATTACTAATAAATTATGCAACTAAGATTTTAATAATAACAATAAAGGTAAGTAATTAAAGATCATACATTTGCTAAATATTCTTTTTAAGAAAAGAAGTATTTAGATGTTTTGTGATCTTCTTGGAATCTCCAGATTTATGTTGTAAGAATACTAAACATTCTTTTTGCGAAAAGAAATATTTAGATAAATTCTTTATGATCTTCTTGGTAACTCCAAATCCAAGTATGGATAATGCTTAAGAAAAAAAATGTTATAGCATTCTATCATTGTCCAACAATAAACAATATAACGATTTTTAAAATATGACAAAAATAATCCTTCTTTGTAGTTTTCAAACATACATGGATCGTATCAAGTTTTTAAAGTACAACATACTCTAAGAAACTTGGTAACGAAGCTCTGATGCCAATTATGGAAAACTAGAAGGGGGGGGGGTTGAACAGTTTTACCAATTTAAAACTTCCTTTTAAATATTTAGATCGACTTATGTCAATCCATTTGGTTATTTATGTTGGACGTTGATAGATAGATATATAAACGTGTAATGAAAGATAAAGAGTAAGAAGCACATCACCACGACACAAGTTATTTATAGTGGTTCGGCTACAAGGACACCTTCCTTGCCATACTCCACTCCCCGAGTCACCTAATCGAGAGTTCGTAAACACTACACCAACTCCTTATGGCGGAGAAGCCTTCACAACGTCGCTTAACCTTTTTCCGGTACAAAGCTAAATACCGAGTTCCTTCACACCAAGGCGAACCACACCTAACACAACGTCGCCTACCCTTTATACGGTGCTAGGCTAACCATAGAGTTCTTTCACACCAAGGAGAACTAATCCTATCACAACGTCGCCTACCCTTTATTAGGTACTAGGCAAAGCACCTAGTTCCATTACTATGGAGGAACTACTACCCTTCACGACACAACACCTAATCTCAAGGAGATCCACTCCTTGTTACAACATCATCAAGGATATCACCATCCTTGGAAATAAACAAATACTTATATGTATAACGATGCACCTCATCGATTATACGACCTAGGCATTCTTTCCAAATGCAACTTGATTTGATTCTTCGGAATCCTTCACTAATGCCTTTGACACAACGCTTGGCACCCTTCTCTAATGCCTTCGTCTTGACACCTTTAGCATTCTTCACTAATGCTTTGACACGGATGATGAGCACCTTTCACTAATGCTTTCATCTTGACACTTTCGGCATTCTTCACTAATGCCTTCAACCCAACATCTATGGAGAAAGGAAGAACTATCAACAAGAGAACCTTAGTTATCTTGATGATTACTGCATGGCAACTCATGGACTTGAGCTTGCTTGTCTTCAAAGTGGTGATCTTGCCTTTAAGAGGAACCTAGAAGATCACACAAAACAAAAGACAAACTACATAGATCACTTAGATCCGAGGTTAGAGGTTATAATACTTGGGAAGTATGTATGTGAAGTGATGAATAGAAAGGAAGAAATGGCTCTCTATTTATAGAAAATTTTCATCGTTCTCGGATCCTCACGGATCCCTTCCACTGGGATCCGGCTAGCACAAAGCCGTAGATCCGTGGAACGCCCTCTTGCCCATGGGTATTTTTGGTTATGGGTCATGGGTCATGGGTTATGGGTTGATCCATGGTTTTCTTTCTAGATACAATGAACTTGGTTAAGTGGTATATATAAAACCATGGATTATGGGTCAATACCATTTGCTAGTTTTACCCATTTAGTATATACTTGTTTTACCCATTTTAGTATACTTAGTTTAAGTATATGCTAACCCAATATGTAAACACTAGTTGTTGTACATATGTATTTAAATCATAAAATCACTTATACTTGTTTTAGTGTTTTATGTGAACGTAAGTGTGTTAGGAAACTATTAACTCAAACTATTTACGTATTCTATTTGTTTCGTTAAAATGATTTTACGTTTGTTATCGACAAAACATTAGAAGATCGTAAAATATAAATAAACGTTTTTACGGCTTATTTGTATTAACAATTGGGATGGCGGTTGTGATGTTTGGTCGAATTATAGATTTTGGAAATTGGTGTTTAGCGTGTTTTGATGGTTTCATTCCCATTGTAGAAATCGTTCATGTTGTAGGTAAAGTTCCTCGTCGACAAGCCGAGTGGGTTAGGGAAGGGATGTTGGTTGATGATGAACCCACGTTCGGATTTGAAGATGAACCTGCGTTTGTGTTATTCCTACCCATGAGATTCAAGAAACTATCGTCGTTGTTAAATCCCGACATTTTTTTGCTAGCAAATGGAAGTATATGTAGATGAGATTGAGTTGTGGAAGTGTGAAAAAAGTTGTGTGTTAATTGGATATTTATAGTGGTAGAAAAAAGGTGTTGAAATATATATATTGTTTTTTACAAGTTAGCCGTTATGATAACGTTGGAAGGGGTTAAATGTATTTTTTTAATCCAACGGTAATATATATGTTAGAGGGAGGCAAAATGATTTTTTTTATTCCACATAGCCTTAATGCGACGTTAAGGTATTAACTCGGGGCATAATGTATGGCCTTAACTCGAATACTCGTACCTTAACTCGGGGCATAATGTATGGCCTTAACTCGAGGCTCACGACATGCATGAGTCCAAAAAAAATCGCGCGCCTTGGGGATTTTTGCGCCTTGGAGATGTAACGGGTTTTTGGGTCCTTTTTCTAAATATTAAGATAAGATAAATTGGTCTTTTAAGTTATATACATGGGCATTTTAAGTCATAGGTTGAGTATTTGTATGATTTGTAAATTTGAATTGATTTTATGTTTATTTTATTGATTGAAATTTTCTTTAAGTTACTTTGTTTCATTAAGTATTTTCTTTATGACATATTATCATGAAAATGTGGCATTGTGCCTTGAATATTAATACGATGCTAGCTTGATATTTTGGGTTAAATTGTGAGCTTTGTTAGATGTAAGTCTATAAGTGTAGGGCACAAGCATATTTAGTTTGATATGGATTTTAATCTCTATATAGCTCATCGAGCCAAAGAGTTGATCCGTTTTAGAAGTGACAACTAATCTATTTTAATCTTTATAATAGCAATATGTGTCATGTATTAAGCATTTTAATGTTATTTTGTGTTATTTTAAGCTACATAAATTGTCACATATGTTATAAAAACTTAATGTATTTAGTGCGCCTCACATTCATGAATCCCACGCCTTGGAATGCGCCTCGACTCGAGGCTCTTTGCCCCCCTTTGCGCCTTAGTGCGCCTTGAGCCTTTCAAAACATTGCCCATAGGTGTTTTGGGAAATTTGCTTGAAATTGTAGAGATCTGGCAACTTCTAGGAGATGCTTGTGTTTCCTTTCAACTCTTGAGTTTTGTTGTGGTGTATATGGGCAGGAGGTTTGGTGAATAATACTGGTATGTGCTAAAACACATACCATTTCTTTACTAAAATAGACTCAAAATAACCAAGAAAGAGCCGTTTATGTCTAATATTTTCCGGTTTCTTGAGTTTATGCATGTACAGGTACGGATATGACAAAACAGACAAAAGAAAGCCAAAACCGAAGAAAACCGAGCACGAGAGAGAGAAGGATGCAAAAGCCGATGCCGGGATGCAGTTTTACGGGATTTGGATGCTCAAAGAAATATTTTATGGAGTTCTGGTCAAGATTGGGAGTTTTCACTTTAGATCCTTCAACGTACCATATTTTCACATTTCACCCTCAACTTTCACAAATTGTCACAAATTACCCTTCACTTTCCCATTTTACCCTTTATACCCTTATATACCTCACTTAACCATTTACCCAAAATCACCCTTTCCATATTACAAATTTACACCATTGGTCCTTAGCTTTTGCAATTTACATAAATGGTCATTATGATTAGTTCCACACTTATTCCTAATTAAGTCTTAGGGCCCGTTTGGTTTGTTGGTGGGTTTAGGATTAGGATTTGGATTTAGATTAAGATTAGGATTTGGATTTGGATTTTGATTTGATATAGGTGAGAGAAATAATATAATTAATTGATAATGAATATTTTAAAAATTAATTAAAGTATTTAAAATTTAGTTTTATTAATTTAATGTAAAATCATAAAAAGAGATGAGGCCATAATTAAACCACGTAGCAATGTGAGACAAGAATACTCAAATCCCCACCCTTTAATCAACTTTTGAGTATGCTGGATATATGGGTTTTTGGTGGGCCCTGTGAAAGTCATTTCTCCAACTAAACATTTATGTTGATGCCAGACCCAAATTCTAAAGGTGACCCCCACTAACCAAACGCACCCTTAATACATATTTATCCCTTTACATTTTTTAATCCACCAGCCCACGAAATCCAATACCCCTTTCCCACTAAACAGCCCAACCCATCACCCAATGATAAAGACCGGTCAACTCCCATTCCATATTCAGTCAAACAATAATTTAATTAAAACCAAACGCGCCCAAATAAAAACCCAGGAGTAACTGTTCTTCACCCCAAGCCTGTTACCCTGCTTTCCCTCAAAATTACCCACGTTTAATAGCTTCCAGAAGCATCTGACAACGTGTCAGAGGTGTACACGCTTGTGGATCGCCAGGGTGGACATATGAAAGCATCTGATTGGTGGAGACATGTCACAACAGCAATCCTGTGGCTGTGGTTGATTTGGATGACATGATAGGATGATCAAAGGCTCAGATACAAGGATCCAGAAGCATCCCAAGCTCAAGCTTCTACTATAAAATCCCTCATTCACCTCAGTCACAAGTTGTCCAATTTTCATTGCTTTTAGGAAATTGTTACCTTTTAATTTCATTGTCATTACTGTTTCTAAATACTAGTTTTCAGCTGTAATTTTGATTTCACTCTTGTAAGTTTACTGTTTTAATTGAAGATTCAGATTTCGATTCTTGTCTTGTCTCATTTGTTGTTAAGTATTGTTTCAAAATTTCACTTCTGTTTGAATAAGCTTAGATAAGCTTATTATGGCTTATATGAGCTTGTCATTGCTTTATCTGGACTTAATTTGATTTTGTGTCAAAAGTCAATAAATGTCAAAGTTGGGTCTAATTGGAAGTCAAACTCAGTTTTTGGTTAAAAGTTGTTCTTAATCTGATTTGTCATTAAGGTTTAATCAGTATCAGTCTTAGTGTCATACTTTTACTGTGTTTATTTTGAAATGAGTTTTCAAAATGAGTGTTTGGATTAACCTATTTCTCACAAGTTTAAATCATTTAGGAGGATTAGTGATGAGTAAATTGAGTGTAGAAATTAGTTTTAAGTTCTGAGTTATCATTGTTTTTAGTTTTCAAAACCATTCAAGTGTTTTTATGTATTGCACCAAATTTGTCCAAGTCCTTTTTCTGTCCAAACAGTGACTTTTAGCAGTGTTGTTTCAGTTTTCCTACTGATTTTCAGTTGTCCTAAAAATAAATAAAAATCAAAAATAACATTTTCAATAGTTAGTCTTTGTTAAAAAATTTTATTAAGTCATTTCTAATTAGGGAAAATGGCACGAAAAGTCATCAAACTTGCCACTTATTGTCATTGCGTGTAGCGACCTATTTTTTTTCTCATTGTGACACAAACCTTTTTAGATTGTGCTATTGTATGTATCGGTGACTTGTTTTACCTATTGCAACCGGTCATGTTAACGACCGTTAGTGTTTTTATTGCACCGTTAGTCCTTTTCGTCTGTTTTTAACGACCGTTATTATATTATTGCACCGTTAGTCATTTTCGCCCGTTTTTTACACGTTTTCGTCCGTTTTCACACTTTTTCGTCCGTTTTTGCACGGTTTCTTCCGTTTTTACACGTTTTTTTTCGTTTTTACACGTTTTCGTCCGTTTTTAGACGTTTTTGTTCGTTTTTACACGTTTTCGCACGGTTTCGTCCGTTTTTACACGTTTTTGTTCGCTTTTACACGTTTTCATTTTACACGTTATTTTCCTTTTACGTTTCGTCCGCTTTAGACGCTTTTGTTCGCTTTTACGTTTTGCACCCGTTTCGTCCGTTTTACACGCTTTTGTTCGTTTTACACGCCGCACGGTTTCGTCCGCTTTTACACGCTTTTGTTCGCTTTTTACACGCCGTCCGCTTTACACGCTATTTTTCTTTTACACGCCGTCCGTTTTACACGCTTTTGTTCGCTTTACACGTTTTGCACGGTTTCGTCCGTTTTACGTTTTTGTTCGTTTTTTACACGTTTTCGTCCGTTTTACACGTTATTTTCCTTTTTACACATTTTCGTCCGTTTTAGACGTTTCGTCCGTTTTACGTTTTTTTTTGTTTTACACGCCGTCCGCTTTACACGTTTTTCGTTTTACGTTTTGCACGTTTCGTCCGTTTTACGTTTTGTTCGTTTTACATGTTTTCGTCCGCTTTACACGTTTTTTCGTTTTACGTTTTGCAGTTTCGTCCGTTTTACGTTTTGTTCGTTTTACGTTTCGTCCGCTTTACACGGTTTTTGTTTTTTTTCCGTTTTACACGGTTTTTGTTTTACGTTTTCGTCCGTTTTACACGTTTTTCGTTTTACGTTTTCGTCCGTTTTACGTTTTACGTTTTATCCGTTTTACACGTTTCGTCCGTTTTACGCCGTTTTACACGTTTCGTCCGTTTTACGTTTTGTTCGTTTTACACGTTTCGCGTCGTTTTCCGTTTTACGTTTTACGTTCGCCGTTTTAGACGTTTTTGTTCATTTTACGTTTCGCGATTCGTCATCCGTTACGTTTTCGTCCGTTTTACACGGTGTTTTTGTTTTACACGCCGTCCGCTTTACACGTTGCGTTTTACACGTTTTGCACGGTTTCGTCCGTTTTACACGCAAAAAGTGTAAAATGTAAAAACCGCTCAAAAAGGACGAAAACGTGTAAAAAAAAAGTGTAAAAACGGACGAAACGGTCTAAAAACGTATAAAAGGGACGAAAATGTGTAAAAAACGAACAAAAAAGTGTAAAAACGGACGAAAACGTGTAAAAACGAAAATAACGTGTAAAACGGATGAAAACGTGTAAAAAAAAACTTGTAAAAACGGACGAAACGTAAAACGAACAAAACGTAAAACGGACAAACCGCAAAACGTAAAACGAAAAACGTAAAACGGACGAAAACGTAAAACGAACAAAAAACGTAAAACGGACGAAAACGTAAAACAAAAACCGTAAAACGAACGAAACGTAAAACGAACAAAACGTAAAACGGACGAAACTGCAAAACGTAAAACGAAAAACGTAAAACGGACGAAAACGTAAAACAAAAAAACGTAAAACGGACGAAAACGTAAAAACGAACAAAACGTAAAAACGGATGAAACCGCAGTAAACGTGAAAACGAACAAAACGTGTAAAACGGACAAAACCGCAAAACGTAAAACGAAAAACGTAAAACGGACGAAAACGTAAAACGTGCGAAACGTGAAAAACGATAAAAGTGAACGAAACGTAAAACGAACGAAAACGTAAAAAATGTGCGAAACGTAAAACAAACAAAACGTCTAAAACGGACGAAAACGTAAAACGAAAAACGTAAAACGGAAGAAACCGCAAAACGGACGAAAAGTGTGAAACGGACGAAACGTAAAAACGGGCGAAATGACTAATCGGTGCAATAATATAATCACGGTCGTTAAAAAATGATTTAAAAGGACTAACGGTGCAATAAAAACACTAACGGTCTTTAACATGACCGGTTGCAATAGGTAAAACAAGTCACCGATACATACAATAGCACAATCTAAAAAGGTTTGTGTCACAATGAGAAAAAAAATTGGTCGCTACACGCAATGACAATAAGTGGCAAGTTTGATGACTTTTCGTGCCATTTTCCCTTCTAATTAAGAGGTGACTTAATGCAGACACCCTCGGTTTTATTGCTTAATATTTTGAGTCATCTTTCTCTATTAAGTCACAAACAAACAGTTTTAATATGACTTAATGAATTCAGTTTTTTTCATATTAAGTCAATTAAGTCACAAACAAACACCACCTTACTATTCCCAAAACAGAAAAAATCCTAAAAATGTTTAGAGTAGTCTGCTTATAGTTAGAAGTGGAGGTTTAGTCCATTATTGCCCTGCACACCAGAGTTGTTATTTTTTATATCAGTTGAACCTGTAAGTTGGTTGAGTGATTTAATGCTTCCATAGATAGATAGTAGTATAGGTTTAATGTATTTCTCTTAGTGCTAATTTGTTTGCTTATTTTGTTCTGCTTTTCATTCCTATGGTCCTTCATATATGTTGTTTTGATTTATCCATATATGTGCTTATTAGCTTATCTAGCCTAGGTTTGGGTATAATTTAGATGTAGGTTAGCTTAGTTAGATTAGATTTTCCAGCTTTTTAAGTGCTTACTCATTTTTGCAATCTGCTTATTGAGTCTGCACACCTGATGCCATTTGTCCCAATTTGCTTATAGTTTTGATTTTTAGTTCGTTCAATATAAGTCCAAATTAGTTGAAATTCTGGAAATAAGGACTTTGGTTGGTGATTGGTAACTGGATATTTTTAGTTTATTTTTGTGATTTTTCTAAAATAGCTTAATTAGTGCTAGAAGCAGGCTCATTAGGGATGTTTGGCATAACTTTATTAGAACCTGCTATAGTGACTTAGGTATGTTTGGCAAAATAGATTGTCTTTGGTCTTTATTGTCATGTCGATCTTTGGTCTTGATGCTATTGTCGAAAAAGATTATAAAAGAGATTATTTTATAAGCTACATGAAGTAACCTTTATTTTCGAGATTATGGAAGATTATTTTCTTATAATCTTTTATAAGTTATGTTGCCAAACAAGGATTATTTTTTAAGTAGCTTATTTTTTGAAAAAATAAGCATAATCTCTCTATAATCTTGTGTGCCAAACATAGCCTTAATGCTTTTAGTTTGAGCTTTTAGGGTCTGATTCAGTTGCAGTAGCTTATTCTTAGATATTTTAGGTTAGTCTTAGGCTGTAGTAGCTTATTGTAGCTTTTAGTGGCTTATTGCTTATTTTACAAGAGCTTATTACATCAGTTGCATGCCCAAATTATAGATCCTGTGCTCTAAAGTTGTTTCTGTTATTTTCACTAGCTTATCAGTAATATTTTAGAATTTTCTAGAATTCTTCATATTTTTCCATGCTCTTTTGCTATTTTTCTGCATTTAAATTCATTTTTAAGGCACTTTAATTAGCTTTTAATGCAAATAAATTAGAAAAAGGTCAGAAAAATGAAATTTCAGTTTTCTTAGTTTTAGAAAAATAAAAATGTCATAAAAAGTATTTTTACAGAATTTTCATAGATTAAATAGTATTTTCTAGGAATTTAATTAGTTTTAAATAGTTTTAAATTCATAATAATTAGAGAAAAAGTCATAAAAATGTAATTTCAGTTATGAAAATTCTTTTTAGTTAATTTTGATTTTTTAAAAATAGTTTCAAAATTTTCTTGCATGTTTTCATAATTTTTAGTATTTTAAGTCTATTTTCATAATTTTTAGTATTTTTAATATTTTAATTTTAATTTTTTAAAAATAGTTTCAAAAAATTAGTTTTAAATTTCAAATAATTTTTAAATAACATTTTTAGCTGTAGAAAAATAGTAGTTCATTTTCATGGGCTAAAATTAGAGTAGTTGCATTTAATTCGCGTTTTATTAATTACGTTTTTTACGTTTTTAGTTATCTTTTGCATGTTTAGTCGTAATAACTTGTTTTCATCATAGATTCTGTACTTTTAAGTGCTTTTTATTACTTTCCCTTGCACCGTAGTTTAGAAATCATCCAAATTCCTTTTTACCCATTCGAAACCCGAATCACGCGACGTGAGTTGTTAAACTCCATTCATCCCTCGCTAGGAATGATCCGGGGACTTAAACCTAACACGTTTGAGTTACCCAAATACTACACACTTCTCATTATTGATCTCTTTCCGGAATAATCAATACCATTATCATTGAAAAATTCATTGAGATTTGAATTGACAAATTCAGTGCCATTGTCACTTCTGAGTGATTGGATGGGGGTGTTAAACTGTGTTTTGACATAAGCATGAAAATGTTTTATAGTATAGATGTCATGATGTTTGGTTGGGATTAAATATGTCCATGTAGCTCTTGAAAAGTCATCAACAATAGTGAGAAACAGTTTGCATTTATTTATTGTACAATGGTGGTAAGGACCCCATACATCAACATGAATGAGTTTGAACATTGAATTAGCATGAGATGAGCTAGAATTAAAAGGTTAAGCATGATGTTTTGAAAAAGGAAAAATTGTAAATTGGTGATCTAAAGTTGCTTTACTGAATGATAACTGTTTGATGTTTTTGAGTACTTGAGGAGATGGGTGTCCCAATCTAGCATGCCAAACTGAAAAAACTGTTGGTTATCACTGAAGAAAATGCTTTTGATACAGGTTGAGTGGTGGTGGTATTCACAAGTGTAGGTGAAGGTAGAACATATAGGTCACCACTGAGAAGTCCATGGGTTTGGGATCCATCATGGCCCGGGAAAACACAAGTGTTGTAAATAAATGTGATTGATTTTAAGGTGTTTTGAAGTATTTTGCTGACTGAGATCAGATTGTTTTTGAAAGTGGGGATATAAAATACATTGTGTAAGGTGGTATTTGGTTGCAATATGACTGAACCAACCTTTGCGACTTTAGCTGTTTGTCCATTGGGTAGGTGAACAATAATGGGTGTTATGCAAGTGATTATGTTGTGCATGAGTGTGAGTGAAATGCATATATGATCAGTTGCCCCACTATCTATTATCCAAATTTCCTTAGAACCAGAAATGTAATGAGCAATGATTCTTGCCGGTTTACCTGCTATGAAGTTGCGTGATCCAGAAGTAGAGGCCTCTGCATTGTTCTGCATCATCAATAGCACCTGGTTGAGTTGATTCTGTAGCTGGTCCGTTCTTGCAGTTACTGAGTATTCTGGTGGCAGGTTTATGAGGTTTGGAGTGTCAACTGAGGTGGACTCAACTGGAGTGTTTTCGTTTGCCATATCCATGTTAACTGTCCTTGGTCTGTGTTGTGATTGAGCAAGTTGTCTCCTTTGTGGTGGTTGGTATTTTTTGTGCAGGAGATGACCAATTGGATATCCAACAAGTTTGTAGCACTCCTTTTTGGTATGACCCTCTTTACCACAATTTCCACATACAACTCCTACTTTGAAAGTAATTTTTCTATCTTGTATTTGGGTTTGTGATTGAGGATTCTGATTTCTGCTATTCCTTGTAGAAACATAGCTGTTTCTTTTGTATGTGTTCAGGGCAAAAGAGACTGCACTAGTGCTTTGTTTTGGGGCTTCCCTTTGTTTCTCTTCTTGTCTGAGCATACTATAAGCTTTGGCCACTAAGGGTAAGGGTTGTAGCAGTAGGATTTGTCCCCTAATATTAGTGTAACTTTCATCTAATCCCATTAGAAACTGAATGAGTCTCTTCCTTTGATCCCTTTCCCCATTTGTTTTACCATTATCACAAACACACTTGCAAGTATAGTTTTAAGGAGCCTCAAGTGCATTTAGTTCATCCCATAGACCTTTGGGCTTATGATAATACACTTCCACAGAGCAGTTTTGTTGTTTTAGATGAATAATGTCATTGGTTAATTGGTAAATTCTGTGTCCATCTAATTGTGAGTAGTGGTCATGTAACTGATGCCAAAGTGAGTGTGTAGAGTGTACAAAGTTCAGGTTATTCCATATTTGGTCTGAAACTGTATTGAGTATCCATGATATGACCATGTCATTAGCTCTTTCCCAAAAAGATCTAAGTGGTGAGGATGATTCAGGTTCCTCAAAGTCTGCATTAACCAACTTAAGCTTATTTCTAGCACTCAAGGCAATTATCATAAATCTTTTCCAAGTACTATAATTCTCATATCATGTTAACTTCTTTGAGACCAGTATCATACTTAGATGATCATGTGAATGAAAATAGAGAGGATGATTCACTGAGTTAATATCCTCCATTGTATCAGCAGTAGGTGTGCTTGAAGAAGAAGGATTTGAATCACTGTTTACAGTCATTTGTATCCAGAACATGTTGATAAGAAGGTGATGATCTTTGATGAATCAATTGATGATGATTGTGACTGTTCTTGATGATTTTGTTTAGTTTTGATTGTGAGAATTGATAATTGTTGTGTTTTGATTTGATAAATGTGTTTATCTTGTTGTTGTGATCAGAAATCAGTAAGATTTGATCAAGATTGATGGTGAAAAGTGGTGGTTGTGGTTTGTTACGGTTTCCGGAGTTAGTTATGGCGGAATGTGGTGGTGGTAGTGGTGGAGCAGGATATTGCTCTGATACCATGATAAAGTTTGAGTTGGAAAGTGAAATTGTATTTCTGTTATCAAAAGTTGCAATACAAAATGAAATGAAAGGTATATATACAACTTTGATTACTCTATCTAACTTTGACTACTTCTATAACAGACTATGTACTTAGACATATTTACATTTACAATACATTCTTACATCTTGTAACACACAACTAAGCTTGTATCAAGCATCATCTTCATCTTGTGATGACTGGTCTTGTGACTGTAAACATTTTGTACTGAGTGACTTTGAGCAGTAACATTAGTTGCTTGAACTTGAGCTTCAGTAGTCTCTTTACGGTAAATTCTTATTTTTTTTATTATGATTATGATTGCTCGATATCAATATTTGTTTGTATATACCACAATGATTCTTACTTGTGCTTATGTGTTCGGCATCATCAATATCTTGTAAGTTGTTTCCATATACCCATTTAATGTTCTATTGTAATTGTTTGCTTAAAAACTTTTGTTACCCATTTAATGTAATCACTAATAAATTTGTTGTTTTGGATTTAAATGGAAATGAATCGTTTTTCGGATGGACTTATGTACACTGAGTGATGGATAAAATGTTATAAAGCTTTTTGTTTTTTACTTAACCGTCACTTGTGCTGAAATTTGAATCCCTTTTTGACTATGTGATGAATTAAGATATGATCATTGTTCGACCATGTCGTCATTCAGGATGTTCCTTGATCGATAAAGCCTATGTTTGATTCTAACCCTTAAGATGGGCAAAAATAAGTAATTAGGGCCCGTTTGGTTTGTAGATGGGTTTAGAATTTGGATTTAGATTTGGATTTGGATTTGAATTTGATGTAGAAAGAGAAAAAATTTTAAATTAAGTAAGAGTAAATTTAAAAAGTTTATTTATGTTTTTATAAAAATAATATAATAAGAAAATAAGTACAATATATAAATAAAAGAGTAAATTGCAAAAATCGTCTTTAAAGTTTGGCCAAATAGCAAGTTTCGTCCCAAACGTTTAGAAAGTGCAAGGATCGTCCCTGAGAGAAACTTTTGGGGCAAAAATCGTCCCTGGCCAACAACAAATGACTAAAATGCCCTTTCTAAAAGTTTGGGACGAAATCGCAATTGGCCAAACTTTAAGGACGATTTTGCAATTTACTTTTTCTATATATTCGGTTTTCATAAATGATCCTATCTTGTACAAAGTTTTATAATGTTAGTCCCTATTTTTTAACCATCGCCACCCACCGCGACCACTCACTACCACTACCGCCACCACCATCTTCTCCACACCACCGTCACCACCACCACCACCACCCCACCACACATAGCCACCACGTCACCACGTCACCATCCACCACCACTCACCACCACCACCGCCACTGACCACCACCACCATCGCCACCCCACCACCGCTACCCAGTACCACCACCCCATCCACCACCATCGCCACCCACCGACACTAACCACACCACCATCGCCACCCCACCACCGCCACCACCGCCACCACCACCCACCAATGCAATGGTGAGTGGCGGTGGTGGTTGTGCGTGGTGGTGGATGAGGTTGTGTTAGTGGGTGGCGGTGGTGGGGTAGAGATGGTAGTGGTGGCGGGTGGCGGTGGTAGTAGGTGACAGTGGTGGGGTGGAAATGGTGGTGGTGGTAGGTGGCGGTGGTAGTAGGTCGTGGTGGGTGGCGGTGGTGGGGTGGCGATGGTGGTGGTGGTCAGTGGCGGTGGGTGGTGGTTGTGAGTAGTGGTGGATGGGGTTGTGGTAGTGGGTGACGGTGGTGGCTATGAGTGGGGGTGGTGGTAGTGGGTGACGGTGGTGGGGTGGAGATGGTGGTGGTGGCAGGTGGCGATGGTAGTGGGTCGCGGTAAATGGGGATGGTTAAAAAAAAATCGAGACTAACATTGTAAAACTTTGTACAACACAGAGATCATTTATGTAAGAAAACTGAAAATAATATAAAAGAGAGTAAATTGCAAAAAAGGTTTGGCCAAATTGCGAGTTTCGTCCCAAACGTTTAGAAAGGGCATTTTAGTCATTTGTTGTTGGCCAGGGACGATTTTTGCCCCAAAAGTTTTCCACATGGACGATCCTTGCACTTTCTAAACGTTTGGGACGAAACTTGCAATTTGGCCAAACTTTAAGGACGATTTTTGCAATTTACTCTAAATAAAATTAAGAAAGATGTGAGTGCAAAACAGTAAGTGGTGGGACCAAATAGTATTTTTGTCAGAGTTTTTTTATCAAATCTGAATGGTGGTGGTGGGTTTTGAAGATTCCTTTATTTTTGGATTAAAATACTGTACTGTAACCCTTAGAGCATGCACAACAATAACATAAGTTAAAGTTTAACACCGTGCCATGTCAGCGCCACATCAGCTTTAACATTTCACATTAACATCCCAAAAAACACCCACAACAATAACATCCCAAGTTAAACTTTAACATTTGATATTTTCAATTTCAACCCCTAAACTAAAACGAACACTTCATTTATTAAAAAATATATCACATTTAACATTAAAACACAAAGTACATTAAATGTTAAACACGAATTACATTAAACATTAAAACTACAACGAGACTGATGAAAATAAACTACTAAAACTTAATAAAACGAATCAGTAGAGTCCCAACCCTCGTCACTTGAAGAGGAATAAAACTCGCCATTAACGAGCCGAGTCTCCATTATGTCAAAGTAGTTATCTTGAAGATACTGAGCTTCCCTTGCTTCTTGTTCACGACGAGCAGCTTCCTCGTGTGCCTGCTCTTCCATAATCTTCCTATAATTTTCTTCGTCTTGTTCAAGTTGACGAAGAGAAGCCTCACTTAACCCGAATGGGTTGTTTTCAAGATCCACCTGTGGAGTGTTGACAGGTGGAGTTGGAACAATTGGATTGTTCACAGTGGAGAGTTTAAAATACATTTTCGGTTGGAAAACCGAAAGATGATTCGTGTGGTGTTGAGTAAACTTCAAACTCTTTCCGAGTTGGAAAGGCGGTTTAAAGAACTTTTCCGGATTTGGGAATTGTCGAGAGTTGTATACATAGGCGAGTTGATTTTGAATTTGAATAAATCCTCTCATATTTGATTTTTAAATTTCAAATTTGAATTTGAATTTATCCCGCCCAGAGTTAACCAGTATAATTTAAATTTGAATTTGAGTAGGTTGAGGGGGTGTAAGTGAAAATTTATTTGAAATGGTTTAGGGGGTGAAATAATTATTATTATTATTATTATTATTATTATTATTATTATTTTTTAATTAAACGTTAACGCCCCGTTGAGGGGGTAACTTAGCCCATTTAACGCCGGTTTAACGCGCAAGGTGCAATGGCCAACGTCATATAACGCCGGCAATTAACAAGTTAACGACGGTCTCGGCGTTATTATTGGAATTGCTCTTAGACACAAACCAAATGATAGATTTACTCATTAATTCCAAATCTTGAATCCACACCGTCAAACCAGACGGACACTTGTAACGAGTGAGTCCATCAGTTTTACTATTAGTTTAAAAAATCTTATAATATAGGCAGAAAAGAAAGAAAAATACAGGATGTTGGAATTTCAAAATGTTAAAGAGGTTCAAGCTTTTTTGAGATTCGAGACGAGGTAATGATATGAGGCTTATGAGCAACAATTTTATACCTAAATTAAAGAGGTAATGATATGAGCTAAGCGATAATACATAATAATCGAGATGAGGTAGTAGGTTTTCCATCTTCTTTCTTATTTATATTTCTATTCTATCTAATTTCTTAAGTTGTTAATCACTTATTAACTTTTACGATGTTATGTTAGAAATTATGATCACAGAAATCTGAGAGTCGTGCAAATACTTTTAGATTGAAGTATTTCGATGGTTCTATCGAAATCATAAATCGGATAAAACTCAGATTAAGAAACGAGAAAATGTTTTTTTGTTGTTATGAAAACCAAACCAAAAAGGATAATATATATATGACCATCAAAACTGAATGTCGATTGTAACTGCCATAGCAGTTATTTAACCACCAAATCAGTTAAATTTAAGTAGCAGTACTTACTTATTTTAACTAGCAGTATTAATATGTGAAAGCAGTACTAAACTTTAAGTATCAGTACTAACTTGCTATAACCAGCAGTACTAATATATTAAAGCAGTACTAACTCAATACCGAATCAGTTAAATCAAAGGGAAAAAATCAAGTCCATAATTCTGGCAAAAATCGCCTTGACCGCCTGGGCCGCCTCTGGACCACGCTACAGGGCGCCCCGGACCCCGTGATCCGGGGCTTCGACCCCGAATGAAACGTCATACAAGTGTGCACTCCGCACAACCCCAACTTGTTGAACATTTATCACGATTACACATTGGTCAACTAAGTCAATCAATTACATTTAAATCACATTGGTGATGCAAAATCAGCAACGTGTTACAGGATCTTATTATTTATCCAGCACACCTTCTTTGATGAATTTGAAGACACTCTTTCAAAAGAGTTTTAGGTTTGATGGCTTTAAAGATGGAATTGAGGTATTGTAATCAAAATACTATTTGGTTTGCTATCAATATATTAGGTCTAGTTTTGGGATCATTCGTAAATTGTGCAGGTTTTAATGTTTAGGTCTGAGTTTTGTGGTAACATGTCTCCTTCTAAGAACACTTATGAAGGTTTTAATATTTGTTTTAGTCCGATATTTGATTGATTAAAATAACATCTCATTTGTTTTCGTTTCAGCTTTTGTCGAATTGAACAAGTACGTACGTTAGAGCTGTTAGGATTTCCAAGGTATTCCAAAATATTCATACAATGTTTTCAGTTATGGAATTTATTGATTAATATGAATTATTTATCTTTGTTTTCTATGTGTCTGTGTACGTCTAAATGCTATTGATTATGATGGTTATGGAAATAAGTTTACTATTTTTAAGGTTATATCCATAGTGTTTACATAATATTGAGAAATCATACAAGTGCCAATAAACGTTGTTCTCTTGGTTGGCTCAACGTTGAAAAAGTTTACATGATATCTCTTTTGTTTGGTGTTCATGACCAAGCCTGTCATCACTTTTTTGGATATTTATACAAATAACATTAGTATATTGCAAAAGGTATTTTAATAATCTCTCTTTATCTATAATACTCAAACTTAAATTTCTTAGATTTTGCGAGGACATGTTACCGTTATATAACAAGCAATTAGTTATACACATCAAACGACTATTAAATTGTTTAATGGAAACCATTTCGACATCCTAAATTCCCTATTACATAGCTACATCGATCATCTTTGATTTGACTGATTCACTGTAGATATTACTTTGTCATTAAACTTTTACTTGTGTTGAGTTGTCATACATGATGATTATCAGTGATGCCAATGAAAGGTTATCATTTCTTACTGTAAAAAAAAGGTGTTTTCCAAATACTAAAAAAGAAAGTGTTTTCCAATTACTCAAATGTATTACTATGTCATTAGCTCACAATTTTCCAATTAGTCAAATGTGTTAGTAGATTTTTTTACTGTCAATGAAAGATGAACATTTCTTATGGTAAAAAAAATGTGTTTTAAAATAACAAACCTAATTTCATGTACGAAATAGGAAACTAGTGAAATGATCTCTATAAAAGTAAGAAAATAGTAAAGTAACACTCTTTTTGGCGATTGAAGTATTATGTTCATGTTATTCTAATCTAATGTATTCTTATTGTATTCATTAATGTAAGATTTTTCATTTAACTATAAAGCATGATCGGCTACAAAATTTGAGGGGGGGGGGGCACAGTCAAAAAAACAGCAATGGGTTTAAAGTTAACAAAAAGTATAAGTACCGCGTATGAGATTTAGAAGTTAAATGTAGATAACAACTTTAAATTAACTTTCAAACAAATTTCATTAGCTATGCTTTAGCTTTAAGTGTCTCACATTTAAATAGGCAGGATAAGTTATTATGTGTATTCATATTATGATAGGTTATGTTCATTTTTTCCGGCACTCCATTTTTAAAGGTACTTGAATTTGCGTCTAGAACGGATTTACCAATCAATGTGTTTTGAAGTCACTAGGAGCATATCTAAACACTTTCCATTGCCTATTACATTACAGCTAGCTACTTATTACTAATTTTTAAGTAATGTCACGTAGTGGTAAAAACTCTAAGAGAATCCTTTAATATTGATTTTTGTTGAACTTTACCCACGATGCTGAACTTATGGCTCATGAAGGAAGAAATGCAACGCCTAGAAAATTACTTGGCTGGAAAATTAATACAAACAAGGTACCCAACGTCTAAATGCTTGCATTCAAAGTAATTTTTCACTTGTACATTATTTTTTTTAACATTAGGGTGAAATTTGAAAGAGATTGACTCTTCATGGGGTTTGGTTTATGCAAGGAGTGCAACTTTTGGGCAAAGTATTTTGTTTCTTGATAAATTCCGTGACAAGGTATTTTGACTTCTAAGATAATACTATGACTTCTAAATTACAAATGAAAATTGATTCTCGTAACAAAACATACTAAAAAACATCGATCATAAACATTATTGTAGATAAATAAGATGTTTATAGTATTATGGATGTCTTTTATGGCATACTTTTTTATTCTAATGACTCCAACAAATGGAGGTGAGAATTTCAACATGTAGCTATAACTGTTTTAATCATGAGATGTTTTTATTCCTAATGAGTCACTAATGTAAAATTGTAAAGCTATTATCTTTATTTGAAATATATGAACGAGGATCAATAGTTACAACAAGAAAGGGGATTTTCATTACGGGTATAAACTCATTCATGGTTTTTGATAAAGGGAATAAACATATCAATTGTTTTGGTGGTGGTGTATATATACTGGCTGTAAGAATATTACTATATTAGTGTGTAATAGTTAGGATATAAGTTTAGGGGGCTAGTATTAGTTTAGCTCAAACTTAAAGAGGTTAGTCATGTATTAGAAAATCTTGCAACCTCGTCAGTTATAGATTCCTTGTTCACTACGGATTAGGTTTCTTCCCCCTCATTCTCTATAAATAGAGATAAGGGGATGAGGTTTATTTGTACCTTCTTTTCTTGCGCTCGTTTAATAAACATTTTAATGTAAACGTCTCATGTGTGTGTTGGTGCCACTAGACATTAAAGGATCATAATCCTTTGCCTATATTTTGTTGGAGTAGTTCTTTATTCGTGGTTCCGCTCTAGAAATCGATTTGTTGAATTTCTTCCAACAATTGGTATCAGAGCCTCGTTTGAGAAACATGAATCACACAACATGGACAGAGCCAAAACAAGATAAATGAGTGAACCATGTTTGGTTCGTCGGTTACTATGTAGTCATAGGAGAATTGACGACGCGGGTTCGTTAACGGTTGTATTTCTATGGATTTGAATCATAAGATAAAAACGCATAAATCTCGAATCTGACAAGAGGGATCTTTAATTAGATGTTCCAGCAAGGAGATATAGTCTGTTGAAGTTGTTGATGTAGTTGTTGTGTTCTTTGTCATTTTTCCGTTATTTTTTGGCTATCGTTGTGTAGATTACGAGATTTAAAGTTACAAATCGACATTAATTGGGCAACAAGGTTTTTGAAGCTGGTTTTGCAAGGAGGATAAATGATTCAACGAGTGTTATAGGAACTCGTTTTCTTTTGTTACAGGGTTTTTAGAGTTTCGGTTAAAAGAAGGTTACTTGGTGGTGAAGTTTGATCGACTTGAGCATGTGTGTCATTAGAGGGTTTTCTTTGATCGATTTTATTCAAGGTTTTTTGGTTAAGGGTTCTTCTATCCTCAAGGGTTTTGTCGACTAGTTTGTTACTTTGGTTCTAAGTTTCAGGTTTGCTAGGGTTTAATCGACCAAAATTTACTTCAAATGGTTTTTCCTGGTAGCTCTTGAAAGGATTATGTGCAAAGAACAAACTCTTTCACAACTGGCCCTCACGAAAATGCCGAAGGGTCACACTAGTGCACATTAAAAGGAACACGCAAGCAAATAAAATCGAACTAAAGAGGAAATGTGAATATGGTGATATTCTCATCAAGAAGTCCAAGTAAGTTTACAAGCTCAAGTCCGCACTGTACGAACTGACAATGAAATAGAGTTTACGAATCAAACTCTCCAGGGATTCTTCGATTTAGTTGGCATAACTCATCAGAAATCAGCAGCATATAGTCCTCAGCAGAATGGCGTTGTTGAAAGACGAAATCAAACTCTTGTAGAAGCTGCTTGAACGATGCTAACCTCCGCAAATCTTCAATACATCTATGGGCTGAAGTTGTTGCCACTGCGTGTTTTACACAAAAACCAATCTATCATAAACAAGAGATTTAACAAAACCCCATATTACATTCTTCATAAACGCCGTCCGGATGCCAAATACTTATGCACTTTTAATTTTGTATGTTATCCCTTTAATGATCGCGACGACCTTGGCAAGTTGAAGCAGCAAGGGGTTGTAGAAATATTTGTTGGATATTCGTCAAAATCAAGTGCATATCGTATTTACAACCAAAGAACAAAGAAGATTCAAAAGACAATCCATGTGCGCTTTGATGAAGTTGAAGTGATGGCTTCTGATTATGTCAAATCAGGACCGCACTTAATGATGCTTTTGATCAAAATGGATCCGGACCCGTGCCAAAGACTATGACTTTTGAACTAAGCAGTTCAGGACTCGTGCCAAAACCGAAATCATCAACAACCAGAAATACACATATACCAATGAAAGAATTTCTAGTTAGAGAAAATAAAGCAAAGATGTCTTCCATATCTGCTGCAACTCCGATCAATTTGATTAACTACCCAATTGAATGTTCCACAACTGGAGTACGGTACACATTTCACACTCTTAACATATACTTTTGATCTTGACATATGTCATCATCTCAGTTTTAGTCACAAAATTAGTCCCATGATTTAGTCATGAATAAATGCAATTTCGTTTACCCCTCATTCAATATTTCGTTGCATCAATCGTTATATTGGAGTCTTGAATCCACATGATAATCTTGGAAATAATTGTAGCATAATACAAAACTCAATGATAAACATATTGCTAGTAAGATGCTTTTAATACTAAACTAATGAGTATGCGCATGGGCACATGTTCGCCCATCTATTGCTTCAGGAAGTGAGGTGAGACTAGAACTTCAAGCGGAGTTGCTTTGGCGTTTGTGATTCCGGCACTCGCGGTCATATCAACTTCTGCTCCGTTGGGAGTTGACATCTCAAAGTTCTGCAGCAAAGTGGCTAGAACAATGTGTAACATCTGAAGCCCCAAACCCGTCCCGGGACAAGCCCTTCTGCCAACGCCAAAAGGGATATTCAAATGATTCAGACCATATGTTTGGATCACGGTGAAGCTTCCACATGTTGATTAATAGCCATGTGCCTTTTGGGACGTGATACCCGGCTATTGTGCAATCTTTCGAGAAAGCTCTTGGACCTCCTAGAAATGCGGCTGGGTATAGTCGCAATGTTTCTTTTACTATAGCTTGCAGGTACAAGAGATTTTTTATATCTGAATTGTTTACTTGTCTATCCCCACCCACATGTGTCCATAGTTCTTCTTGAGCCTTTTTGAGAACGTGGTTATTGTTCAATAGCAACGAAAGCATCCATGTTAGCATGACAGTGGTTGTATCCGCAATATTGACAATAAGAGTCTACAACATATATAGGGAAGTTAGTATGCATATGCACGTGCAAAAAAAACATATGATCAAGAATAGCATGCATGTCCTGGTAATCTCTAGGTCAAATAAATAAATAGTTGTTGTTTAGACAAAATCACAGCTAAAGATTAGTTTTTATTTTTAAGAGGCCGGGTTGTGATGTGTAGCGTATATGCCTAAACATGTGTGTAATCCTTTCAATGGTTGACAAACGGATTACACTGATTTTCTCTGCTCGTCTCTACCTTTGATCTTATGCATGCTTGTCAATTTATTTGTTAGATATAATATTAAGCACATGAATTAGGCATGTCAACCAATTTTGTATCCATTTTTAAAAGGGTTACTCACCATGCAGGTGGCTTTGATGATCGTATCTGCATCATAGCCCGCCAAGCCATCATCTTTTACTTTCGATATCATCACATCAATGAAATCTCTTTCCACTTTAGTCTCGCTATAATCCCTCTTTTGTCGATGCTCATCCAACCACTTGCCCGCCATGGAGTCGAGTTCAGAGGCAATTCTTTTCATGGTTTTCTTATATCCACCTAAATCAAACCATCCTAAAAAAGGAAGAGCATCTCCTACTACAAACCGTCCTAAGTATTGAAACCATTCTCTCATTAAATCACGACGCTTTTTCATCTCCTCCTCATCTTCACCATCAAGAGCTCCAGTGTAACGTTTTCCGACAACTGTTCTAAGCACTATGTTCATATTCAATTCCCAAAACCATTTCTTCATGTCCACCAAAACTTTTCCTTCCTCATCTCTCTTCTTGCTCCAAAGATGGTGGATGTTTTTAATGGCATTTTCTAGCTCAAACATACGGATATCCTTAAGCTTCTCGAGCTGACTACTAGACAATATCTCTGATGAGATGATTTTACGCATTCCACGCCAATAAGGACCGTATGGAGTGAATGAAAAAGAAGCATAGTTTTGTCCCAAGATCTTTGCAGCGAGGTATCTGGGACGGTCGGAAACACTCGTATCATGGATAGTGAAGATCTCCTTAACAATCTCCCAATTACTCACCACCAAGATTCTACGTATACCTAGCTGCACGGTGAAGATGGGTCCATATCGGTCAGCCATGGATGCCAAAGCTACATGAGGAAGACCTGATGAGCCATTAAAAAGGTTAAAGTGGCCTATTATGGGCCATGCACCACCTGCTTTTGGTGCATTTGTAGTGTTTTTGTAAATGAATGAGAGGCAGTAGATTAGAATTATGGCTAAACCTCCAACGATGAGAGTATAGTTTTCTTGCAAAAGAAGAATATTCATGATGAAGGTATAAGTTTGGGCTATGGTACGTCGTGATATTTCATTTCGTTATATATATGGCCCATGTTATTATTGCATTTTCTAGCCAGTGATATGATTCGATCATGAGTCGGTATCTATTGATAAAGACAAGCAATAGACTCGAACTCGATCTGTTGGTGGTGAATGGTGATACGTATCTTCATTTTGTATCGCTACTAATTATAGAAATTCAGTTTCAATTTTTGTTTCTAATTATAGAAATATAAATCCTAATAATACACAACGTAGAAAATTCTAAATGATGACAAACCGCGGACGTTGGATTTGAACCTGATAAGGCTAAAGTTGCTAAATTCCAATTATACGGATTGATTGATCATAAACGAAAGAGACAGGTGAAATTAAGAAAGACATGAGAATTGACAAATTTTTAAGTGAACATATGGTAATATGTTTGATATAACAATCAAAGAATATCAGTAAATTGATTTACAGGCCAATTAAAGAGAGATGCCGTAAAATGTTTTTATACCTTCGTCTTTACCATTAACCTACACACTTGTATTCATATTTTATGATTAATCTTTTTCAAGGGCGTCGCATTGATTTGGGTGGTTCGGTACGAAACTACGAATGATGCCCCGTAAATCACAAAAAGCTTAACTATTATAGAAAATTCAAAACATAATATACTTAGACATGTATAAATACTGATGGACATATACTAAATCGGAGGCCCGCTAACATAATATTTAGAAAAGGTTATAAAATTTCAAGTCATACATGTATAAATACTAATGAACATATACTAAATCGGAGACCCCTCATAAATGGTGGCCTTGTGTAGATGGCCCACTTACACATTCTAATCACCGCCACTGGATTTTCTTCATAGATCGATGTATTTATTATCTTGAAAATGGATGTTATAATATTAAAGAGAGTTAAATAAAATGACTAAATATGTACTTAATTCGTACTTAAATGTAGGTGTTATGCATAAGTAGGTGTTGAAATCAGACTTATGGCCCGTTTGGTTTGTTGCTAGAAATGACAATGGGTATCGGATTTGGATGGGATAGAATGACAATAGATATGAAAAAGTGTATCATTACGATTGTTTATATTTGGTTGATAAAATATGGTATGAAAAAGTGTATAGATATTTGAATTTTGCAGTAAAAAAAAGAGGAGCCCGCGGGAATGGATGTCATAGACACCAAATTGATGTGTAATGAATCTATGACTATGATATACTCATTTCATTATCGGGCCCACAAACCAAACACCCACTATGACTTTAAAAGTCATAGTCTCATTTCCATAGGTACCAACCAAACGGGCCCTTAAATTTAGTCGGAATCAATCATGCATGTCTAATTGTCAAAAATCAACTTGAAATAACCACCCTCATAAAGGCACTCGCATCAACCTCACAAAGATTTTAATGAGTAGGATATTCACAGAGGCGCTACAACTTTAAAAACAGACTTATCGTGGCCATACTATTATCCAATCATATATCGTTTTGCAACCTATAATAAAATCTTTTGATGAACGACAACCATTGAAACATAGTGATACGTGTGGTTTAAAAACTTGTTTTCTGCTTCACTTTCCTTATCTGCTGACACAAATCTCTATGAATCCTGTTAAACATACACAAATCAGCATCCATGCTAGATTGCATTAATCTAAAAAGTTAAGGGTTCACTAATTTACATGATAAAAAGGCAGAAGTTTTAGAAGACGTACACAATTGATTATCAAGCAAGTAAAATTAAAAAAAGGGATTCCAATAACGACTTACATGCCGATATTGATCCAAAGTTTGTGTAACTTATGATAAACACATCTTTTAACCCAAATAATATTGGCAACATTGATTGAAACCAAAATCTCCCTAATCTGTAAAAGTGCAACTTATGGTAATGGAAAGCACACGTAAAGCTGTCTCTTGACTTTGCTATATGTTAATCTCTATACACATTTTCTACATTTTAAACTTATGAGATTATGTTATTTATTTTTAATATATATTTAGTTCTAAGACCTTGATTTTGGTTCAAAGATCTATGATGTGTTCTCTTATACTATTGTTCTAAGAACAAGTTTGTAAGTCTATAAAAAAGAAAACTGAGATTGGTTTCTTTTCTTTTTCGTTGTATCCTTTTTATTTCGAGTGTATTTGGTGGTGTTGTGGAGACGAGTTGTTGTTAATATGTTATTGGCGACGTGATGGTAGGATATATGAAAGTAGATAAGAGGAGATGGGTTAGGTATATTGGTTGTTGATATGCTTAAGTTATTGGTTTAGATGTTGAGTCTCTTTGGTTTTCTTTTCGTTTTATTTGAACCGATGAAGATGTAGATCTGAGGTCTAAACCTCGCTATTTGACTGAAGCTATTTAGTTACATATGGATATGGATTGATGCCGTTAGTAAATTTGGACCAAACATGAAATGGGTATTTACTTTTGGACGAAACCCGAAACTTTGAAAAAAAAATTGACTGAAAGTGAAATAACTGGAAAGCCAGAAAGACAAAAAATGTAGTTAAATTTGGACCAAACATGAAATGGGTGTTTCACTTTTGGACCAAACCCGTAATTTTTTAAAAGATTGGAATGAAAGTGAAATACCCGGTAACCCACAAGGACCAAAACTGTAGTTAGGAATGACATGTGTCAAAATATGGTTGAGTTACCCAATAATATAGTAGCCTTTGGCTTTTGGACTTTTGAAAGTGTTAATACAAATAAACCGTAAAAACGTTTATTAATATTTTGCGATCTCTTTGTGTTTTGTTGATAACAAATACAATGTTATCTTAAGTACAATTATAAGGATACATGTCATTTTTGTAAAGCATTTACATATAGCTATTTTAATACAAAAATGTTGTAATTAATTATTTGTTGTAATAGTTTATTAGGATGGGTAAAAACCACAACTCATGGACCATAACCCATAGATCATAACCCATACCCAAGTTGATTAGATACAATGATACTTTAGATACATTGAATCTAAGGAAACCCATGGACCAACCCATAACCCATGACCCATAACCAAAACCCATGGGCAAAAAGGAGCGCCCCACGGATCCCAGGATTACACTAGACGGATCCCAGTGGGAGGGATCCGTGGGATCCGGGAATAGTGGAAGAAAATTGCATATAATTCATTCTAACTCACCCTCTTCTTACTAAATCTCTAAAACACTCTCATTCTCTTCTAACATATAGATCACTGATCTAGAGAGTTGTTCTTCTTTCTTTCTATTGTGATTCTCATATAGGTCCTTCTCAAGGCGAGATCAAGAGATTCTACAAGTCATCCAAGCAAGGGTCCTTGATTGATTTGTCACTCCCAAGATTTACATAGAATAAGATCTTGTATTTGATATTTCACATATTTGTTGTGTAATAGTCGTGTTGGTTTGGTCTACCGTTGTCACAATTCTCAATTTCCGGTCATTTCTCATACTCCATATTCATCATTTCATAAAGGTTCGTGCATGGTTTTACATTTCACATTAAACGTTTATTTTCTTATTAAATAAACGCTATCGCGTAAGTTATTATTTTGAACATTTAACCCGATACTTCCAAAAATTATCCCGATATATTTTTATACTTACATTTAGTTTATAAAAACTATATTTTGAGTTTACCTAGTGTTTTAAATTTATTTTGTATATAAATCGTTAAATTTATATTATTACGACAATTTTCTTAAAAACTACACGATAATTATTATATCACTCAAATTTTGCAAGAAATGTATTTTTACAATTTTTATGATCTCATTATACTTTACTTTGATCTATTAAAAATTACTTTTACCTAAAACTACCTTAAATACACTAATGTATATACAATCTTACAAGTTATTATTAACTACACATGTTACTTACATTTTTTAACAATTATACACAATATATAAAAAAAAAAAAGTATTTTTACAAATACTTCCCCCCTTGGCCGACCAAGGGGGGGTATGCAATTAATGATTGGTAAATTTTTCTAACTTGTATAGTTTTATACTTCACCTAAACTTTCACTCATTCATTCATCTCATTTATTCAAGTTAGTAAAGTGTTTTCTCTCTTGTTTTTCTTCCTCCAACCGGTTCTACATAGGTGCTAGAAGAGATCATAAAGTTTTTCCATAATCAAGTGTTTAACAATCTAGTTACACTCTTATTAAAGGTTTTGAAATAAAAACCTAGAGTGTTTAGGTTTTATCCTTTGTTCTTATCACCTCATCAAGTAACTAGTAAGCATATCACTTTCATTTTACATCTTTCATTTTCATTTCATATCTATTTCATCATTTTTGAGCAAAGCATGCAAGACTTATGGATATTTATACCATTTTTACATTTTTTTTTGAGTTATACATATATAAGTCATCCTATAATTTATCCCTTGTTATATATTAGTCTTGATGATGTTTAGGAACCCATGACACCCTAAGAAGGTGTATGGTAGGATTAGAATAGCTTTGGAGTTGTTTTGAAGGGATTGGAATAGGTTTAGTACGAGAAAAACTCTTTTCGACAAGTCTAAAAAGTGGTCTGATCTTATTTTGTAATTCTGGAAAAACGACAGTAGACATAAAATTTTTGGCCTAGATATTTAGAAAATATACTTTAAAACGAATCCGTGGCCGCTTGAACGGATTAAAACGGAGCTATAATGAAGAAGTTATGAATTTTTCAAGTTTGACGACGAAATATATATTATCCTGAAATTTCAGCAAACTATTTTTGTTTTGTACGAGTCAAAAACGAGTCTTAAGCGTTATAAATAATTTCGACTTATCAAAAATATATTAGTATACTTTGATACGAAGCTAGGGACGTATAATACGTAGAAAACGGATTTGTAACAACTAAAATATACACGTTTTCATAAAATTGCCGTAACTTTATTATTTACGAAAAACTATCTTATTTTTATTAGCCAAGTGTTACGGTAAACAAAACGACCATATTGAAGGCTATTTTTAACGTTGACGTAGAACTTTTTATAAAGTGATGTCTTCTAGTAAAAGTAAGTTCGCCAAGCATATTTTCCAAAATGTCCAACCGTTTGTCAAGCGGAGTTGTAACGAATAAAATATAGTCACTCAAACTTGGCGAAAACCACCCTTAAACTATATTTTCTTTGTGATTAAGACCTCTAGGATGGAAACTTAAATACTAAAACTTTGAGATAATAACACAAGCTTTCCAAAACTGTTGAGTTCGTTTCTAACACTCGGTTTGCACCATTTTGCGACTATCATAGGAGGTTGTTTCAACGTAACTACTTGTAGAGTACTTTTAATCTGACGGGATGTCATAAACATATATTTTGACGATAAACATTATTTCCAAAACGTACAAGTGGTATGAATATCATATGGGTTTGCATTCACCACAACATATCATAATTCAAATCATAACATTCATTTTAGGTCGCGGATAGTTTCCGAGCCTCATTTTCGTGCACTTCATTTTGTTAGCATATCAATCACACCAGGTCGCGGATAGTTTCCGAGCCTCATTTTCGTGCACTTCATTTTGTTAGCATATCAATCACACCAGGTGAGTTCATACCCCGCTTTTACTTGTTTAAATTCCTATAAACTATTTGGGGCGAGATACATGCTTATTTATCAAAACATTTAAACTCTTTTGCCAAACAACATTACTTATACTTTAGACTTGGTGCGTGTAGCGACTAGACTTAAACAAACATCCCATCATTTATATGTTGGAAGGCCATTTATTTGGATACTGACCTAACGTGAGTCGTTGGAGGAACATGATAGTACTATCGGTGGCGCCCCCCTGGGTCCTTGATGACCACAGGCATTTATATGTTGGAAGGCCATTTTATGGATACTGACCTAACGTGGCGTTGGAGGAACATCCCAACACGAGTTGTTGGAAGACCCTTGTGGTGACATTTATACTTTTAACTACCTTATTGCGCATATTCAAGATTGTCATTCTACTTTAGGCAATGGGTTGTGAACACACAGGTTGCAAGTTTTGTATGGGCGGAACTTGGGCCGGGTGGATTTACAATGCCTTTCTTTGTGTGAGCATTCTCAAAGTATTTTAGATCATTTTATTACAAACTTATGAACTCACCAACCTTCGTGTTGACACTTTTAGCATGTTTATCTCGGTCTTAAGATGATAGCATTTCATGGAGCTTTTGGGTCACATGGCATACATTGAGTCTTGTGCTTTTAACAATTACCATTCGACATGTTTTGTAAACTCTTTATGTATTATCAAACTTTGTGATTTCTTGTTGTGTAAACTTTAACATAAGTAATTGAATGGTAAACTTTTCAAAACGTCTCATTATAGAGGTCGTTTTCAGTATCCATACTTTGTGCTATGACGTCATACCCCAATGACACTATCGTTCATTGCGATATTTTGGGGTGTGTGATTAATATCGAGCCTTGGTTATAGAGAACTAGGTTGAATTTTAGTTCCTAGACTATAACCGCTTTCATGTCGATCCTTTCTTTTCCTATCACCTTACACACTTTTCGTGCGCATATGTTTTCGCAATTTAGACTAGACCCACCTCATTAGATAACATGGTTTCCTTGTACCGATGGGGAGTCCCAAAATCTAGTTGAGTCATCGAGATATGGAGCTCGATAATAAACACTTATCTAACTTGATCTCGTGAGTTCTTGTTTGATGAGACACGAGATCGAGCTAAATAAGTGTTACTATATAGTTGTATAGATTTGATGATTTTGCCCGAGGATGGGAGTTCTCTTGAGGATACTTTGGGAAGCTGCATGGCGACCAAACCTCATCGTGACTTTAGCACCTAAAGGAACTTCCTATACACCAATTGCGACTCTCCATAGATACCTACCCTAAATTCCTCCTCCACCATTTAGAATCGGATGATAGACTGGCTACCTATTTAAGTAACACCAATCGCCGAGACATGTATGCTTGGTGGTATGTACATGTGTGAAATGAGGCAATTATAATTATGGTGGCCAACATAATTATAAATGCGTCACAACCCACGTGGACATATGCGACCACGCATACGTAGATCGGTGTGGGTACACCTTAGGAACCAATTTGTGGCGTGGTATTATGTTTGAGGACGTTAAGTATAGACATTGGGAATTCAACGGGTCTTTCCCTTGCAGAGATCATGGCACCAAAGAGGTAACACGCAAGACCGGCCGGTGGTGCGGCACCGAGGTGGAATGACGGTGGGCGTGGAGGTAGAGGAGGTGGTAGCGACGTGGGTAACAATGACAACAACACTGGCGGAAACCACGATTTTGCCGCCATCATCGCTCAACAACTTCAAATCTTACTTCCCACTATTGTCACACAAGTTGGAAATCATATGAATAACTCGGGAAACCACGGAACGGAAGGGCAGTCTTGGCGACACCAACAATGTAGTTGGCGGTAACAACAACAACAACACCAACAACAACAACAACGTAATTGGATGCACATATAAGGAATTTTCGGCATGCAAACACGTGGAGTTTGATGGTATAGGAGGTGCTTTGGCGTATACTCGATGGGTAGAGAAGGCAGTCGATGATCGACATCGACAATTGTGCCACACATCGGAGGGTGAAGTATCTTGCTTGCTATCGGAAAGGCATTGACATGGTGGAACACACAACTACGAGCTAGAGGCGGAGAGGCAACTATAGGTATGACATGGGACTAATTTAAGGCGTTATTGAAAGAGGAGTCTTGCCGGACAATGAAATGCGAAATTGGAAGATGAATTTTATCACCACTCTATGATAGGGGTGGTCACGCACCTACTGACCGATTTCATGAGTTAGCGGACTAGTTCCTCATCTAGTTACCCCGAGTCCAAGAGAATCTCGAGGTACACATATGGTCTTGTCCCCAAATCCGTGGAACCGTGAAAACAACCGAGCCGTCTACAATACAAAGTGCAATACTAAGGCGGGAACCACGATGGACGAGATGGTTAGAAATGGTACGTTGAAGAGCGTTGATAAGAGGAAGGAAGCAAGTGGGTCGAATAAGCGAGATAGGCGTGGTAGCGAGACAACAAAAGGGCAAGAGTTTTGTGGCAACTGTATCGAACAAAGAGAGTATGCGGTACACATCCCAAATGTGCTAAATGTGCTTATCATCACCAAGTCCAAGCCACGCCGCTTATGTACAATATGCAATCGGTCGAGTCATTTTAAAGCCGATGTAGAGGCGTGCAAGACCAATAACAACGGTTAACACGGGCAACATGAGGAATAACCAAAGGACTTGCTACGAGTGCAATAGCCGAATCACTAACGGAATAATTGTCCTCGGTTGAATAAGCCACCGATGCAAGCTCCTCAGGCGTGGCAATTGAAGGAAATAACCCAAACCACGTACTCAATATCGGTCCACCCCAGGTCGAGCATTCTATATAGGGACCGAGGAAGCCCCATAATGCGAATGGGCAGTGCGTTTTCCTAGACCATCAAGTGATCCACCGTATTATTCGATTTAGTGAGTCTCATTAGATAAGAAACTTAGACGCGTAAGTTTTGGCTTAAGCACTTTGACCATACATCCCGATTTCGCGAACCCTAAGGAAGACCTTTAAGTATCATCGATTGAATCGCGAGGACGCGATTCCTCTAACAGGGAAGAATGTCACAATTCTCAATTTCGGTCATTTCTCATACTCCATATTCATCATTTCATAAAGGTTCGTGCATGGTTTTGCATTTCACATTAAACGTTTATTTTCTTATTAAATAAACGCTATCGCGTAAGTTATTATTTTGAACATTTAACCCGATACTTCCAAAATTATCCCGATATATTTTTATACTTACATTTAGTTTATAAAACTATATTTTGAGTTTACCTAGTGTTTTAAATTTATTTTGTATATAAATCGTTAAATTTATATTATTCGACACTTTTCTTAAAAACTACACGATAATTATTATATCACTCAAATTTTGCAAGAAATGTATTTTACAATTTTATGATCTCATTATACTTTACTTTGATCTATTAAAAATTACTTTTACCTAAAACTACCTTAAATACACTAATGTATATACAATCTTACAAGTTATTATTAACTACACATGTTACTTACATTTTTAACAATTATACACAATATATAAAGAAAAAAAAGTATTTTACAAATACTTCCCCTGGCCGACCAAGGGGGTATCTGATTAATGATTGGTAAATTTTTCTAACTTGTATAGTTTTATACTTCACCTAAACTTTCACTCATTCATTCATCTCATTTATTCAAGTTAGTAAAGTGTTTTTCTCTTGTTTTCTTCCTCTCCAACCGGTTCTACATAGGTGCTAGAAGAGATCATAAAGTTTTTCCATAATCAAGTGTTTAACAATCTAGTTACACTCTTATTAAAGGTTTTGAAATAAAAACCTAGAGTGTTTAGGTTTTATCCTTTGTTCTTATCACCTCATCAAGTAACTAGTAAGCATATCACTTTCATTTTACATCTTTCATTTTCATTTCATATCTATTTCATCATTTTTGAGCAAAGCATGCAAGACTTATGGATATTTATACCATTTTTACATTTTTTTTTTGAGTTATACATATATAAGTCATCCTATAATTTATCCCTTGTTATATATTAGTCTTGATGATGTTTAGGAACCCATGATACCCTAAGAAGGTGTATGGTAGGATTAGAATAGCTTTGGAGTTGTTTTGAAGGGATTGGAATAGGTTTAGTACGAGAAAAACTCTTTTCGACAAGTCTAAAAAGTGGTCTGATCTTATTTTGTAATTCTGGAAAAACGACAGTAGACATAAAATTTTTGGCCTAGATATTTAGAAAATATACTTTAAAACGAATCCGTGGCCGCTTGAACGGATTAAAACGGAGCTATAACGAAGAAGTTATGAATTTTCAAGTTTGACGACGAAATATATATTATTTCGAAATTTCACAAACTATTTTTGTTTTGTACGAGTCAAAAACGAGTCTTAAGCGTTATAAATTATTTCGACTTATCAAAAATATATTAGTATACTTTGATACGAAGCTAGGGACGTATAATACGTAGAAAACGGATTTGTAACAACTAAAATATACACGTTTTCATAAAATTGCCGTAACTTTATTATTTACGAAAAACTATCTTATTTTTATTAGCCAAGTGTTACGGTAAACAAAACGACCATATTGAAGGCTATTTTTAACGTTGACGTAGAACTTTTTATAAAGTGATGTCTTCTAGTAAAAGTAAGTTCGCCAAGCATATTTTCCAAAATGTCCAACCGTTTGTCAAGCGGAGTTGTAACGAATAAAATATAGTCACTCAAACTTGGACGAAAACCACCCTTAAACTATATTTTTCTTTGTGATTGAGACCTCTAGGATGGAAACTTAAATACTAAAACTTTGAGATAATAACACAAGCTTTCCAAAACTGTTGAGTTCGTTTCCTAACACTCGGTTTGCACCATTTTGCGACTATCATAGGAGGTTGTTTCAACGTAACTACTTGTAGAGTACTTTTAATACGACGGGATGTCATAAACATATATTTTGACGATAAACATTATTTCCAAAACGTACAAGTGGTATGAATATCATATGGGTTTGCATTCACCACAACATATCATAATTCAAGTCATAACATTCATTTTAGGTCGCGGATAGTTTCCGAGCCTCATTTTCGTGCACTTCATTTTGTTAGCATATCAATCACACCAGGTCGCGGATAGTTTCCGAGCCTCATTTTCGTGCACTTCATTTTGTTAGCATATCAATCACACCAGGTGAGTTCATACCCCGATTTTACTTGTTTAAATTCCTATAAACTATTTGGGGCGAGATACATGCTTATTTATCAAAACATTTAAACTCTTTTGCCAAACAACATTACTTATACTTTAGACTTGGTGCGTGTAGCGACTAGACTTAAACAAACATCCCATCATTTATATGTTGGAAGGCCATTTATTTGGATACAGCCCAACGTGAGTCGTTGGAGGAACATCCCAGCATTTATATGTTGGAAGGCCATTTTATGGATACAAATTAACGTGGCGTTGGAGGAACATCCCAACACGAGTTGTTGGAAGACCCTTGTGGTGACATTTATACTTTTAACTACCTTATTGCGCATATTCAGGATTGTCATTCTACTTTAGGCAATGGGTTGTGAACACACATGTTGCAAGTTTTGTATGGGCGGAACTTGGAACTGGGTGGATTTACAATGCCTTTGCTGTGTGAGCATTTCTCAAAGTATTTTAGATCATTTTATTACAAACTTATGAACTCACCAACCTTCGTGTTGACACTTTTTAGCATGTTTATCTCAGGTCTTAAGATGATAGCATTTCATGGAGCTTTTGGGTCACATGGCATACATTGGAGTCTTGTGCTTTTAACAATTACCATTCGACATGTTTTGTAAACTCTTTATGTATTATCAAACTTTGTGATTTCTTGTTGTGTAAACTTTAACATAAGTAATCGAATGGTAAACTTTTCAAAACGTCTCATTATAGAGGTCGTTTTCTGTATCCATACTTTGTGCTATGACGTCATACCCCAATGACACTATCGTTCCGCTGCGATATTTTGGGGGTGTGACAACCGTGTTACGGACTCGGTATTTAGCTTTGTACCGGAAAAAGGTGTAAGCAACGTTGTGAAGGCTTCTCCGCCAAGTGAAGGAGTTTGTTGACATAGTGTTTGAACTCTCGAGTAGGTGACTCGGGGAGTTGAGTAGGGCAAGGAAGGTGTCCTTGTAGCCGAACCACTATACATCGGTTGTGTCCTTTCTATCCCATTGCTTTACTTTATTTACTTGCTTTATCCTTAGATCTATACTTTCTCTACATCCATAAGATCTCACATATTAACGAATATAAAGTTTTTGAAACTAACTTAAAATCGGCAAAACTATTCAACCCCCCTTCTAGTTTTCCACAATTGACATCAAGAGCTAAGTTTATAAAAGTTTTAAAGTAAAATTGTATTTCAAAAAACTTTTCTATCACTATGGGTTCTGAAAATTATAAGGAAGGGCAATGTATGCAACGACCACCACTACTTGAAACTAATGGTTTTATATATTGGAAAAATAGATTCGAAACATATGTGAAATCTAAAGATATTGATGTTTGGTACATTATTGTTGAAGGAGATTTTGAGGCTACCTCAAAAGATGATAAAGGGAATTTAGTGGAGGTAATGTGGTGTTTGGAAATAGCAAAAGTAGAATCATCGGTAAAGGTACGATTTCTAACAAATCTCTAACCATTAACGATGTGTGTCACGTAGAAAACCTAAACTTTAACCTCTTAAGTATAGGACAAATATGTGATAAAAAGTGCAATGTACTTTTTACCGAAACCGGTAGTAAGATATTAAAAAATGGTATAACCATAGGAAGAGGTATTAGGAAACATGGAGTCTATGTCATTAAAATCGGTAATGAACCTAAAGACAAACTATGTCTTACCTCTATGGATGATACTTCGACCTTATGGCATCGAAGATTGGGTCACGCCAACATGCGACTTCTTCAATCGCTATCATCCAAAGATCTAGTAAGAGATCTACCTAAGTTAAAATATGAACATCAATTTTGTGATGCTTGTAATGTAGGAAAACAAGTTCATTCTAGTCATAAAGCTAAAAACATGGTGTCTACAACTAAGTGTCTAGAATTACTACATATGGATTTGTTTGGTTCATCCGCTATCCAAAGTTATGGAGGCAACTACTACACTTTGGTCATAGTGGATGATTACTCTAGGTATACATGGACAAAATTCTTAAAGAACAAAACGGAAACCTTTAATTATTTTGAAATATTAAGCAAAAAGATCCAAAGGCAACTAGGAAGTCCTATAGTGTCTATTAGGATGGATCATGGTAGGGAATTCGATAATGAAGTGCAATTCGGAGCTTTTTGTGACGCTAATGGTATTACTCACAACTTCTCGGCTCCACGCACTCCACAATCGAATGGGGTAGTAGAAAGAAAGAATAGAACCCTACAAGAAATGAGTCGAACCATGCTTAATGAACAATCCATACCTCAAAAGTTTTGGTGTAATGCCGTTGATACTTCAACGTACATACTCAATCGAGTCTTAATTAGACCAATCTTAGGTAAAACTCCATATGAGTTACTCCGAGGCAAAAAGCCTACGTTAAATCACTTTAGAGTCTTTGGAAGTAAATGTTTTATTCTTAACACTAAAGATTACCTTACAAAATTTGATCCTAAATCAACCGAAGGTATCTTTCTAGGTTACTCTCCAAATAGCAAAGCTTACGTCATATTAAACAAAGAAACAATGAAGGTAGAAGAGTCATTAAATATAAAATTTGATGAAAGTCCACCCAAACCCTCTCCACCTCTTGTCGATGACGAGATTGTAGAAAGTAAAGCTATAGTAATAAAGAAAAAGATATATGAAGAAGAACCTTTAAATGATGAAGTCATAAACATTAATGATTCCAAAGATCACCCCGTAGATAAGGTCATAGGAAAGCTAAACGAAAGAACATTAAGGTCACAAGTTCAAAACCAAAGTAGCTTGTTTTGTTTCGTTTCAACCAAAGAACCTAAGAATACTCAAGAAGCCATAAAATATGAGAGTTGGGTAATGGCTATGCAAGAAGAATTGAATCAATTTGTTTCTAATGATGTTTGGACACTTGTCCCTCCACCTAGTAATCAAACCATAATAGGAACCAAATGGGTTTATAAAAACAAATTAGATGCAAACGGAGTAGTGTCTAGGAACAAGGCTAGACTCGTTGCCCAAGGGTATAACCAACAAGAAGGAATAGACTTTGATGAGACCTATGCCCCCATGGCTAGATTAGAGTCTATAAGAATACTTCTTGCGTATGCTTGTGGTAATGATCTAAAGCTTTATCAAATGGATGTCAAAAGTGCTTTTCTAAATGGTTTCATTAATGAAGAAGTATATATAGCTCAACCTCCGGGCTTCATCGATTTTGAAAAACCTAAACATGTGTATAAATTAAAGAAAGCCATTTATGGTCTTAAACAAGCTCCAAAAGCTTGGTATGATAGACTTAAGTAATTTTTAATTAAACACAACTATACCATGGGGTTAGTTGACAACACACTTTTTACTAAGAAAAGAGAGTCACATATAATCATAGTACAAATATATGTAGATGATATTATATTCGGATCCACTTGTCAAGACATGTGTGATGATTTCTCTAAGATCATGCATGACGAGTTCGAGATGAGTATGATGGGAGAACTTAGTTTCTTTCTTGGTCTACAAATCAAACAAGTAGAAGATGGTATCTTCTTTAACCAATATAAATACATAAAAGAGATGTTAAAGAAATTCGGTTTAGAAGAGTCAAAACCAATTAGGACACCAATGTCATCCGATACCAAACTCACTAAAGATGAAGATGGAGAATCCGTAGATAATACTAAATATCGTGGCATGATTGGTAGTCTTCTCTACCTCACGGCTAGTAGGCCGAATATCATGTTTAGCGTTTGCTTATGTGCTAGGTTTCAAGAAGACCCTAAAACATCACACCTAGAAGCCGTAAAAAGAATATTTAGATATATTAAGGGTACAACACAATTAGGATTATGGTATCCTAAGGGCACAGGAGTAGAAACAATTGTATATGCAGATTCTGACCATGCAGGTGATTACGTTGATAGAAAAAGTACAAGTGGGGTGTACTTTTATGGGATGTTGTACATTTAACATCTTGGTTTTCTAAGAAACAAACGGCATTAGCAATATCAACAACCGAAGCCGAATACGTCTCCGCCGGCAAAGCATGCCAACAAGCACTATGGATGAAACAAGCGTTAGTTGACTACGACATTCATCTAAGCAACATAGCCATTCTATGTGACAACAAAGGTGCCATCGACTTAAGCAAGAATCTGGTATTGCATTCTCGCACAAAGCATATAGAGATTTGTCATCACTTCTTAAGAGATAATGTTCAAAAGGGGAACATCTCTATTGAGAAGGTAGCATCCGAAGACAACATAGCCGACGTCCTCACCAAACCGTTGAAGCGGGAACAATTCAACCTACTTCGTCTTGGTCTTGGTCTCATGGAACAAACATCGTAATTTATTTTACTCTACAAGGTATGTAAACACTTTCCTTCTTCTTTCTGAGTCTAGGATCTCTATTTCACACGCAACTCACAAATAATACGGGAATTTTCAAAACCCAAGATAAGTTTTTTCACTTATAGTCTTCTTATTTTTTTTAGTACAAGTTGCAAACACATAATTACATACACATTTTCAAAAGGATAAGACGGATTTTATTCACACAAAGAAAACCTCTTTTCAAAATGTTTTCTAAAAGGATGACACCTTCCCATATCAATTTCACAAAAGCAATTTCTCACGTCTAGGACAAATCGCTTTTTCATTATTAATACAAAGTAAAAACCCGTTTTCATTGCATCTCATGTCTTGCTAAAGGAGATACACAACTAATATGTATTTTCGGGTACATTCGTTTAAGCAACAATGAATTAGGAGCATTGATAACACTAAATTACGTACTCAAGTACTAAATATGTGTTTTCGTATCTCAATAGGATGCTTTTCTACTTCTAGTTTTTTTTAGGGGTCGAGATAATCGCAACTCCAAATAGTTTACATATAGGCACACACTAGGCAAAAATATTCCCAAAAAGAAAATTTTGTGCTGCCTGAATCACCAGACCCGCGGATCCCAGCCTGATCCCTCAAGGGAAGGATCCATGGGATCCGTGAGACAGAAGCTGTTTTAACTTATATTTTTCTCACTTTGGATGAAAAATCCACATTTGTTTTATTTTTTGGAGTATGATCTTTAATGCTTGTGTTCTCATGATCACATGCCTTAAATTCATATCTAATCGTTAGATTTTAATCCACATTTTGGGTCAAACATTCATTACAATGATTTGTTTTTCTATATATAGAACTTCCAAAATGCTTGCATAATCCATCTCATCTCCACAAACACACTACACCATGTCATTCACTAACTCTTTAGATGAATCACCTAGTACAAACAATCATCTTCATGAAACCCAAATCTTTGTACTTCCACCTTCCAAAATACCAAAATCAAACTCTAGGATATCCGCACGGATTAACATCCGATCTTGTTGCTTAGGAAAACCATCATCATATGGCTCATCACCATCAACTAACTCACCAAAAGATGCTTCCATTATAGCACCTCCTTCATCACCAATGAGTACACCAACTTCATCACCAACTCACTCACCACCTAAAATCACTCTTTTGGAACTCCTTACGACTCCAACAAGATCTCAACAACCAAAGCAAAAAGAATTAGCCTTTTTGACACCTCCAACTTCTCCAAACACAATATTCAATGATCTTGAAACATCACCACCTTTAGCTCTCATTAAACTACAAGAACATCTAGGTTCTTTTCCACCACCACTTCCAATCATTCCGGACTTTGATCCATATTTTCCTATTTTTCCACCACAACTTGCGCATGAACACAAATCAAAACAGCCGGAAGATTTCGTACTCATTACCCACATCACCTACATTGTGAAAATTGCCAATCCACTAGGAAATTGCAATAGAAGTTAGGAA
The DNA here is from genome assembly GCA_022545495.1 of Chrysanthemum lavandulifolium. NCBI lineage: Eukaryota > Viridiplantae > Streptophyta > Magnoliopsida > Asterales > Asteraceae > Chrysanthemum > Chrysanthemum lavandulifolium. Next base: position 231,761,895 of record CM040239.1, on the reverse strand, counting down.
GAAATGCGATTCATACTCAACCTCATCCTTGATCGCATCAATACCATTACTCATCCAAACCTCCATCCATAACCTTATGCAAGCATGGAAGGAATCATTACTACTATTTTCTATTCTTAGTACTTTTTCTTTTGAAGTCATTTTCAAGAACTAGTCTTGTTCTTATTTTTACATGCTTGTAGGTGGCATAAATACCACTACACTTTGTTGTTTTATTACAAGGCCTTGTTTACATACCTTGGCTCCCAATCTTGATTCTCGTCAATCACAAGATTACATAAGCATGTTACTAACCTTTCTCTTTATAGGATTCTTTTATTTTTCTTCACTTGACGCCCCAAACTAGGGGGAGCTACCGTCAACGTGGAGTTAGCAATACGTGGACTAATTTTTCCACATTTTTATTTCTTCCAAGGGTTAACTTTTTGTTTTGACAAAAAAGGGGGAGAAGAAGTAAAACTTAGGGGCTTTCAAAACTTACATCTATTCTTAGGTTTTACTCATCATAACATTATATTTTGTCATCAACAAAAAGGGGGAGATTGTTAATACAAATAAATCGTAAAAACATTTATTAATATTTTGCGATCTCTTTGTGTTTTGTTGATAACAAATACAATGTTATCTTAAGTACAATTATAAGGATACATGTCATTTTTGTAAAGCATTTACATATAGCCATTTTAATACAAAAATGTTGTAATTAATTATTTGTTGTAATAGTTTATTAGGATGGGTAAAAACCACAACCCATGGACCATAACCCATGGATCATAACCATACCCAAGTTGACTAGATATAATGTATACTTTAGATACATTGAATCTAAGGAAAACCCATGGACCAACCCATAACCCATAACCCATAACCAAAAAACCCATGGGCAAAAAGGAGCCTCCCACGGATCCCTAGGATTACACTAGACAGATCCCAAGTGGGAGGGATCCGTGGGATCCGGGGAAAAGTGGAAGAAAATTGCCTATAAACAGAGAGCCATTTCTTCATTCTAACTCACCCCTCTTCTTACTAAATCTTTCAAACACTCTCATTCTCTTCTAACATATAGATCACTTGATCTAGAGAGTTGTTCTTCTTTCTTTCTATTGTGATTCTCATATAGGTCCTTCTCTAAGGCGAGATCACGAGCATTCTACAAGTCATCCAAGCAAGGGGTCCTTGATTGATTTGTCACTCCATAAGATTTACATAGCGAAGATCTTGTATTTGATATTTCACATATTTGTTGTGTAATAGTCGTGTTGGTTTGGTCCACCATTTTACGGACTCGGTATTTAGCTTTGTTAGGCTCGCTTTTTATAAAGATAACGTCACTTACGTAAAGAGTCGGTCACCTCAAGTATATGTAATAGAAAGCTCGTAGTCGTAGATTATTATAAGTTAAGTAGTATTTAGTTTAAGTAACACCGTGGAGGACGGACGGGTCTTTACCCATTGTATGCACGATCCACACCCGATAGGTGGCGATTTATGTAAAGACTATAAATACTCTCTACCTCCCAAGGTAGAGTTGGAGCTCATAATAAGATTTTTCTTTCTCTCACTAAAGTTCCCTAAACCTCTAACTTTCTCTCTAGAACTCATCTTATACGCCTATTTGATCTTATGGTTTAGTGTGTTTATGAAATCCAATATGTTACAAATGGTATCAAGAGCCATGGTTTGATCATCTCTTACATATCCTTGGATTTCTAGTGGTTTTAGATGGTTTTGAGTTTGAGAAAGTTTAGTGGTTTTGCATCATTTGGATCATTTCTTGTGTTAAAGTTTGAATTTTGGGTGTACTTTTGTGTTTAGAATCATTGTATGTGCTTGGGTTTTGATTTGGTAAGCTTGAATCATCGTGGTTGGACTTGTTTTGGATTGAAAAGTGTGTTTTGAAGTTTTTCTTGCTAGCGACTTGGTTCTCGTTGTGTTTTTCATCGTAGCGACTTGCTTCTGTAAAAGTTAGCGAGTTATAGTGTTAGTTGTTAGCGACTTGGTCCTAGCGACTTGTCTTTTGAGACAAGCCGACAAATAGTACAAGTTAGTGGATTCTCCACTACGGCTAGCGACTTAGTGAGGGTAGCGACTTGCTTCAGAAAGTGTTAGCGAGTTGTAGTGTAAATTGTTAGCGACTTGTTACTAGCGACTTGGATCTTAGCGAGTTGTTCTTTAGCGACTTGACCGTGTCTTAGCGACTTGGTGCTTAGCGAGTTGCTCTTTAGCGACTTAGGTCTTAGCGACTTGGTGCTTAGCGACTTGTGATTTAGCGAGTTGGTGACTTAGCGACTTGGTTCTTAGCGACTTGGTGACTTAGCGACTTGGTTTAGCGACTTGGTTGATTTGAAGAAGAGGTTTGACCAAAGTTGACTTTTACGTCAAAACTTCAAACGGCCATAACTTTTGATCCGTAACTCCGTTTCAGTGAAATACCCATCAAAACGACCGGAACGACTGAATATTGTGAGGTTTCACCACAAAGTCGTGAAACGAATTTTTCGAGGCCCAAATCCCTCCGAAAGGAAGTTATTGAGCTTTTAAGTTTTAGACCTAAATTTCTCCGTAAAAGCGTGCATTAACCAAACCAATTCACAACCAAACAACACTTGACTAATCCTACAAACAATCATCACTCCTAACACACAATTGTCTATCATTGTGTCGATCCATCATCATCTTAACACATTCCATTGGTCATTGCTTAACGGTTTGGTCTTGATTTTAGTAAAATCCATGAAAGATTCTATTTCTCGGTTTAAATCATAGACTTGTAAAATCCGTGCATTCTACCACATCATGTCTTACTCTATTGACCCGGTGATTTGAAGTACTTAAATTGTATGATGTTGTGGACAACAATGATAATATATGCTACATTGATCGATTAAAGATGATGGAATCAATCAATGATGATTTGAGTTCTTCATGCTCGAGTCCAATGAGAAAGAATTGCACTGCTAATGCTACGAATGCCATGCATAAGGAAAGTAGCATTGAACCTTATCAACAACTTCACTCACACCTTATGTTACTCACACCGATTGGAATGGAACGAACATGCATTGCCCTTTTCCGTCAAGACTTATCCACATTAACGGAAACTTACTATTGAACTTAGAACAATTGGAACAACAACTTGATAAAGAGAAGGTTCAAAAGGATAGTTCGGGTTGCACTTCAAGTGATCCACAACCAATTTCGGTCATTCATAAGTGGGAATTTACATCGATTATGATCAAGACATGGTGAAATGTCTTTCAAGAGACACTTTGGAATGGAAATTAGCGTGTTCATTGAGACATTCATCCATCTCATGGATAATGTGGAGAAGTATATTGAGGAAGTTACACATAAAGATGAAAACGTGGATGAGTGTCAGTGCGGTTGAGAGATAGTTGTGATAAGTTGGGTAATGTATCCGTTGAAGAATCGGGTGTTCTTGAATGCGAGAATGTCGAGTCAACATATAATGATGAGTCGGGTAAAGCACCGGATGATGGATCGGATTGGCCTTGAATCTGAGGCTCGAGATTGATAAGCTTGACACATCCGGTGGTCCGGTGACTCTTGTTACACATGATGTGGATGCGATATCGGACCGTAAATTGAGCGGTGTCATGTAATGAGGTACCCTTTCTGTTCAACATAGTGCATCCGCTAAAGTACTTAAACAAAGCGATCATGATCTTGAACATGACTTTCATAAATGTTCACATCGAGGTGAGTCGAGATTAAGTGTTTCAAAACAAAAGATATGGTTGATAAGAAGGCTTTTGATGAACTTTCAAACAAATTCTCAAATCTTGAAAACATTGCATTTCACTTGAAATCGCGATTCGAGTAAAGAAGAAAGTTTTCAACTTAACAAACCATGTAAAAACCGGAACTTCACGAATTCGTGAACTTTTGAAATTAACACTTTGAAAGCTCGACTTCAAGACAAAGAGTCAACCATTTACAATTTGAAGAAACATATTTCATCTTGAATGAGAAAAGTAATTTAGTCATGAATACACAAGACATTGATGCTATTATAACAAGAAATAATGAACTAGTCAATTTATGTGGCTAAATTACTAAAGGAAAATGAGTCTTTGAGAAAGCATCACATAGAACTAAGTGACTCTGTCAAAGAAGCTAGAACTAAGTCAATGGAACAAACAAACTCTTTGATAGAAAAATTGATGAACTCAAAGCTCAACTTGAGGATAAGAGTTTCGCTATTGTTGCCTTAAAGAATGAGCTTAGGAAAAGCGTAGGGAAAAGTGTGAACACTAAGTTTACAAAACCATCAACCTTGGGAAACCAGTTTCTCATCCCATTAGAAACCGGTCCATTGTTAGGCGACCTCTGCGTTTATATCCGAAAGACCAAAATTTTCAAAACACGGTTTGCCTCCCAAGTTGATGAGAAACAAGTTTTGTCAAAACCGGTCACTTCACCGAGTTACCTAAGAATAAGGCTTCTAGCTCTCTAAACCTCAACATGTAGCCACTTCTACTCCCGGCACCTCTAGGATTAGTTCAAAAAAAGTGTCAAAACCAAGCATTAAAACCCGTAATTCATATGATATGAATGACTTGTGGAAGAACTATTATCTAGAAAAAGCTAGGAAAAGGCATGAGATTCGAAAAGACGGAATTTTAGGTGCAAGACCTAGGGTGAGGAATTCTACGAGATTTCAAGGCACTGCTAGTAGTTGTAAACCACTACCTAGGAACACTCAAAAGACTAGGGATTGGCGTGCATCTAAGAGCAGTTATGTGCATAAGAATGCTAAGCATGTAGAAAACAAAACTAGAAATTTCGAGTCTTTTCCAATAAGAAACATTTTCCTAATTCACATGCCAAGGTACAATCCACTAAGACTACTAACGTGACTAAGGTTCAACATGTTGTGAAGCAAAACAAACCAAAAACTTCGCCTAGATGGATACCAACTGCTAAATCTTTGGAAACTAGGAACAAGGATAAGTCTTCCACTATGCATAAGAAGCCTTACAATCCTAGACCTTGCCATAAGTGGATACCATCGGTAGAATGTTTAAGGATCTTTGGACTTAGGTGGATTCCTACCGGAAAGTTGTTTTCGATGACAAAATCAAGGTTGACCGTGAAACCCCAAAGGGTTTGGATACTAATGTCACTAACCAAAATATATGCAATCAAGTTTGTAATATTAGTGCGGTAGTCCTTACTCGATTGGAGATACTTGATCCTTCACTACATGGACTGGCTTAAAGTATGGATTACAAATGGATTGATATCTCATAACTCACGGGTTCAAGTAACTCAATCTTGATATTCTTTCGGCTATGACGTCTGCTCACATCGATTCGGGCCTCGTACTTCATCATTATGGCGTCTGCAGATAACACTTGAGCCCCGTTCCTCAAAGAAAAGAAAGGTGTACGCTTGATGCGCTTTATCTTCAAAAGAAGAGAAATCTTCATGTTTATGACCATTCTCATCGACATTCTTCATCAACAAGCTTCATGTTTTTCCACACTCTTTCAACCATCAAGTGGATCTACGTTCATTGGTGTATATTCTTATTCACTTGTTCAAATCAAAATGGCAACTTCGGATGCAATTTTGAGGGGAGAAGAGTGCATATACTACATGTTGATGGATGCTTGAATTATGGTCATATGACTCTCCTTCAACGCCTAATGCTTCACACTAAGGATAAGGATTCATTGTTTGGGATTCATTGGTTTCAAGATATGTTTGATGAGTACTTCCAACCTCCAACGAATGTTGATCATCTAGTTTCAAGCTCATGCTCCGGTTCCCTTGACTCAACGGTTCACCATCTAAGAAGTACTTCTCGAATTCTCAAGAAACCTTATCTCAAGAATTACTTCAAGGCGTTGATAATGACTATCATTATTTAGTTGCACTCATGAATAATGATCCGCTCTTTGGTATTCCTTTGCCAAATCTTCACGGATTATTGTTCATGAATAATGATCCGCTCTTTGGTATCCCTTTGCCAAATCTTCACGGATTATTGTGCACTCTGTAAATCAACCACATGAACATTAAGGAAAATGACTACCTCATCCGCTTAAAGACATTATTGGTGAATCTTCCAGATCAGTCTCTACATGAATACCTTTAGGAAGAATGCATTGATGTTGAGGAATCATTTGTTTCGGTTCATTCGGTGGGTCAATGTACATCCGATTGTATGTTTATTCACGTGTTGGACATTTGACACAAGTTGATTACTTGAGTTAATCATTTATCACTTATTTGAGATTGAAGTTGACTTTCACAAAGGCGTGTTCTTATTTGATAACTTGCTCGGGCTTAAGAATTTGAGTTGAAGACTTGGTTTATCTAGTTACCGTGATCGGGGTGGATGGTTGAAGACCGGTTAACTATCACTATTAGGAGTTACGTTGTTTTACTCAATGTCACATGCGAGATGATGTGGATAATCTCAAGAGGTGTTAATGTCTCATACTTTGTTTGAGTAGTGAGTACTTAGAGATTTGCTAGAAGCATAGATTCTCGACACCGTTCTTCCATCATTAAGTGCAAGCTTAAAATACAAATGCGGGGAATTCGACTTCAGTGTCAAGTTTGGTATATCGGGTTTTCTTCAACAGTGGTCACTTCAAATTGTCTACATATGGGTTGATAAAGATAGTTAGAGAGAGTTTCTGTAGCAGTTGATTCTCACAAGATTCATTTGAGCTAATTGTGTTCTTCTCTATTTCAAGTATATGGGTATATTATGTTTCTTGATTACGAGGTATCAAAACCAGCAAGGGGAAGGAGACATACATCTAAAAGCACAACGAGTACACGTGATGAACTTAATACTTCTTCTCGATTGAAGTTATCCGGAAAGACAAATGTCATAACCGTAGAGAAACTCGGTGTTTAACTCGTAGCCCTTGGTGTGTTATTCCAACTATTTGGGGAAGGATGTATTATTCCAACTATTTGGGGAAGGATATATTATTCCAACTATTTGGGGAAGGATGTATTATTCCAACTATTTGGGGGAAGTGGTCTCTGGAGACTTTTGGTATGTGTTACTTGGTGTTCGGTTGGAAGAAATATGAGAAGAATATTTGGAGCGTGAGATGATATTGCTTATCGACATCTTCGATATGGTTATGATAAAGTGCTTCGGTTATTGCTTCATGTACACTATGTAATGATGATTTCGATGAGATCGCAACCATCGGGAGAGATTTGTGTACATCGGGACTCACAACATGTTCACATGATCGAGCTTATTCGATTATTCCGAGTTGATATCCGTAGAGATGATCGGTGATTCAACATGTTACTTGGATGTCATAGTCTCTACTCTTGTTGGGTACATGTGTACATTATGGGTGATTGGTTATATGTAAGATAACCGGAATGCATTTGGTGAAATGAAGATGTTGATATATTGTTCTCCCCGAATAGACAATCGGTCAATCTCGAAGAATGATGTGTACATCGGGGATGCACAACAGTTCATGTGATCGGGCTTAATCATGTATCCGAGTTTGATAACCGCAGAAAGGATCAATGGTTCAACTTGTTACTCGGTGTTTTCATGTTCTTTGGGTTGTTGAGCTTCATTCAATGAGACCGCTTTGTCTTCACTTCTACTTCTTGGGGAAATGGTCTTTATTCGAAGATTGTCGGTTTGGGGAAGCTACCAAAGATTCACATTTAGAAGGCTCATGTTCGACGACGATTTTCTTAGAAGCCTCGAATGCTTTGGTGGTGAAAGTTTAAGAGATGTTGATTCCTTTCTTCTACGTCTTTGAGCGATATCTTTATCTCGGTACTCATTTCATCATCCTCTTAAACTAATTTATCTCTTGTAAATATTTATTCGAAAAACAAAATACAAAATTATAAAACCTTCAAAAAGCAAATAGAAAAATATAAAACTTTCAAAATCCATAAAATTGAAAATCTTGAAAAATCTTCAAAAATATTGTCATTTTGTCATGTTTTCTCGATTCGATAATATCTACGGTCTTTGTGTTGTCATTCAAAGAATGACACGGGACTTTAGATGTTGTTCGAATTTTAAATAAAAAAAAAAAAAAAAAATATCAAAAATCAAAAAATATTTTGGGAGAAAGTGAAACAATGGTTTATTGTCATTTCGAGCAATAACCCGCTTTTCAAAGATAGAACGAGCCATGCTTTATCTTGGTTTTCAAATTTCTTGCTCGATTCTTTAAACTAATCCTTACTATCTAATGAAAACTAGTTGTTTTGAAAAATAACTCGGACTCTATTTTTGATAATCATCCGGACTTAAAAGTTTGTCAAAATATCTATCTCTCAATCAACAACTTATGTCATTGATTGAGGGGAGAATGATTTCAATTAAATCAAAAGTTATTTGTCATACAATTGTTTTCAAAAGATAATCATGCATGTTTATTCAATGGAGTTTAAAGTCTTAAAATCCGATCCTTATCGGTTAAAACGCTTTCATAATCAAGTCACAATTCTCCTTAAAAGCTTTCAAAATCAATTTAAATCTCAGAGATCACAAATCTCAAATGATTTGATAATTGTGATCGGGGAGAATTTGTGATTTAAATTGGATTTAAGCGATAATTCGGTAAATGGTTTTATAAGGATGTACAAGCTCTCCTTCCCACATGTGCCAAACGATTTCAAATTTTCCATGCACATGTTGAGGGGAGCATCTATCTTAAACCACAAAGATTTGAAACGTGATCAATTTATATCAATGTGCGGGTTCCTCTTGTATGTGCAAAACTCTTTCAAACCTCAAGGCACATATTGAGGGAGCAAGCTTATGAAAACCTCATCCTTCCCAAATATGCTTTATCTACTTGTTTTGATTAGGAAGTGATGTTGATATCTTTTAGAAAATGGTAATCAAAGAAGTTAATTCTTTCTCTTGCCTCCGTGTGCAAAACGATTTCAAATACTTGATGCACATGTTGAGGGGAGCTCTTGTTCTAAAAATATCAAAACAATTCGGTACAAAATGCTTTGATAATATATCATAAGTATCCGGATTGATTTTCAAATGGTTTTCAATTGGTTCCAATGGCGGATGAACAATACCAAATAGACCGACCAACTTTACTTTATGTATGGTGATATAAGGATGATAAGGTTAGGTATTTGTTCCCATGATCCGCCGAACCGGAGGGATCTACCCAGGACAATCCACTAGATAGTGTAGAAGTCCTTAGGTATATTGAAAAAGGAGAAAAATGAGATATGGGAAGAGTGCGGATGAGACCGAGCTAGTCTTGGAATAAACCCAACAAGGTTCTAGCTATGAAGTCTCGGTAAGCAATGAAGGGGTTGAAGAATGAAAAGAATTGAATGAGAAAAGGGTGAAAACAAATAGCCCTCCAATTATTCAACCTTAGGGCGAAACCGGTTCAATTCATATGCTCTTGGTGGTTACCAAGGTAACATCGGTATTGAAGACAAGACGTCATGGACCCGGTGGACGCACTGCACTTCAACTTCCCAAACCACTCAAGTTCCTCTTAAAAGGACTTGTTTCATTCTCACGGGAACCGACATTATCTATCGACTTTCTCTTAGAGATTGTTGATATTGAAGAAGGAGACCTCTCCCTAGTCTCCGATATAGGATCCAAATATGCACAAATTGAGTCTAGAGCCACGAGATCATCAATAAATCTCATTAGGACACTTTCAATGAAGACTCTGTTTCACACAATGTGGAAGAGAGATTATATCTTGAGTCCCACGCATTATCCTTGTGGTATTGCGGAACATCCGAGTGATATGCAAACATATTCACAATGAAGATGGAAAGCCTTCGAGCCAACATCAAACAAGCTCACGGTAGGTGGCATGTGAGATCTATTCAATAGATCAACCATGTGACAACCGAACAGAAACAATGGGGCGATTCAATCTTTTGAATCAATCATGGTTCGAGTTATGGATTGACGGATACCTTTGAAAACCGGTCATTGTGCTTAAAACTCTTTTCTTTAGCACATCGACCGTACGAATATTTCAAATCAAAAGGTGTTTATGATTGATAATTGATTTTCATTAAAACCTTCGTTGTATTGCAAAAACAATTTCTATTGAGCAATACACGATTGTTTTTCAAATCTCTTTTCATCAATCGGTGAATCTCTATTATTTGGTTCACTCACTCCGTGTTGTCTTCTTTGAGACGTTCGGTTTGAGAACAACTAGAGCATTGCGAAACCCTGTCAAGGAAATTCTTTGAATTATACCGATCACAGGCAAGACTTGTCTCGATCAACGGGAACCGTGGGCGTGTACCTCAATTCAACGAAAGTGATCAAAGACACTTTCGTGCGCTTTATTGCTAACTGTTTTATGCGGTACGCCCTACGTTTGCGGTGATCGAATGAAGCGGTCAATCCATAGCCGCATGCTCACTCAACACATTCATCTCAAAAGAAATCATGATTAGTGCATCAATGACTCGATATTTTCACTCCATGCTTCGCTACGCCGCCAATATCATGAATCAACGAAAGCTTCCGCTACTCGATGAGAATATATCATGATCCGAATGTGAGCATGTCGGTCCGAAAGTCACAACATCACATAATACCAACACCACAATGGATGTCTCGAGATTTTTGTTGGTGATGATCTCAAAAGCGGCTCAAAACTCATTATCACGTGGATCGGTAAAGACCTCCACTTGGATTAACCAAACATGCAATAATGAAGAATCAATGACTACGAGCTTGAGCAAAGTACTACATCAAGAATGCAAGAACAATTTTTAATGTAATATCTGTTTGTATTCAATGTATGTTTAATATATGTTTGAGGTGACCTCCTTGGGGAGATTGTTAGGATTTAGTAAATCCATGTATTAAAGAGTCGGTCACCTCAAGTATATGTAATCGTTAGAAAGCTCGTAGTCGTAGATTATTATAAGTTAAGTAGTATTTAGTTTAAGTAACACCGTGGAGGACGGACGGGTCTTTACCCACTGTATGCCCGATCCACATGCCCGATAGGTGGCGATTTATGTAATGACTATAAATACTCTCTACCTCCCAAGGTAGAGTTGGAGCTCATAATAAGATTTTCTTTCTCTCACTAAAGTTCCCTAAACCTCTAACTTTCTCTCTAGAACTCTTTATACGCCTATTTGATCTTATGGTTTAGTGTGTTTATGAAATCCAATATGTTACACTAGCATAGCCATTCCTACCCCATGATTCCTCTCACATTGTATTCATGCATGAATTAAAAATAATTGGAGTACCTAGATTCGATGCAATCATACTTAACCCATCACATGTGTAAAAGCCATAGGACACTATGAAGCTATACCCACACCAGAATCTTTTTCATATCCTCTTTAGATAAACAAACACTTATCGACCATTTTTTTAGAATAATAGGTACCGTACAAATCATCCAAGGACCATTGAGAAGGACAGACTCCTAGTTCTCCTTTGATGAGAATTTAAAGAATAAGAACCCTTGCGATTTCATCATGATACGTTGGAGTCCATATTTAGCCCACATTGTTCGAGCAAATTGTTGAACAAAAGGAAGCGCCAACCTCTTGCCAATAAAATACCGATACAATGTATTAGCACAACAGTTGTTTACCTCTTCTATTGATGATCTTGGTATGAGAAAATCAACATCATTATGTGTTTTATTTGATTTCATAAAATGAAAATTAGCTTTTTTTGAAGATGTATCTCCATTCATAATAGATGCATATGATGAGGACTTTACACCATGCATGGCATCCTCAAAACTTTTACATGCATCAATAGTTAATTGAGAAATATAAATATCCTTTCCTAGTTGAGTAGAAGTCTCATGTTCCTTATTCAGCATTCCCTGGTCACTTTCAGAGGCAACATGTGTTCATGGGATGGAGCATTAAATGACTCAATAGTCACATTAATCACAGCATTAGCATTAATTGATTCAACACTACCAACTTCAATTGTAGTCGTCTCCTTAGGAAAATTCATCTCAAAGTCATCTCCACCAATCGACTCAACATTACTAAGTTTTAATTGTAGCCCATCATCACCCAATAATACTAGTTTCCCAACATTTACTTTTCAATGTCACCAAATTTTACCAGCTAACAAAGCATGATTAGTACTACCATACGCATAAAAAAAAGATGGAAAAGGTTCGTTACCAACAACATTTAGTTCTGCAGTAGCCGCACTTTCCTTAGAAATTTCAGATCTGGACTTAATCGTCGAAAGATAGTCCTTTATTTATTCTTCTCCCTCTCCTTTCTGAATCCAAAAACCCGTTTTTCATTCTCAAAATATGCACATACATTCAAAATAACACGAAGCACAAGTAGCGTCTAACTTCATAAAACCCTAGCTAGCTAGGGTTTAGAATTAGACAACCCTTATAACTAAATCATTACAAGTAATTAATGCATTTAAAGGTTGTATGAAACCAGTCAACAAATCTAAGAAACCTTTAGCAATAAAAGCAGTAAACCCTAAAAAGTGCGATAAAAAACCTAAACGTCAACCTAATTGAACCATGAACGAACTTAAACTAAGCAGAGTTAATCTAAGAAAACGTTAATGGAACTATTGAGAGATGAAAATATCATGATCGACTGATTAGGGTTGTTAGGGAATCGGATATCACCAAAAGTTGGCAAAAGTGGGAGAGTAGGAGTCGTAACTTGCTATTGTCCCAGTTGTTGATGTTGATGTTGACTCTGATTGTAGACATCTAATAAAGATAAAAAAGTGATATGTTATATCATAAATACATCAGAAATTTGTCATAAGACGGTTAGCCTTTCACCCTTATGTGGGTATGTGATTGTTGTGTGAGAATTTAAACCTATCTCACTATTGGCGAAGGTTCCATTGGTTACTATATTCATAAGTAATCTGATTTGTCAATGATTTAATCATAAATTTAGAATTTAGTTGTCATAAGCTGAGTTGGTTTGGCATTTGTCAATCCATCACTCTCAGTCATATCAACTTGTACTTCGTTTGGAGTTCACATCCCAAAATTCTACATATCGACTCCCAATCATATCGACTTCTACTTCGTTTGGAGTTAACATCCCAAAATTCTATAGCAATGTGGCGATAACGATGTGTAATATCTGAAGCCCCAACCCTGTCCTAGGATAAGCTCCAATCCTGCCTTGGGTATAAATTCAAATGCATCAGAACATATGTTTTGATCATGGTGGAGCTTCCACAGGTTGATCATTTTGGGACATATTAGCTGGCTATTGTGCAATCTCCCAAAAAGACTCTTGGACCTCCTCGGAATGCAGCAGTGTATAGTGGGAATGTTTCCTTATTCTTTGGTTAGCAGTGCATGGAAGACTCCAAACCCAAGATCGGATACAAAATAAGAACATCAACAGTGACATGGTGTGTGGCCTTTGTAAGAAGTGTATCGAATCTCATAATCACTTATTCTTCAATGGGGATTTCTCGTAAGGGATTTGGAAGGTGATTAATAAGAAGATAAAAACTGAGATAGTCTTTATGTTCAGAAAGAGGTGATTGAAGACATAGCTAAGAGACCTTGTAACAATAGTATTTGGAGTGTCTTGAAAAGAATGGCTTTGGCAACTGTAGCATACTTCATTTGGGATGAGAGCAATAGAATGATCTTTATTCGGGGGGAGAAAGACTTTGAAACCATGATTAAAGGTATAAGTAAGAGCATAATGAAATGCCACTTTCTCAACTCCATTTTTTTTATTTAAAAAAAAGTAGGTTGATTTTTGTCTAAAAATAGACTCTTTTGTAAACAGACACTATTATGGTTGGTATTAGTATAAAGTAGACCATTTCTATACCTGAAAAAAACTCATTTTCTGCAGGCACTATTATAGTGGGTAATAGTCTGAAATAGACTTTTTTATAAAAATGGACCATTCCTACATAACCCTTTTAAGGTTAGTTTTAGTCTAAAACATACTCATTTATACTCTAAAGTATTCCCATTTTCTTTGTACCCTAAAATAGACCCATTTGCATCCAAAATGAACCCATTTTCCGTACTTGCATATTTTGACCCATTTTTCTGAAACCAACTTATACCACTTCAAAAACACATAAAAACTTCCAGAAATAATTTAAACAACAATTACTTTATTTTCATAAATGTACTTTACAAAGTGACGGGTGTTTTGCCAAACATCCGTTTTGACCCCGTTTGCATACTCTATAACACAATACTATAATATAAGACTTCAATAATCTTTAATTTCTGCAAATATACTTTTAAACTATAACAAGACCTCATTTACACCTCACATTACCAAAACACTTTTGACGACAACATTAACAAACCAGTACGACACGTGGGGATTCAACGTTGATTGAGCTTGGCATTCTAACTATGCTTGCATACCTATTCAAATACTTCCAAACCGTGCCCAATCATAAGCCTTTACCAAGACTTAACCTTCTTCACATAAGCACCTATAAAACATGGTAACAACTAAAACATAAGCAAAAGGCTTAGTAAGTAAAACGAGTATAACATACTAGCATATATCATTCATACATATATGCATTACATCCACTTATTTACTAATCCAATGAAGTTATCATACTATAACTTGCATTAAGCATTTTAACCACAACATACACACTATAACACATAACCATAACTTTAATCACATTCATCACCATAAACCTAGTCTTCACATACCTTAGCTAGTCTCATACAAGTCTATACATATTTGGCTAGTTATTCCAAACTAGCTCATTGTTCTACTTCAATACAAATACTATAAACCAAATCCATCCTACACTTTAACACAACTATACTTATAACACATATATGTTAGATTTCAATATAACAACATGTTATAATCATTTTACTTACCTTAGCTCCAAAACTAAGTCACCATTATCATCATCAACATCTTCACTTGCATCCTAAGCCAAAATCATTATAAACATAAACACTTAAAGCTCATAATTAAATTACTATAACAATGGTTTGTACAACCATTAGCTCACTTCTTTAATATTTCTAATCATCATATAACTATATCTTGATCATATAATGATTAACCTATAAAATTACAAACTTAATTCAATAAAACTTATCTCATAATTACTATAACTTCATTAATTAGATTAAAACACCATTTACCCAATTTTCTCAAATTAGGTACATAAACCCTAACTCTTCCATTCACCAATTAACTCAAGATTAGGTTACTTACTTGGTGTAGGATCATAGCAAGGGCTATAGACTAGCATTTCCACCTTTAATTCATCATCTAGGTCACCAAGGCTTCAAGTTCTTCCCTATCTTTTCTCTTCTAAAACCGACCCACACAAAACACTTATGAAACCTGAAACATTTGGGAATATTTAAGAATGTATAAAAGTTTCTTCACACTTAAGTTATTTAATCTATGACCATTTAACAACTTTTTTCCCTTAAGTTCTATTCCTTCATACTTGTAACAAATTAAACGTTCTAAAACCATTTACATAATATTTGACTTATAGTTTGACTATCAGGTTTGACTAACCAATCATATCGAATCTCCTGACTCATGAAAGAATTAGTCAAACTACTCTAATGGAATTCTTGTTATTCAATACTTAAAACCCGGTTTTGGGGTGTAACACATAAAGCTGCAGCTTATGCCTCTCAAAATGAAAAAGTCATCTCAAGTGTGTATTGTTGCTAAATAATGGGATGTACAACTTTAGTATAGTATAAAAAGTTGATGTTTCTGTGAGCAGAATTGGTATTAATCATGGATGGAAGTTGGTTGGTAGATAGAGGTTGTATATTGATGGAAATGTAGCATGTTGCACTTAACTTGGTTGCAGATAGATGAAATGATTTGCATTTGGATTATTGGTACTAACATATTGATAAGGGAAGTGTAGTCTACTGCTGAAAAGGTGATTGTATGATTTGAAAATAGGAAGTGGTTGTCATGTTTTGCATATAGAGATGGTATTCTTGCTTTTTGAATTATTTAGTTGGTATTCTTGCCTTTCAAATATACGTAAAGTTTACATGTTTTTGAGATTAATATAATTCATCATTTAAAAAAAAATAACATTTAAAAGTGGTTTCTAATAACGACTTTTTCTTTTGATAACCATGGTTTTTGAATTTTTTTCCAACTAATCTATGGGGTTTGAGACTAGCGTCACATAGACACAAATCGATTAAGCCACCCTTTTTCCAATAATGACTTACATGCTAAACATATATTGCTCATAAGTTCGTGTAACTTTTGATGAACACATCTTTTAGCCCAAACATATTGGGAAAACAAATTGAAAACAAAATCTTCCTAATCTGAACGGTGCAACCAATGTTGTTTTATGGTAACTGAAAGCACCGAGAAGCTTTAAATATGCCTCTGACTTGGTATGCTATTTGCTAATTTTCTAAATTTAAGCTTATACGTAATACATTTTGATGTTTATATTAGGTATGTATGTAACACGGATTTCAACCCACGTGTTGTGGTGGAGCGTTTGTAAACGATACTATTGCAGAAGAAGAGAGATTTTGGCGATGAAAGAGTAGAAGATAAAACAACTATTTACACATAAAATTACACAAAATCGATTTCAATTCTTATTACTTTCAGTTTTTCTACGCAAGATACATATAAAGTCATACAAAATAGTTTTCATTTCTTCATGGCTCCAGCTCCTGCTCATTTGTTGTTGGTATTTTCTAGAATAGTTGCATAGCAAGTAACTTGAATAGTTCGATCGTCTATTCTTCTACTGTCTCATATAGATCACTTTGAAAATCGTCGTCTATTCACCTACAAGGTCGCATATCGTTAAAAAAAAGGGTTAATAACCATATAGTTTTACCACATCTCTCTTTTTCTCTCTCCTCTAACAACCTTCCCACCATTTTTACACCATTAAAATTCTTCGTTTTTCCTTGATCTTGATCCAAATAATAAGTATTTCCAAATTCTAAACCGATCATTAGATTCAATATTTCATTCCACATATTCTGATACTAGTTTAATTGAGTTATTTTTAATTTTGATTTTTACGCCAAATTTCAATTCAATAAATTTCGATTGAATTTTGCAATTAAGTTTTTGATTGTTCAATTGTGTAATACGTTCAGTATATCGAGTAGAAAGAAGACTCAAAAAGGAAAATTAGGGTTCTAGCGAAATTTAGTAATTATGTTTTGGGGAATTTGAATCAAAAGAGGAATGATGTAGGTAATCATAAAATTTTTGATGATAGTAGGGATCCAAAATTGAGGGAAAGTGATAAAAGTAGTAAAATTGGTAATAATGGTGTAAGTATTAAAGAAAGTGGGGCTAAATTGGATAGTAGCAATTGTACGGAGAAAAGAGGAATTGTAGATGAAGTGAGTTCAGAGGAAGGGAAGTATTGCTTGTAGAATGAGATGGCTAATATGGGAGATGATAAGAATGGTACAGTGAATGGAATAGGAAAGAATACTGAAGTGTTGGCTAATGGAACATTGGAGGTTAGTGAAGACAATTTGAATGTTGCTAGTACTAATGCTGTGGAATGCACTGTAAGTGAGTCTGCTATGGAATACACTGTAAGTCTACTATCACAACAAGTTTAGTCTAGTAATGATAATACCTATGTTGGAAAATTTGATAAGACTACTAATGGTAATAGTTATGAAAATGTGGCTAAAAGCAATTTGAGTTACTTGAATAATAAAATTAGTCATTATCCTACTAGCCTTAGTGAGGATGGATCAGAGGTTGTAATTTTTGATGAAGAAATTGTCATGGAGTGTAGTAAAAAGTGGGAGTTAACTGCTTGTGGGTACTTGTGGGGTACAAAATGTATGCACAAGAGATTAACTACCATTTCTTTAGAATGTGGGGTAAGTTTGGGTTAAAAAGTATTCAGAACATATGGGATTGTACTTTTGTGTTCAAATTCAAGGATGAAAAAGGCTTGCAAGATGTTGTGGAAAATGGTGTTTGGATAGTTAACAGTAAGCCTATGGTAGTACAAAAGTGGGACATTGGTGTAGATGTAAACAAAGTTGAACCAGATGTATTACCTATTTAGATTAAAATGTAAAATCAAAGAAGGGATCGAACCTTGAATATAATATGGATGTTCATATTTGAGTATTTGCTGATGGAAGGTATGCTTCACCGACCTCGTTTAACACCATGCTTCATCCAAAATTAAAGATTTCGTTTGTGGCAGACCGCAGATCAAAAGAGAAGCATGCCCGTGAACCAAAAAGCAAGTCGAGAGGCTTTGTTTGATTAAATGTACCGTAAGCTTGGAGTGTTAAAGGGCTAAGTGCTTTAGCTAGCAGATTAGGTAAACCAATTATAATGGATGCAATGACAACTAAGATGTGCAATAAAGGACTTGGTAGAATGGGGTATGCTAGAGTTCTGGTTGAGGTAAATTCTTAGAAAGGTTTGCAGGATTCTATTGAAGTACAATACTGTGATAGGAACAACAAAACTATTGCTGTTAAAACTGTTAAGGTAGAATATGATTGGAAGCCTCCAGTCTACTCTTGGTGTCAAGTTTTTTGGCATAATATAGAGAAGGAAGGAAGTAAAGTGGGCAATAACAATGGAGAGAAATTTGAGACAGTAAAAGGAAAATGTTCAGAAGGTGCAGGCCAATAAAAGAAAAATAAGAATGAGAACCAAAATAAAGGGAAACTTGATGGTGGTAGAGGATATGTGGCTCCAAAATATGCTTTTGTACCAAAGTTAGGACTAATGACAACTCTAAACCAGCTGTGGAAATGGGAAGTCCTATACAAAGAGATCTATCAAAAGGTAAAACCACTAATGAAAGTTCACCAAAGAAAACTTGGAATGTGCAAGAGAGTGTTATGAAAATAATTAAGACCACTGCTAACACGTATGCACCACTGTAAGATGATTATGATAATGAAGTTGCAAAAAATTTTAGTGTTGACAAAAAGCTAATTGTGGACAAGTATGTCATGGAAAACCAAGACCCTCCACTTAGTGAAACAGTCAAATGGTCAAGAACTATGGTAAACTACTACAAAGATAAAAGGAATGCTATCCATGAGAAAAAAGTATAAGATATAGTTAATGAAGAAGAGATTGAATTAGATGAGAATGATGTTTTTGTGGACAAGTTTGCTAATGCCAAGTTCATGACAGACAATGAAGTCCATGGGGGTAGCAAGAGCTTATTTTGAAACTAAATCACGGATTTTAAAATAGCTAGTTGGAACATTAGAGGGCTTGGAAAGTTGTCCAAGCAGAATGAAATTAAGAATCTTATTAGAAATAAGAGTTTAAGTGTTTGTGCAATATTTGAAACTCACATGAAGAAAGACAAAATTGTTAAAGTGTGTGTTGGGATCACTTGTAAACATTATTAAAGCGTCAGTCATTAATATGTAATAGCTTGCTAATTATGGCTTATGTGTTTGTAATTACTGCTAGGCCTATGTAGTAAGCCCATAGGCCTAAGCATAGGCCCAAACAATCAAAGAAGGGACTAGAATTGTTGCCCTAGCTCCCTTGCCTATAAATACCTTGTAAACTCTCATTTGAGAGTGTTGGTTCCTTACATAATATACATAATCATTCCTTATTATCTTGTGTGTGAAAGAATCCATCCGCCTCACTCTTTATCTCATTCTAATCTACATCAAATATACTTGTGTTCATATTATGGTGACCTAACAGTAGTATCAATCGCCATTTAGATTTGTGAAACGTTTTTTGGTTGAAGTTTTGTCACGTAAAACGTAAGTTTATCTCATTAAAAACCTTTTGATACGCGTAAACTTTGATTTTTGCACTCCAATCTTGAAGCTTGGAAATTTTTAAGGTTAATATAGTGTTTAGAATCTTAGTTTTGGCAAAAAGTTTGAAACTTTACGTGGTTTTGATCGTTTTTTCACTCATTTTCTACTTGTTCATCACTTTTACGCTTAAGCTCAAATTTCACTTTGGTAGATAAAGTTCAAAAATTTCATGTTATTAAAGTGTTATTGTAGTTATTTCATTAAAAGAATCGAGTATACAAAGCGTTTTGGTGCTTAAAAATTCGTTTTGGTCATTTTTGGTGCGTTTACGAGTAACTGAAACCCTTTCTTACGCCTAACTAAAACCATTTTCTTACGCCTAAGTAAAACCCTAATCCTACGCGTAACTTTTACGCACAAGCTAGAGTTTACGCCTAAGAAGTTTTACGCATAAGGAATCTTCTTTAGAATCTTCAAAGCTGTTTGTGACTAAGTGTTTTCCTTGCTTGGATAAGCTTGTAAAACACTTCCACTTGTGGATATCTTTCATACTTGGACAAGTGTGAACGATTTTGGTTTAAAACCTTTTTTTACGGCTAAAACCTTGCGCGTAACACCTTACGACTAAGGTTATATCTTACGACTAAGGTTCCTTACAAATAAGTCAATAGTTTACGACTAAGATTACATTTAACCACAAATTTTACGAGTAAGATACTCTTACTAGTAAGAAGGAGGTTTACGCCTAAGGAAGTTTAAGAGTAAGCCACATCACCTTACGACTAAGAATTTTACGCATAAGCACAACTTCAACAACAAACTCAAGTTTCATTCAGCAACAAAAATCCATCATCAAAACAAGTTTCAAGATGTCTCAACCACCATACTCTAACTACTTTCCACATGAATATCCTCAGCAGCAACAACAAATTCCTCAACCACAATTTCAGCAGCAACCACAACAACATGGAAATTATCTTCCACATCAATATGCACAACCACAACAAATCCCTCAAAAACTCTCTCCACATCAACATAAATATGCTAACTACTTTCAATATCATTTCCCAACCAAGTATTCTATGCATGCATCAACTGTGACACAAAAGGAACCTTCATGGTTTGCAAAGATGTGTGAGGCTATAAGCAGTCAAAAATCAATTCATGAAACTGGATCCCTTGATAGACTTCCAATGCTCACTCCTGGAAACTATGATCAATGGGTCATTCAGTTCTTTAGGTTCTATGATCTTAAGAAACCTCATGGAAAATATTTGAAGAAGGTCATACTTGAAGGTCATTTTCAAATGCCAACTGTGACAGTACCCGACGATCCTACGGCTACTCCAGCAAGGGATGATACTACTACCACTCTTACTATGGATCAACTAATTGCTGAACAACTTCTTCATGTTGAAGCTGATGAACTGGCAATGGAATATATCCTTCTGGGATTACCCAATCCGATTCTTCGAAGTGTTGATGCTCAGAAAACTGCAAAAGATATGTGGGAACACATTCATCTCTTAATGGAAGGCACATAACTCAATCAAGAAGATATGGAATCCAAACTATACCTATCTTATGAAAAGTTCATGATTGATCAGGGGGAATCATTAGAGTCATACTATCATAGATTTACAGACATCATCAATGACTTGGATAGACACAACATCATTTTGCCAAAAATTGCAATCAACACAAAGTTCCTGAGCTGTCTTGGTACTGATTGGGAAAAGTATGTTACATTTATCCGTCAAGCTAAGAACCTTCGTAATGCAAAATACGGGATGTTGTATGATTACCTGAAGCACCATTAGAAGGAAGTGGAAAAAGATAGAGCTCTCTGTGGAATTTATGCACCTTTGCCTAATGCTAAATCACTTGCTTTGATTGCTCAGTCTTGTGCACCACAATTTCCTCAATTCCAACAGCAGCAACAAGTCTTTACTCAACAGCCACCATCTGCCCAGATTACTCCATATGATCCATCACAGCAAACACATGATACTCAACTGGTTCCTTACAACAACAACTCAGATTCGGCACTTTACAGTGATACACATAATGATGATGAAGAGGCATTCAATACGTTAAATCAAGGATTTGTACTAATTGCTCGTGCCTTCAGGAGATTTGCAAACAAATCCAACAACCGTATTCGAACCTCATTCAATACCAGGAATTAGGAAGTTGTTCAGAATGGAAGGGTTGAAGTTCAGAACAGAAACAATGGTCACCAGATGGGAAGTGGTAGCTACATGGGTAGTGGACAAGGTTTTAATGCTTCTTGAAGGAATAACATGGTTGCTCCTCAACAAAGGATTCAGTTTGTTGATCAGAGAAATGTTCAGAATGGGAATACGGGTCTTTGATGCTACAACTGCAATGAAAAGGCATTTGGCTAATGCTTGCCCAAAACCTAGAATTAGAGGAAGTTCTTATCATAAGGAAGCTTTACTCTTGGATCTTAAGGAGGAAGCTGGTGGAATTCTTATCGAAAAAGAACAAAGCTTCATGGCCAATGCAGAATCAGATGATGATATGGAAGACTTGCAAGCTAATGTAGCTGTAATGTTAATGGCAAACATGCAAGAACTCCACATGAGTGATGATGAGTGCTTATTCACTCATCGTTTTTACCCACCTAAGACCACAAAAATGACCAAAAATACCCAAATATGATCAAAATATGTTAAAAATATCCTCGGAATGTGTTTTGTGTCTTGCAGTTACAAAAGGATTGAAATCAGAGCAAAAACAGGCAAAAACGAGCTGAAATCAGAAAAAATGCTTTGCGGACGGAGCCGGGAATGGATTTTCTACACTTTCAGAGCCCGAGACATGTTTTTGGAGTGGAAAACAAACTCAAAATCTAACCCTGAATCCAAAATTACCAAATTACCCTTCCCCGAAACCCAAATGACCATTTTACCCTTTAAACCCAAAAAAAATCCAAATAAATCCTGATTTTACCCAAAAGCCACTTTTTATAAAAACTCATTTTTATTAACACCAATTTTAGTTTTCAAAAATAAAATAAAATACAAAAGTTTAAAAAAACCAAAATACCAAATAAACCTTTTTCCTTTTTATAACCCTTAACCCTTTAAACCCCTCTTTACCCCTTTTTGACCCTTTTCACCAATTGACCTCTCCCCATTTTAACCCTTCTAACCCCTACACGACCCTTTCTTCTTTCTTTTCGAAACCAACCAAAACCCACCCTTTGCCCGCCAAACCTTTCTTTGTCCCTCTCCTTTCCCAATTCCCCGTCCCACTAAGTTATGTAGTCACATGATTCCCCATTCCACCTCAGCAATCCTTGGAACACAAAGCCCCAACCAATGGCTCATATCACGTTTTAATGGTACCTAACTCTTGGATGGATGGGATGAATTAAAGAAAGCACACAAGGAGTACTTGGCTGGTTTTACCTCAGAGAAGAAGCACAAGAAAGAGTTGAAGACCCCTAGGAAGAATTAGTATAAATAGAATCTTATTGTAAGCCATGAGAGACACCTAGGATGTTTAGTTTTAATTAAGTTTTATGTCTTTTAATTCCTGTTGCAGAGTTTTTTATAATTAATGAAAAAGTTTTTTTTTTCAATCCTGTCTAATTATTGCTTATTTTCTTTTGTTATGTTTCAATAGCTCTCTTTAGGTTCTTAGTTCAGATTCTAAAGAAAAACAATCAGGTTCAATTTTTTCTTTGACATTTTCTTGCAGTTTCATCCCCTTAAGTGGTGTTTGGTTAAGTTTATTTTGGTTCCAAAACAAGTGTTTACCCGTTTTGACTTCTTAAGTCAAAATCCTTTTAATGATTTTAAGATAGATTTGGTGATTTGAACCTGAGGTAACAAGTTTTGCACAAGATTTGGTATAAAAAAAAGTTTTTATCTGTCATTTAAGAATAACAGCCTATGCCGCTATTCAATTCTATTTTGACTACTTTTAAGCAGTTCACTTTCTCCAAAAATTGATCCAAATTAGTCCTTACATATCAGTACTTATCAGTCTTTAGGATATAAGCACTTAGGATAAGTTTAGATAGGGCCTTTTGCATTCATAATCACTTGCTTGTGCCACTTTGCTGTTCTGTAACAGGTTCCCTACAGTTCCAACAGGCCCTTTTCAAGATTAGATTTAGGTGGGTTAGTGATAGAGTTAGGAAATGAATTGGATGTTACAAGTAGTTAGTAATACTAGGTCTACCTGCATTAGCTTATTAGTGGGATAGGAGTTTAATTGGTGTCTTATTTTAGCCCTTGAAAAAGCCTCCTGGTGACTGTGTTCTGTCCCAATCAGCAGACCCCAATCAGCCCACTTGACAGCTTAGGGTCCAAACTTGACCCATTTTTTTTAGATCCCTTATATCATCATCTAGGATTGGTTTAGCTTAGTTTTCAGTTTATGAGTCCCTTGGTGGCTTATTAATAAGCCCAAATTATTTCCTTAGTCTTCTGTTTGCAGCAGCAGAACATCAGCAACCAACTGTCCTTTTTAGTGCTTATTATGGTTACCTTTTAGCTTATTAGGATTTTTTATTTTATAGGCCATTAGTATAATTAGGTTAGAGTTATTCACTTTTAGCTTTTTTTTAGTGCTTATTAGGTTCTTATTTGCTTATTTATCCATTTTCATTTTAGCTTAGGAATTTCCTAGTATAGCCTTTGCCAATTGCTTATTTCCCATTTTAATTATTTATTTTTGTTGTACTTCAGCTTATTATAGTTATCAAGTGTGAATGACAGCTTATTTGTTCCACATTTTTGCTTGTCTAGTGTTTTTCCTACTTTTCTTGTGCTTAAAAACAGTTAAAGGGGATGTTTGTTTTGTAACTATCCAAACTGCAGCTGAACAGAGCTTGTTTTGGTGTTTTCTTTGGAGCTTAAATGCTTGTTATGTTTGCTTGTTTTAGATGATTTAGTAGCTTTGCAATATTTTAGGTTAGTGCTCTTTAGATGTAGCTTATCAAAAGCTCTTTGACAGCTTTTGTGTACCTCTAACCCACTTTCCCAAACTACCCATTTCATTGTTCTTTTGTTTCTTTTCTCTGCTGATAACAGGCTGTTCACAGCTTGTTTAAGTTTTAAAATTGTGTTAAAAAGATTTAGTTATTCTTATTTTGTTTTGCTAAAGAAAAAAAAAAAAAAAAAAAAAAAGAGACTAGCAAAGAGGTAGAGGCTAGGATTTGAACCTGAGACCTCTAGCCTCCTTAGCACACGACCACAACCAAACACACCCAACCAACTGCCCTAGGGACTTTACTGGTTATAATTTAGTTCCATTTAATATTTAACTAGTTTAGTTAGTTTAGGTGATAAGCTTTTAACAGCTTATTCAGTGCTTATTTCAAACAGTAGTGTACAAGTTTTTTATTTTTCTTTTAACCAGTAGACTTTAAAGTACTTTTAGGAATTTTCTCAGAATTTTATAAAATCATTTAGTATTTTTTAGAATTTAATTTAGTTTAAATTTTAGATAATTCATAATAAATAAAATAAAAGTCGAAAAAATTCCCGCTTTTTTTTTTTTTTTAAAATCATTTTTAGTCAATTAGAATGTAGGAAAATTGCTTTTGCACCCGTAGGTGTTAAAATGCAAATTTGATTTTTTGCGTTTTTGTGTTTTAGCACCCTGGGATGTAATTTAGCTTCGTTTTATTGTTTCTTAGGCTTAGTAGTAGTTTTTTTTAGTATTGACCTTGTTTTATGTGCTTAATTTTCATTCCCGTTCTTTATTTTGTAGATTAACGTAATCAAAACCCAAATTCGAACCAATTCAAGTCCTAATCACGAAACTCAACGACACTGTTAATACAAATAAGCCGTAAAAACGTTTATTTATATTTTACGATCTTTTAATGTTCTGTCGATAACAAACGTAAAATCATGTTAACGAAACAAATAAAATACGTAAATGGTTTGAACTAATAGTTATATAACATATTCACATTTTCACATAAAACACTAAAACAAGTATAAGTTATTTTATGATTTAACATTACATATGTACAACAACTAGTGTTTACATATTTGGGTAAAATATACTCATAACTAGTATGTAGTATATTGGGTAATATAAATGGGTAGAAACTTAAGTACCACAACGCATTGGGCAAATACATTGAATGTAGTTGGGTACAACCCAAACCCCATGACCCATGGAGCTTGACCCATAACCCATTGCATGACATCATGCATCTATCATACATGGATAATATCCATAACCCATGGATCAACTCATACCCAAGTGACCAAGTGCATTGCACTCAAAAGATACATTGTATCTAGCTAAAGATCCATGGTTCAACCCATGACCCATGACCCATGACCCATAACCAAAATACCCATGGGTAAAAGGGAGCGTCCCACGGATCCCTAGCTTAACGCTAGACGGATCCCTTGTGGAAGGGATCCGTGGGATCCGGGGAACAATATATTTTTTCTTCTATAAATAGTGAGCCATTTCTTCATTGTTTCTCAACCCTTTCTAACACACTTTCTCCCTGAGTTAAAAACTCACTAACCTCAGATCCAAGAGATCTATGTTTGTAGTTTTGTTTTTGTGTGATCTTCTAGGTTCCTCTTAAAGGAAAGATCACCACCTTTGAAGTCGAGCAAGCTCAAGTCCATGAGTTGACATGCTTCCTCATCATCAAGGCTACTGAAGTATTCTTGTTGATGATTCCTTTCTTTCTTCTAAGAAGTGTAGTGTTGAAGACATTAGTGAAAGATGTCTCAAGGGTCAAGACGAAGACATTAGTGAAAGGTGTCGATCGTCCTTATTGTAGGCATTAGTGAAAGGTGCCTAGAAGCCAAGTTACAAGACATTAGTGAAAGGTGTCTTGAAGATCTAGCCACAAGACATTAGTGAAAGGTGTCTTGAAGATCTAGCTAAAGGGATTAGTGAAAGGTGCCTTAGATGTATATTCGATATGGTGTGTTTCGATGTACAAGATAGACTAATATTAGATCCAAGGATATTGATATCCTTGATGATGTTGTAAAGGAGTAGATCTCCTTTGGGATTAGTCGTTGGTGTAGTGTGGTAGTAGTTCCTCATTGCAATGGAACTAGGTGCTTAGCCTAGTACCTAATAAAGGGTAGGCGACGTTGTGTAGGTGTAGTTCACCTTGGAGTGAAAGAACTAGGTACTTAGCC
Source organism: Chrysanthemum lavandulifolium (assembly GCA_022545495.1). Taxonomy (NCBI): domain Eukaryota; kingdom Viridiplantae; phylum Streptophyta; class Magnoliopsida; order Asterales; family Asteraceae; genus Chrysanthemum; species Chrysanthemum lavandulifolium. The sequence goes on along the minus strand of CM040239.1, from coordinate 231,734,981 downwards.
TAGTACCTTATAAAGGGTAGGCGAAGTTGTGTAGGTGTGGTTCACCTTGGAGTGAAAGAACCCGGTGATTAGCCTAGCACCGTATAAAGGGTTGGCGACGTTGTGTTAGGTGTGGTTCGCCTTGGTGTGAAAGAACTCGGTATTTAGCTTTGTACCGGAAAAAGGTTAAGCGACGTTGTGAAGGCTTCTCCGCCATAAGGAGATTGGTGTAGTGTTTATGAAACTCTCGAGTAGGTGACTCGGGGAGTGGAGTAGGGCAAGGAAGGTGTCCTTGTAGCCGAACCACTATAAATACTCGCGTTGTTGTTTTGTGCTTCTTACTCTTATCTTTTCATTACTTGCCTTTACATGCTTATTTATCAACATCCAACACACACATCCAAATAGATTGACATAAGTCGATCTAAATAGATTAAAAGGAAGTTTTAATTGGCAAAACTATTCAACCCCCCTTCTAGTTTTCCACAATTGGCATCAGAGCTTCGTTACCAAGTTTCTTAAAGTATATTGTACTTTAAAAACTTGATACGATCCATAGTTAATTGAAAACTACAAAGAAGGTTTTCATAAAACAAACACCATGTCTTTTAAAACTATATGTTTGGATGCTGATTTGATAACAACATTTTTTTTATTTTACTTGTTTCATTTAATTGCACTAATCTTCTTTGTCATGTTGATTAGTCAAAGCTCATACCCACCAAGCTATAGGAATCGCTTGGTAACAAGAATACCTTCCTTAAGAAGGTATCTTAAACGCAAAGGAGCGGGAATCGTCTAAGTGACATATGTTGTGTCATTTGTAAAGACATTCCTAAGTGCGCTAGATGTATGATTTTTTTTTTTATTTTTGCTTGATAATTAAGTATGCCTATTTAGGTATTTATATGATTATCTTTTGTGCATATACATGTTTTACATGAAACTTCATTAGGAATCCTCTTTCTCACATACGTGTTATATTTCTCGTCAAAAGTAGTGGTATATAAAACTTATGTTTTATCTCTTTTAATCCAATAATAAAACAAAACACGAATTTCAAAAATTCCTCCTTTCCCATAAATACTCCCACCGTCAATCACTCTGTCCCCACTTTTCAAATCTTCCAATTTCAAAATTTCTCTCATTCAAAACTTCATCTTCCTCTCCATTTTCTGTCTCAACCGAAACCAAGAAGGATCCTCTTCAACATGGTTTACATCGCCCTCGTGCTCATCGCCTTAACACTCATCGCACTTGTGTTCCCTATGATGAAGTTCACATACGGAGACATTTACTTTGTGTTGTTAATCTACATCGGGGTTATATACCCAATCCTTTGTATCATTCTTAGCATTTAAATGAAATATTATTAATAGTCTAGTTTATCTAGGTTATTATTATCATAATGTGGTTGTCATTTCTTTTGATTTATATGCTTCACATTCTTTCGTGATACATTAGAAGTCATGTATGCATGCTAAAAGAAAATGTAGGATAAAACACATTTTGTGGTATAAAATTGTAAAACCTATGTTTTATCAAATCATTTACATTACTACGGATCCACGGATCCCGGAAGTTATACTAGCAGGATCCCTTTTGAAAAGGAACCGTGGGATCCGTCCTACTGGAGAACAGTTTTTCATGCAAATTAAAAACCACTTTTCTTCTAAAAGTTATACTCCACCAGAATGTCAAAACCATGAGTGAGTTAAGTGTCTTTCTTGTTAAAAACCATTGTTAATAAACATCTAATAAAAACGTTAGATAATCATAGGTTGACCACAAATATCACTTTTTGTTAACTCGTCATTTCTATAGGTTCAACTATGACGCATGAATATGAGTTTGACTTTTCACTCACTAGCGTCTACACTCCGAACATCTCCCTTGAACCCAACACACCTGGCATTCATGTCCGTGGGTTTAACAACCTCGAAAACCATCACTTCCACGAAGGACGTATTGTAGACACCTCTCTACAATTCGAAGAAGGTATCAATACCTCCTTCCGAGCCATAGGACTAGAATGTCTTCTTGAAATCAACGAGAAGATATGTCCAAGGTTCATAATGGAATTCTTCCGTCAAGTTGAACTCGTTCGTAACGAGGATCGCTCTCTATCTCTTTGGTTTTATATCAAAAACCAAAAGTTTACTTTAACCCTTGGGCATTTTGCTCACATCCTCCGAATTCCAAATCATGGACAATGTGCCTTCACCGAAGATTGGTCTCTCGATTCTCTCTTCAACTTTCGTGAAGAAAATAGTCCATATTGTTCACACATACCCTCCCCGGAAGATTTACATCGCATAATATGCAAACCTCGACCATATTACTCCGATCCAAACATTATCTTCACACGGGACATCCGAGAAGAGTACAAGCCCCTTGCACTCATCCTACGTGAAAATGTTTGGAGTCTTAGGGGAAATCGAGAAATCCTTCCCGCTTGTTGTGCTCACATGTTGTACTGTTTGCTAACACGAATTGTAAATCTTCAAGGCTCCAAGAATTGTAAATCTCACCTACTTCTTCGCAAAGCGAATTGTAAATCTTCAAGGCTCCAAGAATAAACTCATCCCCTATGGAATGTTCTTGACGCGCCTTTATCACAACGTTATGCACTTTCATCCTCAATTTCAAAGTCCGTTGTACGTACTTGTGAACAAGATGATGGAACCACTAAACATATCTCTCATGAAGACTTTCTTCATTCCTGATTCCACCAACACTCATCAATCACGTAATGATCCTCCTAGCGAAAACACTCAAGGAACCTAGTAGTATTTCAAATAGGATCAATCCTCTCGTACTCGTGCTTTATCAATGTAATCCAATTTCTTTCATCAAATAAAACATCTTACATTTGATATCTTAGTGTTAGAACCTCTTTAAACCAACCTTGAGATATAATTCATTGTTAAGATCATTGCATACCTTTAGTAAAGGTTCTGTTGAGCAGATGGGAGGATCCCAAAGTTTGTGCTAGACGGATCCCTACACTTAGGGAACCGTGGGATCCGGCAAACAGAAAATGCAATTGCAAGCATTATATTTCAAACATATCCTTAGAACACCTCACACTAAGCTAAACATAGTATCTTAAGGCAAATTAAGTCCTTATCAAGATAGGTAGGTCCTTCCTACTCACACATAACTCACCTAGATCACACTCTAAGAAGCTTGTAGATCTATCGTTTCATTTTTAATCCATTACTCTTCCGCTCTTAAACTCACACTTCATTTTTCACTTGATACCTCACATCTAGTCTTAGAAATCTTTTCGATTATGGCAAAATTGATCATAAATCATCTCTACCTCAAAATTGATCAAAGTTGATCAAACTCTAGTTTTCCCATCTCAAAGCTTCTAGGATATTTTTCAAAACACTATCCTAAGTCACAAACTGATCTCTAGGATCATTAACTTCAATTGACACTCTCATGTTTAGTGACATCCTTGCTCATCCATTGGTACTCATGAAAGTTCCAAATCCTTCCATAAAAGACAATCATTAGCTACATCAATCATTACCTTCAAGTACTTAAGCACCCCCTTCATTTAAGACACTTAGGAGGACTGAAACACTCAAGATGATATAGATCTTAGATCTTAGAAACATCATTTCCACTCTTTCATAGCTGCTGATAGCCGGATCCCTAGGATTAGCCTAGACGGATCCCTCTGATGAGGGAACCGTGGGATCCGGATGACAGTTTATGTCAAATTTTGCTAAAACAATCACTTCAACTCATCTTTCTAACTCAAACACTCAATCTCATCTTAAATGAGTTCCTAGATCAGTACAAACTCTGAAGTTGACTCTTGTGCATGTTAATCATCACATTCCAATGAATCTTAGTGGCTTAAGGCTTAAATGCACTTGCCAAATCTCTTGGTTTATAAACCACATTGTTAGGATTTCCATAGTCATCACCTTCATCCTAACTTTCAGCACTCTAGAAACCCTTACAAACCTCTTGAAGTCATCTCATCATGAGGAAAACTCCAAGTAGTAACTATCCACCAAAGAACCACCCATGAAAAAGGCTCGTGTTATACACGAAATCTCTTCAACCGAATCATCTCCGGTCAAGCCAACAAATGATAGGATCTTTCCTCAACCAATCAAACCAATTCCTAAAAGGATAGTACCAACAAAACTACCTATGCCAAACACCACCATACCTCCTAGGCCAAACAATATCATCTCCACTAAACTATCACCATTGGTTCCTAGAGCTATTTCATTTACATCTCCACTATCATCACCACACCTCTACAATTTAGAGGATTTGCCTCCTAGGCCGTCTCATCCGCCTCCACGACAACATTCTCCTCATTAGGAGGAATAATGGTACAAAATCAAGGTGTTGAGTCAACACTTGCTCCGCTTCCTTTTCGCCGTTTCCATCATATAATCCTATTTGGATTATGAGAAATCATCAAAGTCAACCACCCGACCATATGGAAGTTGACACTTCTACCACCACCAAGCATTCTTGGTGAGCCATTCTCAAATGCGCCTTCACCAATCCCTCCATCGTTTGAAGCTCCACAAGCCGCTTCACTTGATCCTTCGCATCAAGCCATTTCATTTCTTCCACCACCACTACTTAGCCATGACAAAATTGCTATCATTGTCAACATGTTGAAAGTTTGATACATGAAGTACGAGAAGACCAACGTTTCATGTTCTATCATCTCCTCGAGCGTTTGATGAGATTAAACCTAAACAAAACTTGAGCTAGAAGATTTTAGTTGTGTCCTAGCATCAGCGATAGTTGGTCTAGAAATTCCTAGTCATGTATTTTCTTATTTTCTTAGTTTTTAGAGTCATGTATATCATAACTCTAGTTTTATTAAATGAAATTACATGATACTTGTTATATTTACGAGCATATGATTACATTGTATTCATATCTCATTTTGTGATAACATTACTTGTTATATCACCTTTCTTGAAATTAATCATCGCCTAATACGGATCCCTCAGATTGCCTGAGCGGATCCCTACTAGGAGGGAACCGTGGGATCCGTGTGACAGAAAACTATTTTCTACTAACTTGGACCACATTTGCAGGAAATTGTGAATTATACTTGTTATCTAACCTTTGTTTTGTAGTTATTCAATTTACACATGAAGACTTTGACATCCTAAAGCTAGGGGGAGCTTTATGTCAAAGCAATACATTGCAAATTACTTGCAATATTAGGTTTACATTTCGTGATATCCCCTTGCAAAATTGCAATCATCAAGGGGGAGCACATTCATCACTTAGAAGAAATGCAAACTTACTTGCAAACAAACTAGATTAGTATCACTTTCTTGACGCCCTTACATAGGGATGGACTCGTCAAGGGGGAGTAAAGACGAGATCCTTTCCGTTACTTGCTCTCTATTTTCTTTTATTTCTTTCACATGTTTTCTTAAAAAACAATGTGTTGCTTTCTTCAAGCTCTTTTCTTTCGACAAAAGGGGAGAATAAAGTAAAACTACAAATTCAAACTTTTACAAATTTTAGCTTTTCCTTAAAATAATTTTTTGTTTTGTCATCAACAAAAAGGGGGAGATTGTTAATACAAATAAGCCGTAAAAAGGTTTATTTATATTTTACGATCTTCTAATGTTTTGTCGATAACAAACGTAAAATCATGTTAACGAAACAAATAAAATACGTAAATGGTTTGAACTAATAGTTTCTAACATATTCATATTTTCACATAAAACACTAAAACAAGTATACGTGATTTTATGATTTAATATTACATATGTACAACAACTAGTGTTTACATATTTGGGTAAAATATACACATAACTAGTATGTAGTATAATGGGTAATATAAATGGGTAGAAACTTAAGTATCACAACCCATTGGGCAAATACATTGAATGTAGTTGGGTACAACCCAAATGACCCATGGAGCTTGATGACCCATTGGAGCATTGACCATGGATCACTAACAGTGACCAATTGCACCCCAACCCGACAGGGTAAAGATATGTCTGGTTTCATATCGAACTTTAACTAATGTACAAAAGCGGATCCTTTACAAATATCCAATAACCTTCAAAATAAATCTAAGATCTCTATGGTAAACTCATACTCTCAAACCCGGAGCTATCCCATAAGCTCATCTTGAAATGCTTAATACTGCCGCAGGAAAAGAAAAGTCGGTGAGCTTACAAAGCCAGTGAACGGATATAACGAAACAAAAACTAAACAAGAGTAAATATACAATTACGAAATCAAAATGAAATAATGACGAGGATCTTTTAGAATTAGCACAAATATCCAAACAAATACATAACAGTTTAGACATCACATAGCACATCAAAGACACGAAACAAACACATCGAACAACCAAACACTTAGCATATCAAGAATAACATACTACGTATAAGCCAAACGGAAAGTCTCAAAACTAACGGAAAACACTTCTATCAAATAAATATGGCATCCATACAAATCAATTAATCAACTTTTAATACTCTTGATGCAATAGTATAGCAGCGGAAAATAGCAGACAGGTCATGGCAGACATAATAGCTAAACCAGTTCTCAGATCAAATCCTAACCTTAGCAGATTTTAAACATGGCAGGTCACTTATGCAGACAGATAATTAACCTTCAAAACACTCAATTATACACTAGCACATTCATCTTGCAGATCAACACATTCACGTAACAATAACAAATCATAATATCGGATATACGAATCATGTTACAATCTTATCCTATCATAGCAATTAAAATCACTTAAACAAATACGTCATAAGCACATTCACTAACATATCACATCAGAAATATCTTTCTTCTTCAAAAGTAACATCGGAAAATAAATGTACATATATGGAGTAGCTAGCTCCCGAATTTTGTGAAGACGCAGCGTATTACACGCGACATCATTCACGGATAACATATCGGATAACGGATCGGATCTAGGATGCATCCATCGCCCTTCCTACATATTCAAAATATGCTTCACCATCCGAGAGGCGTGGCGAACATCACTCTCGCCTAGAGTCATATCGAGAGTGCATCAACGATACGGACATGGAACCCCATGACTAGTTAAAATATTTGGCTCGGGTGTCAAACTATCTTAGGTCAATCGATAGAATGTCATAAGGTTCTTACACGGATCATATTTATCGAAAATCATTCATATTTCCAAAATCATAGTTTTCATATCGGATAGTTCAAAAATCGATGTTTCATAATTCATAAATCAAAGTTCGATAAGCAATAGCTCAAACAAATCGATAAGTTTTGGGATTCATAGCAAAGGCTTAGGAAAACCTAAGCATGAGAGAAGAAAACATTAAGAGAAACCTTCTTCGAAAAGGTCGAATATCTCAGACGTTAACATAAGTGTCTTAAAGTAAGGCAGAATATCCGTACCTTAAAGCAAATGAGAAAAGCAACAAATGAGCGAATCTGAAGATGTAACGTCGCGTCTCCTCCAACGAATCTACACGGATTATGATTATTTAATACTTATTAGTATAACGGATTAATCTCATTAATACTTTTAAAGTTGTCAGATTCTTCCCATTTTTAGTGACAGACGGAATTCCAACGTTTTAGGGTTTCAATTATTAATTAGCCAAACGTATGGGTTAAATATGATAAATATCTTCTTCAAGAGCTTATATGATCATTATTCATAGCATAGGTTTTACAAATGTCAAAGACGGATTTTAAGACTCTCTTTCAAAGTAGTTCACATAATTTTATAACTCACATGAAATAACGAAATTACACAATTAACTTTTAACCTTTAATCAACTTCCCATTTAGTTCTAGGGTTTCCATACCTTTTACATCATTTATTACATATTCAATTTAACATGTTACTTCCTTTAATGATTTCCACTTTGACCTAGAATGCACGAAAACTCAAACGGAAATTAACTCACACTCACACATGTCCTTACGAAATTCATTTACACATGTTGTCCCATAATTACCCAAAATTACATGTTGCACCTTTAAAATCTTTAATTATACGTTCTAACCTTCTATTATCAGATTTACACTTTTAGCCCAAAGGTTTTAGAATTTACAAAACATACCCTTTTAGTTAAATATAATTGAATAGCCCTCTAAATATCCAAAATCACACGTTTAACCCCACACTTATTTTATCGTTTAGTACATGTATTTTACTGTTTTACAAAATAACCTTTAAGTTTCAATATTTACAAAACCTACCCAAACTTTTATATAAAGCCGAATAGGGCATAATTCAAAAGCAAGCCCTAAACCTAGGTTACACCAATCATTAGCTTATCATTAATACTTCATTAATTACCTTCAATGATTACGAGGAAACCTAGTTCATGAAAACCCTAATCGCCTTTTTAAAACCTTTCCTTTTTATGCTTTTCGAATCAAGAAAACCCAAAACAAATCACACAAGCTTCAAATTCATAAACATGTATTTTACTCAGGTCTTATAACATGTATCAACTTCTGGAAAAATCAATTCATGATCTCTAAAAATATTATAGGCTCAATCGTTAATTATATATGCTTTTAGGGTTTTAGGTTTGAATAATTTCATACGACTTGTAAATCATGCATGGCTAATTTTTATGTGTTACATACGACTTATAGGACTGAGAATAACATTAGGAACATACCCTTGAAGAGCTTGAATCGATAGAACAAGAAAACACAAAACCTCCTTTTGTGAAACCCTAATCTTTTCAAAAACTCACAACGATCACCACAGCAATTCTGGAACTCAACCACTATTTTCCCACCTTCTATGCCTTGAATCTCGTCCAAGAAAAATGGTCCCAGCCTCTGAAACTGGAAGTCGACTTGGGAGAGGTTTTAGGTCGGTTTAGGGTTAATCGCTATTTAGGGATTATGTAGGCGAATATTTGTATATATACTTGAGTTATTATTTTCTTGTGGGCTTTAATATGTATTGGACTTAGATTAAATGGTATTTTAATAGTATAAATTATATTGGGCTTTAATTTAGTTTTATATCTTTTATAAACTATTTTAATATTTTCGGCTAATATGATAAAATACAAAACTAATTTTATAAAATCATAAACTATAAAACTACCTTTACAAAGTGTTTAATATTTATTTAGGTCATGTGAGATATTTCTTAAAATTCTCTGAATTTACATAGCTTACTTGGTACTCTTTTGAATAAATTTTCATACTTTTAATTGTAGGGTTATTTTGGTCTTTTGTGAACTTTAGAAATTTCAGGTATTACAATTCTTCCCCTCTAAAAGAAAATTTCGTCCTCGAAATTGGACAAGACGGAACAGAACAGAGAACGAATCAGATTTCAGATTTTCTAGGAATATAACGAACGTTAATCTTATCTCGAATCAAATGGATTTCTTATCAGAATATTCAATCTCATACGTATTCAGAAATCAAATAAATAGTCAAATACTTATAATAGATAATTATATACTCATTAGAATAATGGCGGAGAACAGATGAGACGCAGAAAATCAAACGACAAATTCTAACATATTCATATATCAAATGATGAGGACATCATATGTATAGACAGAATAAATCCTATCGACCTCAAAAGTCGCGAAATATGGGAAGACATATAAGGTTAAGATAGTCATAGAAATCTAGAGGTCACACACATCATAACAACCGGATCCCAAACACACAAATCTTATACGAAAGCAGATATCACGAACATCTCACAAATAGGTACGGAATTCAAACGAACATGAGGAGCGCCAAATAACAGATATAAGTCAAACCTATACACACATCAACCACAGGCATTTCCCAGACATCGTATACCTTCAATAAGTTCAGATTATGTGATCTCGGTATTATTACGTTGATCAGGCGTCATAATACTTGCATCACATAACAAGTTCTTATTGTCATTATATTCGGTCTCGGGTCATGACAATACACATAGCTAATATCAAAACAAAACATACCACATACGGATATTACACAGATAGCAAGTAACATACTATAACAAACCAGATACACCTTAGTATACCATCATGATGGCCATACTTCATTCAAACGGAAATTAAACAACATCACCAAGAAAGCTAACAGCTGACGAAACTTACGAGAACTAACGGAAACTTAGCGGATCTATTAAGAAAGAAACAACATCAGACAGAAATTATACTTCAAAATCTTGTTTTATTTCCATCAATCAAACAAATTTTGCAGAATCGTCTTACGATGATCTTCCAAAACAAAACTTAAAAATCCCAGATTCAAACGTCAAATGAAAAAAAACAAAAGGTCTAGCTCGAAATCAAACGTCGAAAATTCTCATAACGAGAGTAACAAATCGAAACAAAACTCCTATTCTTGTATCGGATTGAACCTACTAGTGGCCGAGACCTCGTTCCGACTCCACCTCATACTCTTCCTTAGGTTCCTCTTCTTCCTCCTCCTCCTCGCTTATCCATCCGTTCTTGTGTCCTTCATGCCTTTGTAGGAAGCGACTAGCAAAGCCACCTTACGCTTCTCTTCCTCCTCCTCCCGCACACGATCCACGAAGGCATCTGGATCGCGATTCTCAACTTGTCCTACTCCTTCATCCTCAACGAACTTGGGACACCTCCGGGATATCTAGTAGTGAAACCTTCGTTGTCAACAACCTTGGTTTCATATTCTTCCACCATCTCTCCGTCAATGGTCCTCGTGGTCGACTTCTCCTCGATGGTACATGGCCACATATTGGCGGAACTTTATCCTCTTGTTAGTCCTCTTCACCTTACCATACCTCGTGCAGCCCGTAGCAATGATAACGGCCCACTTCGTCTTCTCCTTATGTTGCCTAGCGGTCCTCGATTATTCCTATCGGATGAACTAGCGACGGGAATAACCATCTAAAAGAAATTCCAACTATCGGCAAAACTTAAATACGATAGGTACGCAGAAGAAGTGCAGAAGGAAAATCCTAAATCTACCCACTTCTCACGGTCATAGCCTAAGCTCTAAGGGTCCTAAAACCTAGAGCTCGATACCATAAATTGTAACACCCCAACCCGACAAGGGTAAAGATATCTGTCTGGTTTCATATCGAACTTTAACTAATGTACAAAAGCGTAATCCTTTACAAATATCCAAAAGAAAACACAATAACTAAAACTTCAAAATAAATCTAAGATCTCTATGGTAAAGTCTTGCTCTCGCCTCTACTCTCAAACCCGGATCGGCTATCCCATAAGCTCATCTTGAAATGCTTAATACCGCGAGAAAAGAAAAGTGCGGTGAGCTTACAAAGCCAGTGAACGGATATAACGAAACAAAAACTAAAAGCAGTAAATATACAATTACGAAATCAAATGAAATAATGACGAGGATCTTTTAGAATTCTGCGGAAGCACAAATATACAGAAATCCAAACAAATACATAACAGTTTAGACATCACATAGCACATCAAAGACACAGAAACAAACACATCAGAACAACCAAACACTTAGCATATCAAGAATAACATACTACGTATAAGCCAAACGGAAAGTCTCAAAACTAACGGAAAACACTTCTATCAAATAAATATGGCATCCATACAAATCAATTAATCAACTTTTAATACTCTTGATGCAATAGTATAGCAATGAAAATAGCGAGACGGTCATGGCGGACATAATAGCTAAACCGGTTCTCGGATCAAATCCTAACCTTAGCGATTTTAAACATGGCGGGTCACTTATGCAGACAGATAATTAACCTTCAAAACACTCAATTATACACTAGCACATTCATCTTGCAGATCAACACATTCACGTAATAATAACAAATCATAATATCGGATATACGAATCATGTTACAATCTTATCCTATCATAGCAATTAAAATCACTTAAACAAATACGTCATAAGCACATTCACTAACATATCACATCGAAATATCTTTCTTCTTCAAAAGTAACCCGGAAAATAAATGTACATATATGGAGTAGCTAGCTCCTGAATTTTGTGAAGGCAGCGTATTACCGACATCATTCACCGATAACATATCGGATAATGATCGATCTAGGATGCATCCATACGCCCTTCCTACATATTCACAAATATGCTTCACCATCCGAGACGTGGCGAACATCACTCTATCGCCCTAGAGTCATATCGAGGTGCATCATCGATACGGACATGGAACCCCATGACTAGTTAAAATATTTGGCTCGGGTGTCAAACTATCTTAGGTCAAATCGAATGTCATAACCGATACGATCATATTTATCGGAAAATCATTCATATTTCCAAAATCATAGTTTTCATATCGATAGTTCAAAATCGATGTTTCATAATTCGTAAATCAAAGTTCGGATAAGCAATAGCTCAAACAAATCGATTTTGGGATTCATAGCAAAGGCTTAGGAAAACCTAATACGAAAGAAAACATTAAGAGAAACCCATCGAAAAGGTCGGAATATCATGCGTTAACATAAGTGTCTTAAAGTAAGACGAATATCCGTACCTTAAAGCAAATGAGAGAAAAGCAACAAATGAGCGAATACGAAGATGTAACGTCGCGTCTCCTCCAACGAATCTACACGGATTATGATTATTTAATACTTATTAGTATAACGGATTAATCTCATTAATACTTTTAAAGTTGTCGATTCTTCCCATTTTTAGTATTGAGACGAATTCCAACGTTTTAGGGTTTCAATTATTAATTAGCCAAACGTATGGGTTAAATATGATAAATATCTTCTTCAAGAGCTTATATGATCATTATTCATAGCATAGGTTTTACAAATGTCAAAGACGGATTTTAAGACTCTCTTTCAAAGTAGTTACATAATTTTATAACTCACATGAAATAACGAAATTACACAATTAACTTTTAACCTTTAATCAACTTCCCATTTAGTTCTAGGGTTTCATACTTTTACATCATTTATTACGTATTCAATTTAACATGTTACTTCCTTTAATGATTTCCACTTTGACCTAGAATGCACGAAAACTCAAACGAAATTAACTCACACTCACACATGTCCTTACGAAATTCATTTACACATGTTGTCCCATAATTACCCAAAATTACATGTTGCACCTTTAAAATCTTTAATTATCGTTCTAACCTTCTATTATCGATTTACACTTTTAGCCCAAAGGTTTTAGAATTTACAAAACATACCTTTTAGTTAAATATAATTCGAATAGCCCTCTAAATATCCAAAATCACACGCTTAACCCCACACTTATTTTATACGTTTAGTACATGTATTTTACTGTTTTACAAAATAACCTTTAAGTTTCAATATTTACAAAACCTACCCAAACTTTTATATAAAGCCGAATAGGGCATAATTCAAAAGCAAGCCCTAAACCTAGGTTACACCAATCATTAGCTTATCATTAATACTTCATTAATTACCTTCAATGATTACGAGGAAACCCTAGTTCATGAAAACCCTAATCGCCCTTTTTAAAACCTTTCCTTTTTATGCTTTTCGAATCAAGAAAACCCAAAACAAATCACACAAGCTTCAAATTCATAAACATGTATTTTACTCAGGTCTTATAACATGTATCAACTTCTGGAAAAATCAATTCATGATCTCTAAAAATATTATAGGCTCAATCGTTAATTATATATGCTTTTTAGGGTTTTAGGTTTCAATAATTTCATCGACTTGTAAATCATGCATGGCTAATTTTTATGTGTTACATACGACTTATAGGACTGAGAATAACATTAGGAACATACCCTTGAAGAGCTTGAATCGATAGAACAAGAAAACACAAAAACCTCCTTTTGTCGAAACCCTAATCTTTTCAAAAACTCACAACGATCACCACAGCAATTCTGGAACTCAACCACTATTTTTCCCACCTTCTATGCCTTGAATCTCGTCCAAGAAAAATGGTCCCAGCCTCTGGAAACTGGAAGTCGACTTGGGAGAGGTTTTTAGGTCGGTTTAGGGTTAATCGCTATTTAGGGATTATGTAGGCCGAATATTTGTATATATACTTGAGTTATTATTTTTCTTGTGGGCTTTAATATGTATTGGACTTAGATTAAATGGTCTTTTAATAGTATAAATTATATTGGGCTTTAATTTAGTTTTATATCTTTTATAAACTATTTTAATATTTTAAGCTAATATGATAAAATACAAAACTAATTTTATAAAATCATAAACTATAAAACTACCTTTACAAAGTGTTTAATATTTATTTAGGTCATGTGAGATATTTCTTAAAATTCTGAATTTACATAGCTTACTTGGTACTCTTTTGAATAAATTTTCATACTTTTAATTGTAGGGTTATTTTGGTCTTTGTGAACTTTAGAAATTTGTATTACAATTGCACTCAAAAGATACATTGTATCTAGCTAAAGATCCATGGTTCAACCCATGACCCATGACCCATAACCAAAATACCCATGGGTAAAGGGGCGTCCACGGATCCCTAGCTTAACGCTAGACGGATCCGTGTGGAAGGGATCCGTGGGATCCGGGAGCGATATATTTTTCTTCTATAAATAGTGAGCCATTTCTTCATTGTTTCTCAACCCTTTCTAACAGATTTTCTCCCTGAGTGAAAAACTCACTAACCTCAGATCCAAGAGATCTATGTTTGTAGTTTTGTTTTTGTGTGATCTTCTAGGTTCCTCTTACAGGCAAGATCACCACCTTTGAAGTCGAGCAAGCTCAAGTCCATGAGTTGCCATGCTTCCTCATCATCAAGGCTACTGAAGTCTTCTTGTTGATGATTCCTTTCTTTCTTCTAAGAAGTGTAGTGTTGAAGAAATTAGTGAAAGATGTCTCAAGGGTCAAGACTAAGACATTAGTGAAATGTGTCGATCATCCTTATTGTAGGCATTAGTGAAAGGTGCCTAGAAGCCAAGTTACAAGACATTAGTGAAAGGTGTCTTGAAGATCTAGCGACAAGACATTAGTGAAAGGTGTCTTGAAGATCTAGCTAAAGGCATTAGTGAAAGGTGCCTTAGATGTACATTCGATATGGTGTGTTTCGATGTACAAGATAGACTAGTATTAGATCCAAGGATATTGATATCCTTGATGATGTTGTAAAGGAGTAGATCTCCTTTGGGATTAGTCGTTGGTGTAGTGTGGTAGTAGTTCCTCCATTGCAATGGAACTAGGTGCTTAGCCTAGTACCTAATAAAGGGTAGGCGACTTTGTGTAGGTGTAGTTCACCTTGGAGTGAAAGAACTAGGTACTTAGCCTAGTACCATATAAAGGGTAGGCGACGTTGTGTAGTTGTGGTTCACCTTGGAGTGAAAGAACCCGGTGGTTAGCCTAGCACTGTATAAAGGGTAGACGACGTTGTGTTAGGTGTGGTTCGCCTTGGTGTGAAAGAACTCGGTATTTAGCTTTGTACCGGAAAAAGGTTAAGCGACGTTGTGAAGGCTTCTCCGCCATAAGGAGATTGGTGTAGTGTTTACGAACTCGAGTAGGTGACTCGGGGAGTGGAGTAGGAAAGGAAGGTGTCCTTGTGGCGAACCACTATAAATACTCGCGTTGTGGTTTTGTGTTTCTTACTCTTATCTTTTCATTACTTGCCTTTACATGCTTGTTTATCAACATCCAACACACACATCCAAATAGATTGACATAAGTCGATCTAAATAGATTTAAAGGAAGTTTTAATTGGCAAAACTATTCAACCCCCCCTTCTAGTTTTCCACAGACACCATCAATTTCACACCTCGTTGGGATACGACCCGGGAAATCACTGTCCCGGTATCACTTTTATCACACTCGTAAGATTTAGCACGTTAACCTTTTTCCTAAATGGTTGATTTGTTAGATTTTACGACTAATTTGATATTGATATTGTGTTTATTTCACCACACTCACAACAACGAATCAAGTGATATAGGCCCAGTGTATGACACTGATGGCTTGTCCCAGGTACTGGATCCTAACATATGTCTCATACATGATCTGATATCTTAGTCTGCATCTGCATCTGACAAAGAGCAAAATGTTCAAAATAAGTCATCAACATCTCATCAAGACGATGATCAAGTTGACCCTGTAGTCATATTTGATGATATTACTGATGAATATGTTCATACTCATGTTGAAAAATTTGAAACTTCATCTAATCCAGATCCAGAGCTCATGACCTTACTTATGACCACCCAATCTCAAGTGGAAAAGTGCAATGCAATTAATGTGAATCTAAAAGAAAAAGTTGCACTATTGACTAATGATCTTGAATGCTATAAGCTACAACTTTCAAGTTTTGAAACAAAAGAAAATCGTGAACATAGTTTTGAGGCCGCATTTCAAAAATCATATAAAAAAAGAACAATCTTTAGAAAAACAGATACGAGATCTAGTCGTTTCCAAAAATAATTTGATTTCTCAAATGGAACAAGAAAAATTTGAACACAAACAACAAGTTAACACTCTTACTTCGGAACTTCAAAAAACCAAGCTTGAGTTGTCTTCTTGTCCAACTAATTTTTCTGAATTTAAAAAGACTTCAAGGAAAATAGTTGATCAATATCTTGATGAAATTGGCAATTTTCAAAACAAAATCAAAGAGTTTCAACACATTATGTATAAACATGGTGAGTCAATCACAACAATTCAAAAATTCACTTTCAAGCCAAATCATGATGGATTTGGGCCAGATCTTGCTAATGATAAACCACGGTTTTTACATAGAGCATTAAAGGCAAATCCAAAGTTGTATAGTGCCAAAAATCTACTTCATGAATCATTCGTGTTGTTGAATATAATTGTGAAGAGGAATAAGATGTAGAAGACGAGTGTCGATTAAAAATGAGCAAAGTTAAATATAACCAACCCTTTGATTATTCAAAACGGCCTCTCATTACTTTCATTCCTCAAAAGGATAAAACAAACATACCTTGGGTTATCACACCATTAAATGAATTTTCTTCTGAAGTTGGTTCCGTCAAACAAGTTGCACAAATAAATGGTCCTTTACCAAGTGAAATCCAACCCTTGCCAAAAAGATGTCAAGTTCTCTAATATTTTGATATTTTCATGTCTGACATTAAACTTTTGGAAAACGCAATTGAATGTAATTCTGAGATAAAAGCTGCTACTTTTCAATCGGCTTATGCCAGAGAACAACGATACATTTTTCAAAAATAACTTTTACCTCATGTCAATAATTTGCGTAACTGTGCAATCTGTTGGGAACGGGATCTTCAGAAAGAAGTCTCACAAATGATAACAACTTTCAACGCTACTGAAACATCGATTTCTAATACTAAAAAGAAAAATAAAATTCTTCGAAATCATGTTGATCGACTCTTGGAAGATGTTATATGTCCTGATACTATCTCAATTGTGTTGTATTATTCTGCAAAATCATCTTGTGAAAATGTGAATTCTGTTGATATATCTGCTGTGGAAAATGATAATGTGTCTTAAATCGAATCTTTGAAAGTTAAAAATGAGCATCTGTCAAATGAACTTTCTAAAGTAAAACATCGTCTTCACTGGTGTCAAAATGATAGTCTTGATCGTGAAATTGCTTTACAAACCAAAATCAACCAGTCGGGTGAAAAATCTTTTGAACCAAAACTTGAACGATTAGATGATGAGAACGCGTCTTTGAAAGGTTTAGGGTTTAGGGTTCCAGCTTTTCAAATATGAACAAGAAATAAAAAAAAGTTAAAAAGGAATACGGAACAATATTTGATTTGTTGAGAAAGTCACGTTGTAAATGGTCAAAATATCTTGATAAGTACACTAAGTACTATCGTGAAACGGTGAATACAAATGGCAAGTTACGTTCTGAAAATTAGGATTTGAAACACAATATCATAGAGTTAAAAGAGAAATTGGTGAAATATGAGAAAGATAAAGCTAGTAACACAAATGTCCTTGCACCTGGAATGTTTAAAATTGACACTAGGAAGCCCACTAACAAACCACAAGACAATAATGTGATTCCTTCCACTTCTACAGGAGTAGTTGCCTCTAATCCTAGCGTTAGCACTTCACAGAGCACTCACAAGAAGAATAGGAAGTTGAAACGTAAGAGAAGATCAGTTAAACCCCTGCAGTAGAAGATCACACTAGGACTTTGAATAAAACACATGTTGCACCTACCTTAGATATTGCGTTAGACAAATGTAATAGAAAAAGTGATGTAACGAATGTTGAATCTTTAAGTACTTTGGATGTTAAATTTGAAGCTTCTTGTGTTGTATGTCGTACGAGTATGCTTTCTGGTTGTCATGATAAGTGTGTTGCTAAATCTATTTTGTCTCGTTCTCAGAAACATATGAATGGCATTACCTCTAGGCCCACTAATGCTTCTAAGTCTATGCTAGGAAAATCGCCTTTTTTAATTTCTAAAATCATCATTGATGAACCCATAACACCATTATCACCTCCTAAGAAGATAACATCACATAGGGAATTCACTAAGACAAAAGCACGTACTAGTTGGACTTGGCAGAGATGGTTACAAAGTACACCTGGATTTAAATGGTTACCCAAAATTATTAACATATGTGCTTCAACTATAACGGAACCCACTAACTCTTCGAGTTCCACCTCTACCTCTATTCCACTTGTGTCGTCTGTGTGTATTGCAGGTGATACAAATCATTCTCTGGATTGTTGATAGTGGCTGTTCTCGGCACATGACAGGTAACCTTAAACTTTTATCAAACTTTGTTGCAAAGTTCATTGGCACTGTCAGGTTCGGGAATGATCAAGTCGCGGATATAATGGGCTACAGAGATTACATCAATTGGAACATCAAAATTAGCAGAGTTTACTATGTTGAAGGTATTGGACACAATCCTTTCTCAGTCGGTCAATTTTGTGATGGAGATTTGGAAGTTGCCTTTCGGGAGAAAACTTGTTTCATCTGTGATCTACAAGGAAACTATCTCATGTCTGGAAACCGCATTTCAAACCTTTACACAATCTCAACGCAAGACATGATCGCTTCATCTCCCATCTGCCTACTCTCCAAAGAAATGTCTACAAATCATGGCTGTGGCGCAAGAAACTTTCACATTTGAACTTCAAAACCATAACTTATCTTTCACGACACAAACTTGTTGAAGGTCTTCCAAGGTTTCGGTATTCAAAAGACCACTTATGCTCAGCTTGTGAATAAGGAAAAAGCACTCGTGCTCATTTTCCTTCGAAGGTTGAAAACAATACTCAGCATGTTCTTCATCTTCTTAACATGGATTTGTGTGGCCCAATGCGTGTGTAGACGATCAATGGCAAATGCTACATTCTAGTAATCGTTGATGACTACTCAAGATGGACTTGGGTTTATTTTCTTTGAAGTAAAGATCAAGATCAACAAATGATCATCACCTTTCTCATGAAAATTCAAGTTCAGCTCCGTAACACGGTCAGAATAGACAGAGGAACTGAATTTGTGAATCAAACTCTTCGAGAATATTATGAGAAAGTGGGAGTTGATCATCAAACATCAATTGTAAGAACACCCAAACAAAATGGAGTTGTCGAAAGATGAAACCGTACGTTAGTGGAAGCTGCAAGGACGATGTTGATAAATCCAAAACATCCAGATTACTTATGGGCAGAAGCTGTTTCAACTACATGCTATACTCAGAACCGTTTGATTATAACAAAACGCCATACCAAAACACCTTTTGAGCTTATCCATAACAGAAAACCAAACTTAAAACAATTTCATGTATTTGGTGCTCTTTGTTATCCAAATAATGATCGTGATGACTTTGGAAACCTCAAAGCCAAAGCTGATATTGGAATATTTATTGGATACTGTGAAAACTGTAAAGGATACCGGATCTGGAATCGTCGTACAAAGGAGATTATGGAAACTATTCATGCTAATTTTGATGAGCTCACAGAAATGGCTGCTGAGCAAAACAGCTTAGAACCCGGACATAACCGTCTTAACTTCCCTCAATCATCAGCTGATCAAACCTTTCAACTCACTCGTTGTCAGATGGAAACGTTGTTTGCTCCTCTGTTCAATGAAGGCTCTGATCAATGTGCTCCAGATGTAACAACTATATCCGCTGCTCAACCTGATACTATTCCTACACCTGATACACCTGAAACAACAACTGTTGCTGGTGCACCCCCGGTTGAATATCCAACGACAGCTGAACAAATCGCTTCTAATGACAATGAACCAGCTGATGATATTCTTTATCACAATGTACCTGTACCTGCGGATTATGATGGAAATGCGTTTTTCAACCCTTTCTCATCAGAAACGGCAAATCCAGATGTTGCTGAATCTTCTACCAGCCATCTGAATCTACCTAATCTGCATAATGTGTATCAACACCAACCTTCCCCACACCGATGGACCAAAGATCATCCTCTTGTTAACATTATTGGCAATCCAAACCAACCAATCGTAACCAGACAACGCCTTCACACTTAAGGGGAACATTGCATTTATGCACTCACCGTTAGTCAAACCGAACCCAAAAACATTAAGGATGCAATGACTCATGACAACTGGATTGTATCCATGCAAGAAGACTTGAACCAGTTCAAATGTTTAGAAGTATGGGAATTGGTTGAAAGACCGACAAGGGTCTACGTCATTTGTCTAAAATGGATTTGGAAGAATAAGTTAGATGCTGAAGGTACGATCATTCGTAACAAGTCACGTCTGGTGGCTAAGGGTTATAAACAAGAAGAGGGTATCGACTTTGAAGAATCATTTGCTCTGGTTGCTAGACTTGAGGCTGTATGGATTTTTCTGGCATTTGCAGCTCACATGAATATCACTGTCTACCAGATGGATGTCAAAACTGCTTTTTTTAACGGTCAACTTAAGGAGACAGTGTATGTTAGCTAGCCGGAAGGATTCGTTGATCCAGAGTTCCCCAATCATGTCTACAAACTGAACAAGGCTCTCTATGGTCTTAAACAATCCCCTCGAGCGTGGTATAATAAGTTGACATCCTTCTTGCTAGCCCATAATTTTATCAAAGGATCGGTCGACCCCACACTGTTTATTCAATATCACAGGGCATACATTTTAATTGTTCAGATTTATGTGGATGATATCATCTTTGGATCTACCCACAAAAGTACTCAAACGCTTTTTCAAAACTAATGAAAACAAATTTTAAAATGTCCATGATGGGTGAACTTACGTTCTTCTTAGGACTTCAAGTTCATCAATCACCCCGTGGTATTTTTCTAAATCAGTCAAAATATGCTCTTGAAATTTTGAATAAAAATGAAATGCAAACCAGTGACACCTATAATACACCAATGACACATACCAACAAACTGGATGCTGATTTACATGGGAAACTGGTTGACCCTACCAAATACGGTAGTATTATTGGGTCTCTCATGTATCTAATAGTCAGTAGACCCGATATAGTATTTGTTGTATATCTTTGCTCCTGTTATCAGTCAAGACCAACTGAAAGACACCTCTCAGAGGCTAAAAGAATCCTCCGATACATCAAGGGAACCATTAACTTGGGGATCTGGTATCCAAAGGATTCTGGTTTTGAACTAATTGCATTTTCAGAAGCTGACCATGCATGATGCTTAGATACACGTAAAAGTACTTCTGGAGGTTTACAATTCCTTGGTGATAAATTGGTGTCATGGCAATCGAAGAAACAGGACTGTACATCATTGTCGTCAACTAAAGTAGAATATGTAGCCATGTCTGCGTGTTGTGCTCAAGTCATTTAGATGAGAACACAACTCAAGGATTATGGTTATGTATTCAACAAGATTCCGGTGTATTGTGACAACAGAAGTGCTATTCCGTTGTATTGTCAAAGCACATTGATCTTCGCTACCATTTCATCAAAGAGAATCTGGAAAAGGAAACCATGGAACTATAGTTTCTAGGTACAGAACGCCAATTGGCGGACCTTTTCACCAAAGCCTTGCCTCCCACAAGATTTGATGATTTAGTTCATCGAATTGAAATGAGGTGTTTGACTCCAGAAGAACTGGAGGAATTTTTAAAACTACCTTGAAAAGTCAAACACCAAAACCTCTTTTGTAAATATATTTCAAAAACTAAATACAAAAACTATGAAATCTTATAAAATCCAAAAATATTTTTCACTTCAATTTTTTTATGAAAAACAAACATTGCAAGTACAAAACTTCTATCAACACAGTGTTCTATCAAACATTTCAATATTTTCCCCGAACAAGTGTTGAGAGGGAGAAAGTAAATATTTCCGTTTCATAAAACCTTGTACTTGCATGTTACCAAAAATATAATGTTTCTGAAATTAAGTTTTTAGGTTAGGGGACTAAAAATGTAAGTTTTGAAATTAAGTTCTTAACAAAAACAAAAAAACTTTTACATTCAATGTACCAACTCTTGTGCATTTACTCTCCTCAACAACCATATCCACGGCCAAGAATCAATCTAACAATCCGTTCAAGATTTTCAAATTCTGTAAGTTGGAAAAGATGTTAATGATCATTTTAAACAATGGTTTTGAATATCTCAAAGATCGAACGGTTAAATTTTTCTAAAAAGGATTTCGAAAATTCGTTCATATGAATGAAATTGCGTGTTTTTGATTTAAGGTGTTTGTGATGAAATGTGTGGCATTAAATGATGAAATGGGGCTTTTTGATTTCTGAGTTGTTTTGTGTTATAGTATGAACAAGAAAGTGTTATAGGATGATTATAAACATGTTCCTAACAACCAATTAGACCAGAAACAACAAATGAATCAAATCAATGTGTTCGGGTTTTAGGGTTCATTCAAGTTAAATCTTTTGATTATTTTGATGAAAAATGTTAAAACTTGTTTTAAACCACTCCTATGCACCTTAAGATTACCCAGTAACAACATTTGATTGAATTATGTGGAAACATTTCTTGTTCGTAACATTAGGGTTTAGGGTTTAAGGATTCTTCACGAATAAGCCTTTGTGGATAAGAAATCTGTTTTAATGCCCATTTTTGTGATCTTTATTTTAAAAGGATTGAATTCTAATCAAAGTTATCATGTTTGTGTTTAACAGGAGATTAATCATAAAGATCAGAAAAGGTGTTCTAAGTTTACGAATAAGATGAAAACTTTACGAGTAAATCTTACGAATAAGGCGTCTACAATAGAATATGAATTTCTTGGAAAATAATTCGTAAACATGGAATCTTTACGCATAAGAGTTTATTCTTACAAATAAAGTATATTCTTACGCGTAACTTATTCTTACGAATAAGGTACTATGTTACAAATAAGCTTTATTCTTACGAATAAGCCTTACGCGTAAACTTTAGTCTATTCCTACGAATAAGCTTAAAGCTTTCGAATATGTCTTACGCATAAGAATTTCTTATGCATAAGCATAGTCTTACGCTTTAGACTTATTCTTACGCATAAGCTACCATCTATACAAATAAGGACCTAAGTTACTCATATGCTACTGTTCACTAGTCTTGTTGTGTTATGCATACATCACAAACTTAAATGTTACGCATAAGCTTACAAAAGTGAATACGTTGTGTTCTAAGTGATAAATGGTCTTGAAACTTCAAAATTAACACGTTCACGTAACTTATCACCACAACTTCATGGAATTGGATATATGTGACTTAGGACATGTAACAAACATAATTGTGATATCATCAATCAAGGGGTTAGATAAATAAATGAGACTTGAACTAACACACCGTGTTTCCATACGTCTGTCTCTTTGTCTAATGTTAGATATTGGATTTCACAAACACATCACATAACAATATATGGTTCGAATTATGTATAGTTTAGAGAGAGAAAGTGGGATCCTTTCTAGAGAGACAAAGTGAAAGAAAACATAGAAGGTTAGATTAAGATGAATGAAAGGTCCAACCCTCTACCTTGGGAGGTAGAGGGTATTTATAGTTACAATCTAAACGTCCTCCTTCGGACTGTGGATCAGGCATACAGTGGGTAAAGACCCGTCCGTCCTCCACGGTGTTGCACTACACTATTCTACGCTACAAATTAACTAATTAACTACTACATAACGTAAATAACTACAAATCTACGAGCTAACATATGCTAGACTATAATTGGGGTGACCGACACTTTAACATGGAATTTCCAATTCCTAACAATCTCCCCCTAAGGGAGGTCACCCCATGAAATACATTTTGCATCCTAGCATTCTTTCTTTGACATTGTTCTTGAGCTCGTAGACTTGAATTCTTGACTTCGCAATCTTTGTGCTTTAGTAGCGATTCTTTAAAGTCCGATAACTTTGTACTTTAAGTGGAGGCCTTTATCTTGATCCATATCTTTGATGATCTTGAGCTTTAATTGAGATCATCAACCACGAGAAATCTGGATCACCCTTTATTGTGTTGCCATCATGTGAAGTTGTGACTTTCGAACCGACATGCTCACACTTTTGAATCATGACATCTTTCCATCGAGTAGCGGAAGCCTTATCGGTTCATGATATTTGCGCAGCAGAAAGGTAAGCATAGTATAGAAATATCGAGCCGTGTTACGTAGATATGCACCGGTCATGATTTCTTCAATTTAAGTGTGGATCTTTGTGAGCATGCGGCTTTGGATTGACCGCTCAATTTCGATCACCGCAACCGTCCAAATGTACCGCAAACAACAGTTAGCAATAAAACACACGAAAGTGTCTTTGATCACTTCGTTGAATTGAGGTACACGCCCACGGTTCCCCGTTGATCAAGACAAGTACCGCCTGTGATCGGTAGGATTCCTAAGAATCTCCTTGACGGGGTTTCGCAGCTGTTCTAGCTGTTCTCAAACCGGAACGTCTCAAAGAAGATAACACGGAGTGAGTGAACCAGCAAATTGAGATTCACTGATTGATGAAAAATGATTTGAAAAACAATCGCGTATTGCTTAAAGAAAGAGTTTTGAAATACGACGAAGGTTTTATGAGAAAGATCAATTTTCAATCAAAATACTTTTTGTATTAGAGAATGAGTACACATTCGACGTGCTAGCGAAAAGAAGAGATTCGCACATCGAACGGTTTTTCTAAAAGAATTTTTTTTTTCAATCAGAGATACTTTTTGAATTTGAAATATGAATACACATTCGATGCGCTAGAGAAAAGAAGATTTGCACATCAAATGGTTTTTCCAAAAGTATTCGTCAATTCTATTCCTGGACCAAGGATGATTCAATAATGAATCGCCCCATCGTTTCTATCCAGTTGTCACAAGCTTGATCTTTTGCAAGATTTCACATGTCACCCACCAAGAGCTTTTTTGATGTTGGCTCTAGAAGGATTTCCATCTTCATCGTGAATATTTATTACATATCACTCGGATGTTCTGGCAATACCACAAGGATAATGCGTAGGACTCTTAATATATAATCTTACTTTCCACATTGTGTGAATTAGCAAGTCTTCATTAATACAGTGTCCTAATGAGATATTGTGGATGATCTCTTGGCTCTAGACTCAATAGTGCATTTTTGGTTCCTTTGCCGGAGACTAGGGAGAGGGTCTCCTTCTTCAATATCAACAATCTCTAAGAGAAAGTCGATAGATTATGTAGGTTCCCCGTGAGAATGAAACAAGCCCTTTTAAGAGGAACTTGAGTGGTTTGGGAAGTTAAGTGCAGTGCATCACTGGGTCCATGATGTCTTGTCTTCAATACCAGTGTTACCTTAGTAACCACCGGTAGCATATGAATTGAACCGGTTTACGCCTAAGGTTGAATTGATGGAGGGCTATTTCTTTTCACCCTTTATCATTCATTTCTTTTCATTCTTCAACCCCTTGATTGCTTACCGAGACTTCATAACTAGAACCTTGTTGGGTTTATTCCAATACTAGCTCAGTCTCAGTCTGCACTCTTCCCATTCCTCACTTTTCTCCTTTTTTCAATATACCTAAGGACTCTACACTATCTAGTGGATTGTCCCTGGGTAGATCCCTCCAGTTCTGGTGGATCGTGGGAACGAATACCTAACCTAACCATCTTTATAACTCCATGCATAAAATAAATTGGTCGGTCTTTTGGTATTGTTCTTTCCTTCATGAAACCAATTGAAAAATCATTTGGAAAAACAATCAAGGTACTTGTGATACGAGATCAAAGCATTTTGTACCTTAATAGTTTTGATCATTTAGAAAACCTCCCCCTCAACATGTGCGTGTGATTTAGAAATTGATTGGCACATGGAGGCAAGAGGACTTTGAAATATTTTCTTTGATCACAATTTTCATACGAAAAAGCCATTTGATTTTCTTGGTAAATTTCTCCCCCTCAATATGTGCGTAGGATATTTAAAATCATTTTATCACATAGAGGCAAGAGTTCTTTTGAAGCACATTTACGATCACACAAGCCATTAAGAAACCATTTAAAACTCAATCAAGGTACTTTATGTTAAAACATAAAAGCATTTGCACCTTGATAGTTTCTTTTCTTTAAAATGCTCCCCTCAATATATGTTTCGAGATTCGAAAGCGTTTAGCACATATGAGAGAAGCAGCGTGCACAATTAAATCAAAACGATCACCTTTATCAAATTTCATTATTAAATCACAAATTCTCCCCGATCAAAAATATCAAACCCTTTGAGATTTTGGATCCCAAGTGATTTAATTCGGTTTAGAAAACATGGGAGAAAATGTGGCCTTGTTTAAATACTCATATGGTCTTTGGATAAATCCTCCTCCTCAACATGTGCATTGTGTATATTGAAATCGTTTGGCACATGGAGGCAGGAGTGCCTATAAAGGACTAAAACCAATTCCATTTAAAACAGATTTGAGATTTAAATCACGATCTCTACCCCGATCGAAATATCAAACCATTTGAGATTTGTGATCCCAACCGATTAAATCATTTAGAAAAATTTGGGAAAGACGTGGCAAGATTCAATTTTGAAAGATGATGATAAGGACCATTTTAAGACATTAAAGATTGTTAGTGTCGGTATGATAGTTTTAAGAGATCTTTTAAGTAAAACAAAACAATTTCACAATCAAACAAGAATGAAAAAATTTCATTTTGAAAGACCTTGATTCTAAAGAAAAATCATACCATGACATAACATTAAATCTTTAGATCACCACTTATATTGTACAATGCGGACTTTTATGAAGCAATATTGATTGAAAATAATTTATTTTAAATCACTCTCCCCTCAATCGATGACCGAAGTCGATAATTGAGTGACTTAAGTTTTGATAAAATGAAGTCCGTGATATTCAAAATTTAGTCCAATATATTTTCAAAACAACATTTTCCATTTTCAAAACAATTTAATTCAATTTACTCAAAATTGTTTAAAATGGTATCCCGCACAAAGATTCGTTAGGTGGTTGAGCCGCTTTTGTTGTTGTTCTTTGTTGTAGGGTTTGGAAGAAAACCATCTCACGACACTGATGAGACTTCTTCTTACGTTGCATTTTGAATGCCAACCGAGGTCAAATTAAGCTCCGTTTCTTCAATCACTTAGAAGAAAACCATCTGCTGATGCAGTGAGACCTCTTACGTTGCATTTTTGCCAACTCTCCATAAAAGTCCAATTAAGCTCCGTTTCTTCATTTGTCAACCCAATATATAGTTACCCTTTCCTTTCGGCATCCAATCATCTTCATTTGTGGGATCCGGATCGGGAACATTCTTATATACCAATATACCTGCATATGTTAGTGAACACACATACAAATATATGGTGGTCGACATCACCCAAAAAGCAATCGACTAATAAAAGTCAATTCAACATATCAATCAGATCGTATAAGGTATGGGAATAATGTGTTCATCAAACTCTAATCATCTAATACTAGCAATCATATCCTAGGCACCTAGTCCTTCAACATAGGTTAATCATCATTTTTAATTAAGCATATTAGGATAATTAAGAAAGCCCGTTAGATGATGTAGATTTGAAAAACGTTATCCCCCTCAATCCATGACTCATTTTATGAAAAGTTTAAAAGCGCTGAAGTCATTGATTGAGTTTTCAATTTTATAAAAACTCTGAATCTGATTGTTTTTAAAGCAACTCATTTACCACCATTTTAGAAAACAACAAATATTTTTCTGAAGAATTATAGACGGAAAAACATTTGTGTAGGAACAGCAGTCCTTCGACATACTTTCCTTGTTTTGTTTATAGGATAAGTGCACGAAATATTTGAAAAATTGTTTAGCGCAACACTTTCCTTCCTTTAAAGAGCGGGTTGCTATCGAAATAATAGCAAGCCATAGTTTTAAGCCCGGGTTCTGATCTGAAATAAGCGTAAGCCATAGTTTTTTTTTTTTTTTTTTTTTTTTTTTTTTAAGACATGATTAGAAAAGAATATTTATACCTTCATTCGAACTTCATCTAAAGTCCCGTGCCATTATTGAATGACATTTCTAAGACCGTAGATGTTATCGATACCGAAGACATGTCTTGAGAAAACAATATTTTGGCCTTTTCAAAATTTTTGATTTTTATGGGTTTTGTTGATTTTATATTTTTCATTTTCTTTTGTTGGTTTTATAATTTTGTATTTGGTTTTGAAAAATATTTACAAAGATAGAGAAATAGTTTAAGAAGATGATGATACGAGTACCGAGCTAAGGAAGTTGTTCAAGACTTTGTAGAAGATAGAAGTCATCATCTCTTAAACTTTCACCACCAAAGCTTTTGAGGCTCTTGAATCGTCGTCGAACTTGAGCCTTGAAAGTGAGACTTTGGTAGCTTTTCCCCAAACCGAAAAACTAAGAACAAAGACCATATCTCCAAGAAGTAGAAATGAACAAAACGGTCTCATTGAATGAATCTCAAGACTCAAGAACATGAGAACACCAAAGTAACAAGTTGAAACATTGATCGTCTCGGTGGATGTCAAATCCGAATAGTCGATGAAGTCCAATCACATGAACCTCTTGTGCGTCCCCGATGTACACATTACTCTTCGTGATTGACCGGTTGTCTTATTCGGGAACCATACATCAACATCTTCATTTTACCAAATGCATTCCAATTATCTTCCATATAACCAATTAGCCCATAATGTACACAAGTACCCAACGAGTAGAGACAACAACATCACACCAATTGGTTGAATCACCGATCTCCTCTGCGGATGTCACCTCTAGAATAACTGATTAAGCTCGATCATGTGAATATGTTGTCCGACCCTGATGTACACATATATCTCCCCTGATCGTTGTGATCTCATCAGAATCATCATTACATTGTGTACATGAAGCACTAACCGGAAGTACTTTATCATAAATCATATAGAAGATGTCGATATGCAATATCATCTCACGAACCAAAAATTCTTTTCACATTTCTTCTAACTGAACGCTGAAGTAACACATACCAAAAGTCTCCAGAGACCATTTCCCCCAATTAGTTGGAATAGTACACCAAAGGCTACGAGATAAACACTGAGTTGCTCTACGGATATGACCATTGTCTTTCCGGGATAACTTCAATCAGGTAGAAGTGTTAAGTTCATCATGTGTACTCGTTGTGCTTTTAGATACATGTCTCCTTCCCCCTTGCAGGTTTTGATACCTCAGATTTAGCAAAACATAATATACCCAAAAACTCGAAATCTTGTGAGAAGAACTCAAATGGCCCAAATGAATCCTGTGAGAATCAACTGCAACGGAAACTCTCTCTGACTATCTTTATCAACCCATATGTAGACAATTTGAAGTGACCACCGATGAAGAATACCGATATACCAAACTTGAAACGAAGTCAAATTCCATATTTGTATCTTAAGCTTGCACTTAATAATGGAAGAACGGTGTCGAGAATTTATGCTTCAAGCAAATTTCTAAGTACTCACTACTCAAGCAAAGTATGAGACATTAACACCTCTTGCGATTATCCACACCGTCATATCGTGTGACGAGTAAAACAAAGTAACTCCTAATAGTGATAGTTAACCGGTCTTCAACCATCCACCTCATTGCTGGTAACTAGATAATCCAAGACTTCAACTCAAATTCATAAGCCCGAGCAAGTTATCAAATAAGAACACGCCTTTGTGAATGTCAACTTCAACCTCAAATAGGTGATAAAGAGTAACTTCAAGTGATCAACTTGTGTCAAATGTCCAACACTTGAATAAACATACAATTGGATGAACATTAACCCACTGAATGAACCGGAGCAAATGATTCCTCAACAACAATGCATTCTTCCTCAAGGTATACATGTAAAAGCTGATCTGGAAGATTTACCAAAAATGTCTTCTAGCAGATGAGGTTGTCATTTTCCCTAATGTTCATGTGGTTGATTTATAGCAAGCACAAAGAGAGGAACAATAATCCGTGAAGATTTGGCAAAGGAATACCAAACAGTTATCCTTAGTAAGTGAAGCCTTAGGTGTTGGAGGGGAGTCATCGTCATAAAAAATTAAGTCGTATGACCATTATTCAAACAACCATCATCATGTAGTATATTCAAACATCCATCATCATGTAGTATATTCACTCTTCTCCCCCTCAAAAATTGCATCCGAAGTTGCCATTTTTGATTTAACAAGTGAATAAGAATATACACCAATGAACGTAGATCCACTTGATGACAGAATGAGCATCGGAGAAACATGAAGCTTGTTGATGAAGAATGGTGTTGAGAATGGTCAAAAACATGAAGATTTCTCTTCTTCTGAAGATAAAGCGCACTGAAGCGTACACCTTTCTTTTCTTTAAGGAACGGGGCCTGAAGTATATCTGCAGACGCCATAATGATGAGGTACAAGGCCTGAACTAAACTGAATAGACGTCATAGCCGGTTGAATATCAAGGTTGAGTTACTAGAACCCGTGAATTATGAGATATCAATCCTTGTGTTATCCATACTTTAAACCAGTCAATGTATTGAAGGATCAAGTATCGCATGAGTAAGGACTACCTGCACTAACTTCACAAGCTTGATTGCATATATTTTGGTTAGTGACATTAGTATCCAAACCCTTTGGGGTTTCACGGTCAACCTTGATTTTGTCTTCAGTAAACATCTTTCCTGTAGGTATCCACCTAAGTCCAGCATCCTTAAAAATTCTACCAGATGGTATCCACTTATGGCAAGGTCTAGGATTGTTAGGCTTCTTATGCATAGTGAGAGACTTATCCTTATTCCTAGTTTCTAAAGATTTAGCAGTTGGTAACCATCTAGGTGAGGCTTTTGGTTTCATTTTCTTCATATGCACTTTGTGGAAGACTTAGTGTGAATCCTAGACTTAACAGTTGTACCATTGCATGAGCATTTACTTTCTTCGTGGATTTTGTGAAACATTTATCATGATTAGCATTAAAGATACATTTCGGACACTTTGAGCAAGACGACTTGTTTGGATTCGAAATAGATCTAGATTTCTTAGAGTGGTGCGCTATGGGAATAGCTTTACTCGAAATGCAACTACTCTTAGATTTACGCCAATCCCTAGTCTTTAGATTAGTGTACCTAGGTAATGGTTTAGAACTACTAGCGAGTGCCTTGAAATCTTGAAGAATTCATCATCCTAGGTCTTGCACCTAAAATTCCGTCTTTACGATTTTGTGCCTTCTTTCTAGCCATTTCAAGATAAGAGTTCTTATACAAGTCATTCATATCAACTTTCCTAGGCAAGTGAGGTGAAGTGGTGGTTTTGTCAAAACTTGTTTCGCATCAACTTGGGAGGCAAACCGCATTTTGAAAATTTTGGTCGCTCGGATCTAAACGCATTCGGTTATCTAATAACCGGTTTCCCCAAGTTTGATGGTTTTGAAAACTTAGTGTTCACACTATTCCTCGTTGTTTTTTGAGCTCATTTTTAAAGCAACAATGGCGAAACTCTTTTCTGAAGTTGAGCTTTGAGATCATCAATTTTAGCTATCAAAGAGTTTGTTTGTTCCATTGATGTAGTTCTAGCTTCTTTGATAGAGTCACTTAGTTCTATGTGATGCTTTCTCAAAGACTCATTTTCCTTTAGTAATTTGGCCACACAAACCGCTAATTCATCATTTCTCATTTGAATATCATCAATAGCATTAATATCAGAATTACTTGTAACCAAATTAGTTTTCTCATGCATATCAGAAATATGTTTCTTCAAATTGTTGATGGTTGAGTCTTTGTCTTGAAGCTGAGCTTTCAAAGTGTTTATTTCAAAAAGTTCAAGGAATTCAGGATGTTCCGGATTTTTACTTGGTTTGTTAATTTGGAAACTTTCTTCTTTACTTTGTATCGCAATTTCAAGTGAAATGCAATGGTTTTCAAGATTTGAGAGTTTGTTTGAAAGTTCATCAAAAGCCCTTTTATCAATCATATCATTTGTTTTGAAGTTATTAGACTCAGCCTCAACCAAGGAACATTTATCAGAATCATGTTAAGCATTAAGACCAATATGTATAGGTACATTAGCAGATGCACTATGTTGAACAGTTAAGGGTACCTCATCACATGAGACTTGTTCAATTGTCGGTCTGATATCTGCATCCACATCATGTGTAACAGTGTCAAGGTTATCTATCTCTGAGCCTCTGTACTCAGTGTCCATTGATCCAACATCTGGTGCCGTACCGGTCTCAACACAACAATTTATTGATTGTACCCGAGATTCATTTGCCTTTCTGATCACAGCATCTACTTCTTGTGTGACAGGAGTTAATGAGCAGTTGGTTACATCATTCTTTGTTGTTTCGATATTACGCATTCAAAGAACACCCGACCTTTCGATACATTACCCGACTCATCACAACAATCTCTTAACCGCACTGCACACACATCCACTTTTTCATCTTTCGAGTAACTTCCTCAATATACTTCTCCACATTATGCATGAGATGAATAAGTGACTCAATGAACATGCTAATTTCCATTCCAGTGTGCCTCTTGAAAGATATCTCGGACAAGTCTTGATCATAATCGATGAGTATTCCCCATTGATGAATGGTGAAATTGTTTGTGGATCACATGAAGTGCAAGACTTTGGAACTATCCTTTGAACCTTTTCTTTATCAAGTTGTTGCTCTAGTTGTTCTAAGTTCAATATCAACGTTCCGTTAATGTAGTTAAGTCTTGACGGAAAATGGCAATGCATGTTCGCTCCATTCTTAACGGAGTGAGTAACATGAGGTGTGAGTGAAGTTGTTGATAAGATTCAATGTCGCTTTCCTTTGCATGGCATTCGTAGCTCGAACAGTGCAAATCTTTCTCATTGGACTCGGAGCATGAAGAACTCAAATCATCATTGATTGATTCCATCATACGTAACCGTTCAAGATAGCTAATATTCTCATGGTTGTCTACAACATCATACGGTTTGAGTACTTCGAAATCACCGAATCGAGTGTAAGACATGATGTTGATGAATCCACGGATTTTACAAGTCTATGATTTAAACCGAGAAATAGAATCTTTCGCGAGATTTTACTAAAATCAAGACCAAACCGTTAAGCAATGACCAATGGAACGTGTTAAGATGACTGATGAATTGTCACAATGATAGACAATTGTGTGTTAGGACTTAGGATTGTTTGTAGGAATAGCAGATATGTTGTTTGGTTGAGATTTGGACTGGTTGATGCACGATTTTACGGAGAAATTTAGGTCTAAAAACTTAAAAACCTCAATAACTTCCTTCCGGAGGCGATTCAGGCCTCAAAAAATTCGTTTCACGGCTTTGCGGTGAAACCTCACCATATTCAGCATGTTCCGCTCATTTTGACTGGTATTTCGCTGAAAACGGAGTTACGGTTCAAAAGTTATGGCCGTTTGAAGTTTTGCCGTAAAAAGTCAACTTTTGGTCAAACCGCTTCAATCAACTCGCATCCAGGACAACTCGCTTAAGGCACAACTCGCATAAGATGACAACTCGCTTAATAGACAAGTCGCATGAAACACAACTCGCATAAACAGACAACTCGCTTAATAGACAAGTCGCATAAAACACAACTCGCATAGGCAACTCGCTTAAGCAACTCGCATAGGCAACTCTCTTTAGATACGTTGAATCTGGACAAGTCGCATAGGCAACTCTCTTTAGTATCAACTCGCTACACAATCAACTCGCTTAAATAAACAAGTCGCTTAATAACCAAGTCGCATAAATAGTCAACTCGCTAAGTAGCCAAGTCGCTATACCAACTCGCTTCTAATGAAGAAGCAACTCGCATCCAAGAAACTCAACTACGAGTCTCAACTCGCTTTAGTCATCAACTCTCTTCCAAGCAACTCTCTTCCAAGCAACTCGCTTCCAAGAAAATCACTACGAGACTCAACTCGCTTTGTACCAACTTCAAAAATAACCACTTTATCAATCAAAACAACCAAACCACAATGATTTAAGCCTTCCAATTCAAAACATAAACACATATGATGATCCTAAACACAAAAGTACTAGCAAAATTCAAACTTTAACACTAGAATTTGTCCAAATGAATCAAACTCTCCTAAACCCTTAATACCCAAAAACCTTATGAAATCCACCAAAACAAAGAGCATGAAAGATGAATGATCCAACCATGGCTCTTGATACCAATTGTTAGATATTGGATTTCACAAACACATCACATAACAATATATGGTTCGAATTATGTATAGTTTAGAGAGAGAAAGTGGGATCCTTTCTAGAGAGAGAAAGTGAAAGAAAACATAGAAGGTTAGATTAAGATGAATGAAAGGTCCAACCCTCTACCTTGGGAGGTAGAGGGTATTTATAGTTACAATCTAAACGTCCTCCTTCGGACTGTGGATCAGGCATACAGTGGGTAAAGACCCGTCCGTCCTCCACGGTGTTGCACTACACTATTCTATGCTACAAATTAACTAATTAACTACTACATAACGTAAATAACTACAAATCTACGAGCTAACATATGCTAGACTATAATTGGGGTGACCGACACTTTAACATGGAATTTCCAATTCCTAACATCTAATGCCTTTAAGATCACAAATGGCTGAACAACAAGCAAATGTTGATGCCCCGACTGAACTCACAATGGCAAACACATTCCCTTTTGGATACGACAAAATAATTGGCAAGAAAAATCTTCGTGTCGACTTCAACAACTTCACCTGCTTGGAATCTTCTTGCAGAATTGCTGTGGACATCCTTCTGCAACATCCATTCAAATTCATGCTCACAAAGTCATCATCAATCCCTGATTTCTATATTCATCAGTTCTGGCATACCATGGAGAGGACTGATGATGATCATGTGGTTAAAGTCACTCTTGATAGAAAAGAAATAATGGTCACAGTTGAAGATCTTCATGTTGTTCTTCTACTTCAGACATCAACTTTCCAGCTGATTATGTTAATATCCCTAATGAGAAGGAGATACTGGATTTCTTGGTCAATATTGGGTACGATGAATCTTCTGGCATCATATCTACTCACTCTAGAGTTGATTTCAAGAACATTCCACAACCATGGAGAACACTTTATCTGATGATCGCCAAGTTATTCTCGGGAGGATATCGGTCATGAACACCCAAAGTTGATGCATTCACAAATTTTCTGGGGAATGGTCCATGTATTTCACATAGACTATGCTAGCCTCATCTGGGAGGACATGATGCAACATCTGAAGAAGCAAGGCTCAAAGATTCCCTTCATTTGCTTCATAAAGCTAATCATTCACAACATTCTTGGGAAGAATGAAGACATTCCCAAGCGTCTTGACGACCCTAACAAGCACACCATAGTTAAAGAGCCTACCCTCAAATCAGTTAGGTTCCACGGGACAACCACTCGCAAACAGGGTGCTGAACTCCCTGAGTGCCTACTTATTGATAAGGTCAAACCAACTATCTCATACATATACTACAAGGAGGCTCTTAAGGTCAAAAAGTTGGGTTCTTGGATGAGATTGTTGCTCCAGCATCCAAGACCAGATCCAAGAAAGCTGGTAGTACGGAAAGTACCATAGTAAAGCCCAAGTCTAAAATACACAGACGAGTTGTCAAGAACGAGTCCCAGTTCAAGTGGTTAAGCCTGAACCCTCTCCTGAGCCCACATCACAACATGATGAGGACTCGAAGATAGAGTCAGACGAACGCGTGGTCTATAGCAAAGTTCGTGTTGATGACTCTACATAGGAGACGGAAAAGCCTGATAGTCCAACCCTTGAACAACTTGATGAGGACATCGATGCTTACAAGTCTGATGATGACAAATCTGACAAAGGGAAAAGGCCAACAGAAGAAGAACAACATGACTCGGATGATGAGTATGATTCTATGGATGAGGAAAGACAATTTCGTAAGACATTAAAGCAGACAAGGATGGAATACCAAGAATCTAGCTTTGTGGTCAATCAACCCGACGGGCCAGGTGGTTCTAGTGGTGGTGCTCCACTCTCAAAAGAACCCGTTGATGTCACCTAACTCCAAACCGATTCGGTTAATCAACCCGGTAAAGGCACAGGTGACACCACCAAACTTACCCTTCAGGAAGATAAACCAACAGAAGAGCAACAACAAGATGATGATGAGGTGATATATGACGAAGGAGATCATGATCATGTTAAAGATGAACGAGTTACTGATGGTGATGTTAAAGGGGCTGCAGAGGAAATGAAGCAAAAAGAGGCTGAAAAAGAAGCTGCTAGAGCTGAAGAGGAAAGGTTAGAGAAGGAAACAGACAACTACATAGTTGAAAATCCAACACACAAGCCTCAACAGTCTTCGGAAACACCTCTTGACACATCCAAACAAGAATCATCATCACACTCCTCACTACCACCAACACATGAAACAACCAAGTCAACAACAAAATCTGTCAAGAAGAAGGCTGACACATGGATGTCTCGTTTCAAAACTAAGATTCAGAAAGCTGTGCACCACTCACGGACTCAAAAACAAAACCGTCTTCAAGAACAAGTGAACATATTGGCCGAAGTGGTCACAGATCTTTCGACACAGATGTCTACGTTTCAAAGGCAAAGAGAAGCGATTCAAGAATTCTTCTCTCGGGACGTTCAAGGTCAAATGGATGAGCAAATCAATAACTACACTCACGTATTTCTCCTTGACACGATTCCTGGAGTCACACGTGAAATGTTCAAGAAGCAACTCCAACCAACGGTTAAACAAATGGATAAGCAGGTGATCACTACTACACCGGTGATCATGGAAACTAGACCAGTCAAGCCCCCAGTTGTCTCCGAGGAAGACTTGATTACAGAGCTAGTGACGATAATGGCTGCTAGAGCTCCATCATTCACCAAGGATGACAACGGACTTTATGATCTTCATGTTGCACGACTACTTAAAACATCTTGCAAGGAAGACGCGGGGAAAGACAAGCAGCCAAGGGATGATGACGACAAGGATGAGGATCCAAGTGCTAAAAGAAAGAAGAAAACCGGTGGATCGTCATCAACCATGCCACTAGTACCTGCTAAAACCACTATCACTACACAACAATCAACACAGCCACCTTCATCTGATCAACCAAGGGATTCAGAAACCACACCACCAATGCAGAAAACCAGTGGTCACTTCACATACACTGGTGGTGAGGATCATGATATACCTGAGCCCCAACCTGAACCACTACTGAAACATCAACCATCACCAAAACCAAAATCATCCTCCAGATAGAAAGGAAAGAAATCTTCAGCCGTCTCCTGGTAAGATGAGGATACTACAAAGGAGTTTGAATGGTTCAATAACTTGGTCGAAGCTCAACCACCCCTCGAAGAAGGTCAGGAGCCTGTGGATGGTCGCACTCTGGAACAGGTTCAAGTCCTCAAGATCAAGAAGATAACTATAGGTGAACTCCGCCAGATCAAGAATGATGCTTTCAACTTACTCAAAGAAAGATCCGGAAATGCAATTGAGCTGGAATATCATTTGGACAACATTGCCCGTGCAATGTCCAACAACATTAACTGGCTCAATCCAGAGTCCAACATTGATTACTCGACAAAGGAAAATGAACCCTACTACACAGATTGGACCAAACCACTACCAACGATCAGAAAACCCGAACAACCCAAAATCTCATTTCGCTTCTTCTTCAACAACGATCTAGAGTTTCTACAACACGGAAGCAACATCAGCAAGAAATATGCTACATCACTCACATTCAACATACCGGCTGCCTCATACTCCAACAAAAAGTGATCGAAGAAGACGCCACTCAATTGTTTGTCGACAAGGTAGTGAAGTACGACAAAAACGCTCTGTTCGGTATTCATCATTGGCTAGAAAGATGAAGACTCTTTTACAGGAGCAACAGAGTCGGTAAGTCAAGTGTGGATGTGAAGCATGACCAAAGGATAGTCGCTATAATGTCTGTGAAAACGGCTACCAAGTGGGACTACTCCTTCTTGACTAAGATCGTTGTGAAAAGACAAGATGAACAGGAGTACGCGTTCTCCGAAGCTAACTTTCCCGAATTGTCTCTCAATGACATTGAAGACATGTATCTGCTCAAGGTTCAAGGAAGAATGCGTCAGTTTCCAACAGACATTCAAATTAAGTACATCAATGCACACCTAGTGTTCATCAGAAGAAGAATTATTCAAGAACGTGTTGAAGACCTATAACTCGGGGTCAAAAGTTACCAAAAACAACTCAACCTTACTGTACCACTTTTACACTTCAATGAAATCAATCAAGAACCTCAGTACATAATCTTCCATAAACCTAAGTTTGGGTTTGTCTACTGAAGTGAAAATCATCATACTTGCTTCATGGCTTTCGATGAAATTCACAAGTTCTGTGATGCCACCATGAAGATGGTTCGAGATGGATTAGCTTATCGGTTGAAGGACATTGAGTTGGGTAAAAGCACGGGGAAGAGATGAAATTCAAATGATCGAAAGGAAATTCGTCAGTTTATCACGAGGATTGATGAAAGGTTGATTCACAGAGATCAGATGAGGAGGCTAGAGAGCTATGTGGGAGGAAGACCAAGCTTTCCAATTCTAACATACCAACGTCCTCAAAAAGTAGCTGGTCGGTTGTAATCATTTGGTACTATTAAACATTCTTGACTATGATTTTGTTTATTTGATTGATATTTATATACTATGGTTTGTACTCACATAATAGTGTACAACCCGTACTTGTCAAGAAATGACCCGTAAAAGTCGTGATGCCACCATGAAGATGGTTCGAGATGGATTAGTACGGTTTATCACGAGGATTGATGAAAGGTTGATTCACAGAGATCAGATGAGGAGGCTAGAGAGCTATGTGGGAGGAAGACCAAGCTTTCCAATTCTAACATACCAACGTCCTCAAAAAGTAGCTGGTCGGTTGTAATCATTTGGTACTATTAAACATTCTTGACTATGATTTTGTTTATTTGATTGATATTTATATACTATGGTTTGTACTCACATAATAGTGTACAACCCGTACTTGTCAAGAAATGACCCTGTGGTACGCTTCAGTGCCATAATCCTTATAAAAGGAGCGAAAGCTTCTTACTTTTGAGTAAAATTAATCAAACCTTCAATATTTTCATAATTTTGCTCAAAAGAACACTTTTGAGTAAAATTAATCAAACCTTCAATATTTTCATAATTTTGCTCAAAAGAACAAGTATTTCCTCTCGTTTTATAAAAACCTCAAATTTAATACTCAATTTTTGAGGAGGAGTATTTGCAAACATTTGTTCAAATCAAAGTTCTTGTGGAAATCTTCACGCAAAACTCATAATGGTCATATTTTAAAAACAATACTTCATAGAAAATAACAATCAATATGCCATTTTTGAGGGGGAGAAAAATATTTGTGATCAAAACATGTTGAAAACTTAATGAAATCTCAGTGTGCTAAGACTTAACCCACAAATTGACGGGCTTCGAAATGTCTAAAATCGAAAAGAATTGTCTTAAAGACTTGTCTTACTAGATCGTACCAATTCGAGAAACTCTTGATAGATATGAACTTACATGGATCGAACCTTCTTTTCAAGAAGAGTTCACAACTTCAAGCTAGTTACTAGAGCTAGTTGTCACCTAAAAGTTGACAATGGAACTCTTTAACTATGCAACATAACCGTGTCTCGTGGGGAATTGTCTATCAGGAGCGGATCAATTCAAAAGTTCGCGCTCTACCCTCACTATGCAGATTTAAGTGAAAACTCATAAGCACATGTGGAGGGGGAGTATTTTTGAAAAATATAAAACTCTCGGAGTGT
Source organism: Chrysanthemum lavandulifolium (assembly GCA_022545495.1). Lineage (NCBI taxonomy): Eukaryota > Viridiplantae > Streptophyta > Magnoliopsida > Asterales > Asteraceae > Chrysanthemum > Chrysanthemum lavandulifolium. The sequence continues at coordinate 231,694,954 of CM040239.1, read as the reverse complement.
TTCAAACATGTCTTCATTCATAAACACTCTGAGAGATTTTCAAATGAGTGGTTTTATGGCAACATAGGATAGTCATGGAGTTATAAGGTGACTAAGTTTAGGAATAAACGTCCTGTGATCCACTAGAGCCGGAGGGATCTACCCAAGGACGTAACCAATAGTTAGTACTTAGAAGTCCTTAGGTATGATTGAAAAAAAGGAGAAATGAGAATCGGAGAAAGAATGAGTTGAAGAATTAATAAGAAAAGTTAAAGATAAGGGTGAAAAGAATAGACCTCCATATGATTCAACTTAGGGCAGACACCGGGTTCAATTCATATGCTACTGGTTGTCACAAGATGACACCGGTATTGAAGAACAAAGTCGTCATGGACCCAGTGACGCACTACACTTAACCTTCTAAGCCACTCAAGTTCTCTCAAAAGAGCTTGTTTCATTCTCACAGGGAACCTTACGTACTCTATCGACTTTCTCTTAGAGATTCTTGGTATTGAAGAAGGAGACCCTCTCCCTAGTTTCCGCACAGGAAACCAAAGCGCACTAATCGAGTCTAGAGCCACGAGATTCATTAAAAGATCTCTTAGGAACACTCAATATTTCATCACTTGGTGTTCAACAATAAGGACACAAGTGATATATTCTAGAGTCCTTCGCAGATCTTAGCAATCTGCCGAGAACATTTATGAGGGGATTCATAATTGTGATCCTCAGTGATTGAATGGAAACTCCTGCCAGGGTCCACATCAAACAGCCCTAACAGTAGGTCACTTCGGTAACTCCTTGTGGGTTACGCTTAGTGTATCTCAAACGGTCTACAGTCGTGAGGTGATGCTTCGGTGTACCTCAGCAACTCACCTGAACTGTAGATGTACTTCGGTATATCGTGTTAGCCTACTTGAGGGCCTCCAATTCTGGAACATCCCTTGTAATAATTAGAGATGTGTTTTCACACTATGCTGTTAACACCCTCGACATTCAAACTTGTAAGTGCTGGAAATCCCGCTAAGGAGATTCCTTTCAAGAATCAAATCCTGAAGATGTGGGTCATTACTTGACCATTCAATGTAATGCCAACTGTCCCTCAATGGGATTCGGATGGCTGATTCTCCCGACCAAGGTGAATGGAATCAAGACATTCATCAATAAAACAATCATAGTGGTCCATTCTCTAAGAAGAGTCCACAATGATCGATTGGTGTTTTTCACTAACCTATTCATGCAGTTACTGATGGATGTTCCTGGGAGGAGAGACCGTGCCATCTCCCCATGCTCATACCAACAACATCACACAATATCAAAGACAACACAAAAGTAAAGATGATTCTTTGTCAAAATCAAAGAATCTACAAAGTTTAAAGACTTGAGAACTACTTCACAATTGGAATTCACAGTCAAAAGAAGTGTGAGCATGGTGGAGAAAGACATGGAGACACCTAAACCAACAGAGTTGATAGAACAACAGACAACAACATATGATCACCACATCCACAATGAACAAAGAACAAAGAATACAATGACGTCAAAGCTAGTAAAGTCAAAAGAAACAAAGCATCTCTACTCACAAGAAATAAGAATGCTAGAAAGACGTTAAGCAACCACTATTACTTTATGACCAACCCTTAGGGGAGATTGTTGGGATCACTTGTAAACTTTATTAAAGCATCAGTCATTAATATGTAATAGGTTGCTAATTATGGCTTATATGTTTGTAATTAGTGCTAGGCTTATGTAGTAAGCCCATAGGTCTAAGCATAGGCCCAAACAATCAAGGAAGGGACTAGAAGTGTTGCCCTAGCTCCCTTGCCTATAAATACCTTGTAAACTCTCATTTGAGAGTGTTAGTTCCTTTCATAATATGCATAATCGTTCCTTATTATCTTGTGTGTGAAAGAATCCATCCGTCCCTCTCTTTATCTCATTCTAATCTTATCAAACATACTTGTGTTCATATTATGGTGACCTAATAGTGTATGATAATTGTTTTGGGAATTGGGAATGGAAACATAACCTAAATATGAGTAATAAAGAATGTAAGATCATTATGGGATGGAATAGTAATGTGGTTAGATGTTCCCTCATTCAAAGCACAAGACAGTCTATGCTTTATCTGATTGAGATCCTTAATTCAAACATCAAATTCTTCTGCACATTCATATATGCTGCCAACCAAGGTAGAGATAGAAGAGAGTTATGGAAGGATCTTTTTATATTTAAGCAGATTATCAATGATAAAGCATGGGTTTTAATGGGAAATGTGAATGTTAGTCTTAATATGGAAGACCACTCAGTAGGAACTGCTTATGTTACACAAGACATGTTGGAATTTCAAGATTGTGTGAACACAATTTAAATGGAAGATTTTTGCAACATTGGATTCCAATACACATGGATCAAGAGTTTGTTAAATCCTAATGCCACTATATTGAAATAACTAGATAGGATTATGATAAATAATAAATTTTTGACTAACCATATTAATTTTAATGCCAGGTTTCTTCTATATGACAATTTTTATCATAGCCCAGCCATCTTGATTTGTCCTAATATGGTAAAGAAGAGCAAAAAGTCTTTCAGGTTTGCAAACTATGTGGCTGAGAAAAAGGATTTTATGGAAATTATTAAAGATAAATGGAGTACACCTATCCAAGGCCATGCAATGAAGCTTGTGCAGAGATTGAAAGCAATGAAGAGACATCTTAATAAGCCAAACTAGGAGAATGGCAACCTATTTTCTAAAGTTAAAGAGTTGAGAAAGAAGCTATTTGAAGAGCAAGATAATATTGATAAAGACCCAACTAACAGAAGCTTTAGAGAAGAGGAAGTGATGCTGTTGAGAGAGTACAATGCAGCTATGAAGGATGAGGAACGTCTTTTGTTTAAGAAGGCCAAAGTAGATTGGCTCAAAGATGGTGATAGAAATTCTTCATACTTCCATAAAGTTCTGAAAGGAAGACAATATAGGAGAAAAATTTATTATGTATGTAGTGAAGATGGCACAGTCTATACTAAAAATCAAATTGGTCTCCAATTTGTCAGTCACTTTAAGAAGTTTTGGAGAGTCTTTTCTAACGCAGAGGTGTTAAATGAGGATGAAGATAGGATTTTTACTAACAAAGTCAGTAATGAGGATGTTATGAACATGGTCAAAGAAGTGACTACTGATGGATAAACTTCAAAATTTTACAAGAAGGCTTGAAATGAGATTAAAGATGACTTTTGTAAAGCTGTTAGAGAGTTTTTCACTACTCGCAACTACTTGGGGAAGTGAATGCTACTGTAATTACCTTGGTACCTAAAATTTCCACTCCTTCTAAAGTATCTGATTTTAGGCCTATTGCCTGCTGTAATGTGATTTACAAGTGCCTCGGTAAAGTCTTAACCAACAGGATCACTAAGGTGCTGAATAAGATAGTGGATTAGAGTCAAAGTGCTTTTATCCCTGGAAGGGCAATTACTGATAACATTCTGCTAACTCAAGAGCTTTTGAAGGGTTATAACTGTGTGAATGGGCCAAAAATATGCTGCTTTAAAATTGGCATTCAAAAAGCCTATGATATAGTCAGTTAGGGTTTCCTTGAAAGCATTTTGATTAAGTTTGGATTTCACAAAACTATGGTGCAATAGATCATGGCCTGTATATCATCCCTAATGTTTACTATTTGCGTGAATGGTAACATATTTGATTACTTTAAAGGAGGTAGAGGTTTAAGACAGGGAGATCCCATATCCCCATATATGTTTACATTGGTCATGGAAGTTCTTACCCTGATTCTTAAGGATGAAATCTCAAGAGAAAGGAATTTAAATACCATTTTGGATGCAAGAGTTTGAAGATTACACACTTATGCTTTGCAGATGATTTAATAGTTCTTTGTAATGGTGATTCAACTTCAGTATATACCATTAGAAGAGCTATTGAAAAGTTCAGTTCAATGTCAGGTCTCTATCCAAACATAGGCAAGAGTACTTGTTTTTGTGGAGGTCTAACTGAAGAAGAGAAGACAAAGATCCTTAGTATTTTACCATTCAATCTTGGCAAGCTTCCTGTTAAGTATTTGGGAGTACCTTTGATGGATAAAAAGATAGGTATTAAAGACTACAAGTATTTGATTGACAAGGTGAAGCAAAAACTCAATGATTGGAAGAACAAAAGTTTATCTTATGTAGGGAGAGCTAAACTAATAGCTTTTTACCTTTCTTTAATGCAAGTCTATTGGGGATCAGTCTTTAAACTCCCCAAAAGTGTGATTGATGAGATTGAATCCTTCTTCAAAGGATTCCTATCGTGTAATAATGAAGTGAGCAAAGGAAAGGCTAGGGTTGCATGGAAGGATATGTGTAAGCCAAAAAATCAAGCAGGACTTGGAATTAAACCTTTAGATTTATGGAAAAAAACTTTGCTAGTTAAACATCTATGGAATGTAGCTTTTAGAAAAGAGTCTCTATGGGTAAAGTGGATTAGTACAATGAAGCTTAAAGGAAGGAGTGTTTGGGACATAGAAGTATCTAAAAGAGATAGTTGGTGTTGGAAAACCTTAATGGAGCTTAGACAGTTTGTTGAAAGCCATATGAGATATAAGGTTGGCAATGGTAAGAGAATCTATCTGTATGGCATGATAACCGGAATGGTGGTCAAGAAGTTGCAAAATTCATTAGTAAAAGAAAGATTTATGGAGCTGGTTTTGATGATCAATGCAAACTGTGTGAAGCAATTGGTCATAATGGATGGAAATGGGCTAATGACTGGGTAAACAAATTTGATTGTCTTCAAAGATTAGTAGCTCCAGTTATGAATGGTCAGCCTGATAACCTATATGGGTCACTAATAATGGGAATGAGGTCAAGTTTGCTACACATCATGTTTGGAGGGATATCAGAGGAATGGAAGCTACAGTACCATGGGCTAATTTAGTTTGGTTCTCAAATCGTATCCCAAGGCACACATTTATAATATGGTTAGCAGTAAAAAAGAAGTTGGTAACACATGACAAGTTATTGAAATGGTATCCTCAAAGGGACCTAAAATGCTTTTTTTCTAAAAATGAGCCTGATTCTCATAATCACCTTTTCTTTTAGTGTGGTTATGCAAAAGAAGTATGGGAAGCTATTAAAGTGAAAGCTAAGATAGTAGAGAATGCCAACACATGGGATGAGATTCTGAATATGTTAGCATAAGACAAGAAACATAACCATATCTGGCCTGTCATCATGAAAATATGTTTTGCAGCCACTATCTACTTCTTATGGTAAGAAAGAAAGGGTAGCATTTTCAGAGAGGAAGAAAAAGACAAGTCTGTGGCAATCAATTTAATATGTGATGAGGTAAGAGAAAAATTAATGACCTTAAAGACCAAGAAAACAAAATCAACAAAGGAAGCAGAGAAAATCTGGGAAGTCTCTTTTGAATAAAAGGATCAGGCTGGAAATAGGTGTATGGAATATGGTTTTGTAAGCAGATGGCTAATATCTTGGTGGTGTAAGTCTACTAACTAAGGAAATATTATACTCATTGGTAAACTGCTAAGAGTAACATATGTGGTATCTGTACTTTCTTTGGTTTGTGTCACACCCCAAAAATGGCGTAGCGGAATGGCATTTACGGGGTATGACTTTATAACCAAGAACTCAAGGTGTCTAAATAGAGAAACACTAAATGCATTCATCACAACACAAGTCAAAGTTACAATGATCCCATAATACGGTGAATACAAGTCTTACTACATAAGTTCAAAATAATCGAGTCTTAAGGGGGCATTTCCAAATGCATAACTCCTCGGGAACACAGCCCGGTAGAGTCTTGTCTTATGTCTGCTAAGCCAGGCCACTACTCAATATTCTATGCAACTTCATTCTTAACACCTGAAAATGGATACTCGAAAACATCAACATAAAGTTGGTGAGCTCTTAGGTTTAAAAGTTAAACCACGAAGCTGTTCATAGTAGCATAGGAAAATAGTAAGCAAGATATACGAATATGAAACACAGTGCTAGCGACAACTGAACCTAAAAATAATGTTACACACTTGTTACGAATAGTGAGGAGCTACCCCAGATAGTACTATCAATTTGCTTCGACTCCAAATGGAGTTAAACATTTGCACATACAAGAAACATAATTTATCATCACAAAGGATCACATATTGCATTCAAACACACATATTGTCCAAAATCATGTAAACAGTTTAACAAAACATAAAAACACTTAAAACATCAGTTGAGTACCATTTTCCCCCACGGAAAACATTATGAAAAAGGGGCTACGAGAACTCACCTTAGTAAATCAGCAGTCTAAAGCAGTAGTCAAGTGGAACTAGTGGATGACACCGACACGCGACCTAGATTAGTACGTCAATTTTAGTCTCCAATTCAGTTTTAAGACTCGAGGAAGTTTAAATAACTTTAAAAGTTTTAAAATGTTTGTGTTATTGTTGTTTGTGTGGCAGCGTTTAAGTTTAAATGATTTTCTAAGTGTTTGTATTGGAAAAGTGCATGTATATATATATATATATATATATATATATATATATATATATATATATATATATATATATATATATATATATATATATATATATATAATTGATTAGTAAAAAGGTAGTTAGTGGAATGTATTTTAAAACAGATAATATGTATATAAAATAATTCATTCTTGTCTTTTAGTCGGGTATGTGAAAAATACACTAAGTATATATATCTTGCCGAAAATCGGGCATGACCTATTCGTATGTTTTAGTTTTCTCCAAAATCTCATATGCTGCAAAATTTTCCACTTAAAACTATATAACAACTTCAAACCACTTAATAAACTTATATAAGTTTCAGTAAGTTAAAATATGTCAAATAGGCTTAATTAAGCTATAATAAGCAATAGTCTTTAAAATAAATAAAACTTATGTATTTGTATTAGGTTAGATTTAATAAGTCCAAAATAAGCCATAGAGGTCGCAAATAGGATTTTTATATCAAAATAAATCAAAGAGGATAATTTTAGAAAATAAGCCGAATTCGATAAGTTACAAAATCGATGAATCCAATAAGCATGAAATAAGCCGTTCATAAAATAAGCCAACCAATGCCCTCATTGGGTATTCGACCCACCTGTGGCTCGACACAAGCAAATAAGAGGCATGGACCAATTTATGTATGAAATCCAATAAACCAAATCTTTAGTAAATTAAGTTATACTATTTTTTTTGCAAATAAACCTTTTGACTGTTAACCAAAATAGCATGACCGAGCACCCCATTTGGCCCTAGTTTGTGTTGTCGACCCAACAGCAACACGACACAAAAGAAATATAGTTTAGGCCCAATCCAAATTTTTTTTCAACAAGCTATGTTAAAACCAAATAAGCTAGAGGAGTTACCAAAAAAGCACTAGGCTTGGTTAGGCGAGTGAGTTATTGTTTTGAGTTTTGCTTTTGTTGGGAAAAGAAATATAAGCAACATTCAAACGCACCTAATTGTTGGCTTGAACCCAACAGTGGTTCGACAACCATAATCCAAAACACAACCAAATGTAATCTCAAGCCCAAAATTTCAACAAAAAAAAAACATTTAAATTTCATAAGTTTACTATCACGTAATAAGTTACAAAATAAGCTAAGAATCAAAATATTCACTTAGTTTGAGCCATTTTATGTTTTTCCCGTATTTTACATTTCTTCAGTTTATTTAGGTCCAACTTTGTAAAATAATTCATAAAAGTTAGCATATATCGACTTGTTTAGAAATAAGCATTAGCCTATTTTTGGTTGAACTTGTTCCATGAGTTCTAATATACCACCACAAGCTTACACAATACATATGTAAATCAATTCATATGTGTTCAAGAAACAAAATGAAACCTTTTAATTATCTAATATATATTTTACCTGACAACATTAAAATCAACTTTCAACTCATATCAACAAATGAAAATACAAAGGTTTAGGATTTAAAAGAGAACCTTACAATTGTATAAGAGTTAGTCGATTAGAAGGAGAAACAAGAAAAAAACTTAGAACCAATTTAACCCAAAGATAGCCAAGTTAGACTCCAAAACCAAAGCTCTCTTGTTTTTATGATAAATTTTGAAAGTAAGAATGTGTGTTTTGTCCTTGAGTTTGGACAGCTTAAGAAAGGAGTTAAGGGGAAAGCTTTGACCACATTTCCTAAGTGTGAATATCATGTGTGTCTAAATTGGGTTAAAGACATGAAATGTGATGTGTCATATTTAAATTGTAAGGTGTAACATATGCATGTGATGGTTGTATTCGATGTGCACAGTAGAAAAGCAAAGGAAGATTTGACCAATGTTTGTTGTATATTTATTTGTGTATGCTTATTTTGGGACATGTTAAAAAAGGTAGTGGCATTGACTTTCAAATGGGTATATATAATAGAACAATGTGAGGCTTTGTATTGTGTGTGTAGTGTGCAAAAATAAAAATGTGTGTTACCCTTGTGTGTTCGACACCTCAACAAGACAAAAAAAGGAGGTTGGACTATGCTTTTGTGTTGTATAGTCTTGTGCATAGGCAAAATTGGTAAACATCACTATCTAGTTCAATCTATTAATCATACTTGTGAATTTGAAAAGAACAAAATGCATGTGCTTGCTTTGTGAATCAGTAGTAGTAAGAGAAACAAAAGTAGCATTATTTTTTGACATTGCTTTTGGAGAATGAAAATTTGTGAATGTGAAATTTGAGCATACATCACTTTCATGTGCTAATTTTTAAGGCTAGCATGTGAATTGGACCAAAGACTTGTGATACAATTTTGTATAGGTGGCGGGAATTGTGTAAAAGAGAGGAGGGAGTGAGTTAATTTTTATTTCATGCATCTCGTGTCCCGTTTGAGCTTATAGTGTATTTGTGGCATCTCGATTTGACGTTTTTGAGCAAAACGCGTAAAATACGTTTTTGAGAGTATTTTATAAAAATAATATAAAAATAAAATTATTGAATCCAATAAAATAATTATTAGACTTAAACCATTACTAATGTAGTGTCGGTACACTCAAAAATAACCTCTCGTTTTTAACTCAAATAGCGCAGCGGAATGACATTTACGGGGTATGACTTCATAACCAAGAACTAAAGGTGTCTAAATAGAGAAATACTAAATACATTCATCAAAACACAAGTCAAAGTTACAATGATCCTATAATACGGTGAATACAAGTCTTACTACATAATTTCACAATAATCGAGTCTTAAGGGGGCATTTCCAAATGCATAACTCCTCAGGAACACAACCCGGTAAAGTCTTGTCTTATGTCTGCTAAGCTAGGTCACTACTCAATCTTCTATGCAACTTCATTCTTAACACCTGAAAATGGATACTCGAAAACATTAACATAAAGTTGGTGAGCTCGTATGTTTAAAAGTTAAACCACGAAGCTGTGCATAGTAGCATAGGACAATAGTAAGCAAGATATACGAATATGAAACACAGTGCTAGCGACAACTGAACCTAAAAATAATGTTACACACTTGTTACCAATAGTGGGGAGCTACCCCAGATAGTACTATCAATTTGCTTCAGCTCCAAATGGAGTTAAACATTTGCACATACAAGAAACATAATTTATCATCACAAATGGTCACATATTGCATTCAAACACACATATTGTCCAAAATCATGTAAACAGTTTAACACAACATGAAAACACTTAAAACATCAGTTGAGTACCATTTTCCCCCAAGGAAAACATTATGAAAAAGGGGCTACGAGAACTCACCTTAGTAAATCAGCAGTCTAAAGCAGTAGTCAAGTAGAACTAGTGGATGACACTGACACGCGACCTAGATTAGTACGGCAAGTTTAGTCTCCAATTCAGTTTTAAGACTCGAGGAAGTTTAAATAACTTTAAAAGTTTTAAAATGTTTGTGTTATTGTTGCTTGTGTGGCAGTGTTTAAGTTTAAATAGTTTTCTAAGTGTTTGTATGGGAAAAGTGCATAAGTGTGTATACACACACACACACACACACACACACACACACACATATATATATATATATATATATATATATATATATATATATATATATATATATATATATATATATATATATATATATATATATATATATATATATTTAGTAAAAAGGTTGTTAGTGGAATGTATTTTAAAATAGATAATATGTATATAAATTATTTTGATATGAAGTCATTTTAGGTATTATCCATGATCCATGACCAAAAGTCCATGACCCATGACCCATGACCCAAGACCCATAACCCAATGACTAGGTACATTGCATCTTGTTGGATATCCATAATCCATTACCCATAACCTATGGTTCATAACGCATAACCTATAACCTGGTTTGCAACCCAAAATCCGGACTAAACTGACCCAGTAGCCGAATCCCTGGTTTTGCACTAGCCGGATCCCTCTAAGGAGGGATCCGTGGGAACCGTGGGATAAAAGACAAATTTTTTCTATAAATAATGAGTCATTTCTCTCTTGCACTACCACTCACACATATACTTTCTCCCTGTATACTAATCTCTCTAACCACCGATACAAAGGATCATTCTATGTAGTTTTATGTTTGTGTGATTCTCTAGGTTCCTCTTAATGGCGAGATCACCACCTCTTGAAGACATGCAAGCTCAAGTCATGAGTTACTAAGCTTCATCATCATCAAGATCACTGAAGTGCATCTTGTTGATAGTTCTTTCCTCCCTCCATAGAAGTGTCGTGTTTAAGGGATTAGTGAAAGGTGCCGAAGGGTCATGTTGAAGGCATTAGTGAAAGGTGCCGAAGGGTCGTGTTGAAGGAATTAATGAAAGGTGCCGAAGTCTCGTGTTGAAGGCATAGTGAATGGTGCCTAAGGTGTACAATCGATATGGTGCGTCAATGTACAAGTTGTGTAGTTTGGGTTAAAGGATGTTGATATCCTTTCTAGTATTGTAAAAAGGTGTGTGTCTCCTTTGGGTAGTTGTGTAGTGGTGTAGTGTTGGGTAGTAGTTCGTCCTTTGTAATGGAACTCGGTATCTAGCCTTGTACCGGATTAAGTGTAGGCGACGTTGTGATAGGTTTGGTTCTACCTCGTGGAAGAACTCGGTGTCTAGCCTTGTACCGGATAAAGAGTAAGCGACGTTGTGAAGGCTTCTCCGCCACATTAAGGAGCTTGTGTTGTGTAGTGCTTACGAACTCTTGAGTGGGGTACTCGGGGAGTGGAGTAGGCCAAGGAAGGTGTCCTTGTAGCCAAACCACTATAAATACTTGTGTCGTGGTTTTGTGTTCCTTACTCTTTATCTTTTGCATTACTTACTTATATGCTTATCTATCATTATCCAAGACACATATTAAATATATTGACATAAGTCGATCTAAATACTTTAAAACGAAGTTCTAATCGGTAAAACTATTCAACCCCCCCCCCCCTTCTAGTTTTCCACAATTGACATCAGAGCTTCGTTACCAAGTTTCTTAGAGTATGTTGTATTTTAAAAACTGGATACGATCCGTGTATGTTTGAAAACTACAAAGAAGGAAATTTCTTAAAACAAAAAGTCATGTTTTAGAAATTTTATACTCTAAAATGTTGGATAGTGATAGATCATTCTAACATTATCTTTCAAGAATTCTTCATGCTAGGATTTGTTCAATGGCTTCGCTCCATCTAAGGAAAAATGAAGTCAACACCCAAAGAAGAATCCAAAGTAGTTACGATTTGTTTTTACAAAATACGATTAGGTATTTTAAAAGCTCATGAAGTATTTCACGTTTATGATTTTAAAAAATCATAAAAAGAATAAATAGCAAAGGTATGTTCTTCTAATTAGTCAATCTAAAAACATGCTAATTGTTTGTAGATAAATTAATAATATTTACTTCTAAATTATATTAGGTAGTATTATAATTCTATTACATATACTATGAAAAGACTCGTAGATTTAATGCTTAAACTTCAATATCACAATTTCTCCAAAAAGTCGTTCTTCATATTAAACACATCATCATGAATAGTATTATTGTTTGATCTTCATAGACAAAACTATAATGTAGTCATTATACATCTTTACCTCGTAAAGAAATTTGGCTAATCAAAAGTTTTGATCCATTATTTCCCACACAGAGATATTGGCATTACATTAGTAATCTATGTCAATATTTTCCATTCGAAACTTTCCATATCATGATAAAATAGTACTTTAACATGATTCTTAGTTTCCCGACTTATGGCTTTCTCGTAAAAAGTGTTTTGTAAACACGAAGATCGTCAAAACCTTGTACCATAGACAAACCCTAAGATATAGAGCAAAACCATTGACAAAAATCAAAATCAAAATCCCGTTTCAAAATTATCAAACCCACTCAAACTGTTTCTCTGCTGAATTGCCGGATCCCTAAATTTTAACTAGCCGGATCCCTTTTACAAGGGATCCGTGGGAACCAGCACATCAGTAAGACAGAATAAGTGTTTGATGATCACTGTGCACTTCTACTCCTCACTTTACTCTTTCACATACGAACACAAACCCCGAATTACTGTTCCTAGGCGATCTTTCTTCATCATTCCAAGGAATTCAATCACTTGTGTAAGTATTATCTTCACTACATTGTAATTTCTATTCTCTAGTTCCTAGTAGTACAAGTTTTATATCTTAAGAACTTTGATTCAAGTGGGTTTGTCACAATTTGCTATCACATTGTTTTCTAAGATAACTAATCAAAGAACAAACATTGTTAATACAAATTAGAACTCAAAATTAATTCAAAAAAGATGTGTTGAGAAAAAATTGTGATGAACCTCAAAAAGGAACTATTCACTTAATTAACACCACATTATGGTTTTGGTGTTTAGGATCAATCATGCCAAGTTCTAAACAACAAGATTACCAAGATACGGCTCATTACATACCAATGCACCACCGAAAAGAAGGTCTTAGTTCTCAAGATCAAAAAGCTTTCAAAATGCTACAAAAGTGGTTGTTTCATGAAGGCCGTGTGGTTGACCAATCCTTTCTCAATAATACCGACATTCCCAAGGTCTTTTCAAGAATCAATTTTCAGTGTCTCCTCAACATCCATGAACAAATATGCCCCATATTTGTTCTTGAGTTCTACAAAAGCATTCGGATCATAAGGAATGATGACGGAACCATCTCAATTGCCTTCATCATCAATGAGCACAACTACACCTTAACCCTTGTTGAGCTTGCCCGGATTCTTCGCATTCCTCACCATGGAGTGTGTATCTATTCCAACGATTGGTCATTAGCCAAGCTTCATGACATGGTTGATGATCATGAGGTTTACTTCACACCCCTCCATGAACAGGCCACTTGGAGAGATGTCGTTTTTATTCAAAGAGCCTCCTAAACTCGAGTGACTAGGAACTCAAAGGTCATCCACCGCGATCCCTTCCAAATGGAACTATTTGAGATGTTCCCTCTCTACAAGAAATGGGAACAAGTTCTTAGGGAGAATGTCCTTTGCTTGGTTGGAAACAAGGATCATCCTAACGCATGTCTAGTTAACATGATTTATTTCCTTGTCAACTCAACTCCTTTCAACCTCGCATACTACATGGTCAAGCGGATGGCTAGCGTTTCTAAGACGGATAAGATGGTGCTACCATATGATATGCTTCTTACTCACCTAGCTAACTTTGTATTTGCCTTAGAACCCTCTACCTAAACGGATGACCACTTCTTTTGCAACAAAGTCATGGTACCTCTATCCGATGAGAAAATGTCGAGGTTCATGGTTGAAGATAAAAGACCTCATCCACCAACAGACTCATCCGAGGAGACGGAGGGAGAAGGAAGCAACCCCGTGGACAACTACATCTTGACCCCGTGTCCTACATTGATTAATTGCCGGACATTCTAAGCCCTTCCCAAGAGTTCCAACAAACAAAGGGGATGTTCAAATGCATTGCCAATTTTCTAATGGGGAAGAAGAATAAGTGAGAGGGAAGCTTGAGGGGATTAAAGGTGAAGCTTAAGGGATTAAAGGTAAAGCTTGAGGGTGATGGGAGGTGAGGTCAAGGACCTTAATTTGAACAATGTGATGTAACATCTTAAACAATATTTCTTTTATCTTAGAACTAAGTAGTATTTGATGGTATGGTGATAAACAAGAACATCTTAACCTAGGATAACATAATAGGAATTTTAGGACTCTTTGATATCATATCAAAAAGTCGGTCTTTCTCATAATTGCATGCTTATATGTCACTTTTACATGCCATGCTTGCTATGCTTTGCTTACATACATAAATGCTTGATGTAGAAATCACTAGGTTTGAAATTCGATGAATGGTGCAAAATCTTGCACGCGTTCTGTGAAGGAAATGGTCCCAGAAGCCGGATCCTTGGGCTATAACTAGCCGGATCCCTCACATGAAGGATCCGTGGGATCCGGGTCGATAGAAATGGATTTTTAACACCTTCACGTCAATCCAACCTTCCAGACCTTATTAGACTCGGTAAACATGATACATTAGGTTCACTTCAGTTCCCCTTATGCTCATATGATCCCATATTCATTCATTGATGACTTAAGATCACATTCAAAGTGTTTTTGATTTATCATTTCTTCAAAACTCACATTTTTTCTGCTCCAGTGCTTACACATTGTTTCTCTCATCTCAAAACACCTAGTTTGATATTTCTCTAAATTTTAGCAAATTGATTTTAGTCATCTTTATCTCAAAATAGGCTAAAAACTAGTTTTTCATTTCTTGTAATTTTTAAGGAATTTTCTAAATTTTCTTTAAGTCACCATCTGATCTCTAGGATCATTTGACATCAGTTGACACTCTCAAAATCTTAGTATCATGCTTAACCACTTATGTGCATCCATGAAAATTTCATCCCGTTATAAAAACCATCATTAGATATCCTCACTCATTATTTTTGAACATTTAAGTTTCATACCATTTAAGACATCTTAGGAAACTTAAAAACTCAAGATATATAGGTACTAGACCTTGGTAGAACATCATCACTCCTTTCCTTTCTCTCTGACGACGGATCCCTGAATTTCAACTATACGGATCCCCATTGTTAGGGATCCGTGGGAACCGGCTCTACAGAACAGTTGAAATTCACTCAACACATCAATTTCAAACTCTCTTTGGTAATCTAAACACTTCACTTTGCCTTAAATGACTCCCTAGGAAAGACCAACACTGTAGTTAAACTTAGTACATATTAAGAACCTTAGTGGTCTAAACTTTAATTCACTAACCTAATCTCATCCTTTATAAACCAAGTGTACTTGTGTTCTCAAACCACCATTCAAAATCAGTAGCTAAAACACACCTTACATCCTACTTTTCACCATGACTAAAGCATCTAGTATAACCTCATCAACCAAAGGTTCCTCCAAGAAAAATTCTCATCTTGTACATGAATTTTCTTCAACCGAGTCATCACCCGTCAAAACCTCAAACACTAGAATTCCTCCTCAACAAACTCAACCAACCAAAGCTAGGAGAACCGCTCGAATTAGCATCCGACCATGTGGTTTGGAAAGACTTTCACCAAACACTACCATACCCTCTAAACCAAACACACCTAGCTCCACCAAAACACCTAAACCATCATTTCTAGAACCTAGATTACCCTCTTTCACCACACCTCTCTCACATCCAAACCTTTACTCCTTAGAAGACTTACCACCTAGGACTTTTCATTCAACATCCTTCTCATTAAATGAGGAACTACCTTCACACCAAAACATTGATGATGGAATATCACCAACACCATTATTCTACTCACCGCCACCATCAAATAGTCCATCTTTGAGTATAAGGAATCACCAATCTCAAAGACCAGACCATATGGTTACCTCCTTATTTCCACCACCAACCCATACATCACCACCTTCGTTCTTAGTTGAACCCCATCCTACTTCACTTAACTCACCTCCACAAATCCCTCCATCCTTTGTGGAACCTTCTTCCCTCTCACCTGATATTTTACCTCAAAACATTCCATCTCCAATACCTCCATCTCCTACTCATGACAATAATTGCTTTAATTGTCAACATACCAAAGGGTTAGTTCAAGAAGTATGAAATGAGTTACATTTCATATTTAATCATCTCCTTGAACTATTTGACCAAATAAACAAATCTACTTGATAACATCAAATTATCCTGATTATTAAGTGTCAATTTCTCCCGATAATGCTTGTAATTTATATCATTTATATGAATTTACGCTTGTTTTCCATTATATTCCACTTTCAGGTAAATTACGAGCATTGGAGCTAAAGAGACGTGGAATTGGAGAATTATTAAAGATTTATCATAGTATGCTCACTTTGAAGAAGTTACGGCGTAACTCATCTCTCACATTACGCCGTATATAAAGCGTGACTCAGAAAGCCAGCTCATTCGAATATTACGGCGTAACTATCCCAAAATATTACTACGTAACTATATTAGGTCAAATAAGGGTCCGCGCCGCTGATAACTATGCCGTAACTCTTGCAAAAACTATGGCGTAACCAAGAATTATTGAATATACGGCGTAACTACTTCTAAGGTTACGCCGTAACCAGCAGATCTAGTGAAATTTACAAAGAAATAGAGGATTACGACATAACTATTTTATTAGTTACGCCGTAACCCAGATCTGGCCTATAAATACCCCACGATTTCCAGCATTTTAAAGCATCCCATTTCACACACCACAACCAAAGAACGTAGGAAGAAGCTAAAGGAAGGTCTAGAGGAGCATATGGAGCTATCTCTAAGGGAGAAATCACTCCCCTACGATAAGCATTAGCATTTTATCTTTTCTTTACTTTCGATTCATGTATTTCGTAACATTAATTATTGAATTGATTTGTATGGTTAATATGAGCGGCTAAGCACCTCTTAGTGCTGCCTAGTTATGATTCCTTAATTATTTTTTTTACGTTTATATTACTTCCGTATAATTATTTCTAAGTGTATGCATGCATAGTTTATTGGTAGCTACCCTTGTTTTGGTAGTTTTGAATGGCGGTCGAGGCTAGTTGCTTAGGAGATATGACCAATGACCCTAAGTGAGTAGGCGGGGCGGGAAGGTAAGATATGACCAATGGCGACCCTTTCTACTTGTGCGATTTGACTAGCGATCACCTACCGTTTGGATGAACTTAAGAATTAGGGGTGAGTGTTTAAGTTGCTAACTTGGGATACTCACTATTATAAGTCTAGCATGTAGCGGTACTTCATGACTCGGGTTAGGGACCGGGAACAACCGGACTTATGAGGGGACACGACTTCTTTAGTGGTGGCATCTTTCTTTGAGGTTAGGCGAATTGACCAAATGATGTCCTCTCGACTTTGACCCCACCAAGTAATTGGAAGTAATTAGGCGTAGACATTACTAGCTAGGATGAATTACTAGGTTAGCACCACTCTCCTTTATTGATAACAACCTTTTCCTTTAATCTGCTTTAGTAGTTAATTAATTCCTTATCAGAATCATATTAAAATCTGTGACACCTAGACTTAGTAATAATCCAACACACATAGCTCTTGGGACGACCTCGGTTTTACCAAATACTACACTACAAATGACCGGGTACACTGCCCGTTAGTGTATTAAGGTAGACCATAGGTATAACGAGACTTTATTAAATATTAAAACACAGTCGATAAAACCGCATCAAGTTTTTGGCGCTTGTTTGGGAGTTATATTAGAATTTTTTATTAAGTCTATTTTTAATTTTCTTTCTTCTCTTAAATGTCAAGATACAAGACTAGAAGCTCAAGGCCTTTTATGGCCACCCCATTCGATGATTCGGAGAAACAATTTCGGACAAGAAAAGTTTACTCTCCGGTTCCTATTCATAACATCTTTTCATTTTACGAATCAGACTAGTCTGACGCAGAACCGGAGGTCATCGATGAAAATAATATCGAAGAATTAACCATGGAGCAGTATTTGGAGCGACCAAATAAGAACTGCCAACGAACCTTCACACAGGATTTTAGTACTGAGAAATACTCTATTCCGGACCAATTTATTCGAGAGTTACATGAGCTTAAGTTTTCAGGAGATGAAGATGAGGATGTTCAGAATCATGTAGAAGAAGTTCTCTACTTATCATCTCTTTTCAGCATCCGGAGCATCCCAAGCTATTCGGTTAGCGCAAGAATTTTTCCTATGACTCTTACAAGAACTGCAAAAAGATGGTACAATAAACTCCCTAAAGAATGTAAAGGAGCATGGGATAAATTAAGAAGAGAATTCGTCCAACAATTCTGCCCTCCATAAAAAATGGCCAAACTTCTTGGTAAAATCTATCAAGCATGGAAAAGATTTTGTAACACCCCGCCTTATCAGACCACAATATTGTCCGCTTTGCCCATAGGCTCACAACTTTATTTTTGTGGCCTCATTTGAAGACTTCGGCAGGTCACCCAAGCCGATTACTACTCACATGAGCACGCTTAGCGCGGTTCTAAGAACTCCACCATGATGAACCACAAAACATGTTGTGTCATTGTAAGGCGAATGTTATCTTATGAGCCCAGCATCTCTCCGTGCCACGGCCGATGTAGGATTTGCCTAGGGTGTTACAATCACCCCCCCAGGGACTCATCGTCCTCGATGAGGTTTGCCCCACCATCCCGAGCGGCTCGGGGTGGCTCGATACCACTTGTAACACCCGCCTTATCGAGACCACAATATTGTCCACTTTGCTCGTAGGCTCACGGCGTTGTTTTGTGGCCTCATTTGAAGACTTCGGTGGTCACCCAAGCCGATAATACTCTCACATGAGCACGCTTAAGCGCCGGTTCCTAAGAACTCCACCGCGATGAACCACAAAGCGCGTTGTGTCATTGTAAGGCGAATGTTATCTTATGAGCCCAACATCTCTCCAGGCCACAGCCGATGTGGGATTTGCCTAGGGTGTTACAGATTTAATGAGCTACTTTATCGATGTCCCACTCATGATTTGAACAAACATCAAATCGTTTACATCTTCTACAAGGGAATAAATGCGCTAACATGGGAATTACTCGATTCTCCTCGACCTATCCCTAGCATGACCCCTGACCAAGCCTTGGAATGTATTCAACGAATTTTTGAACATAGCTACAAGTGGCATATGGATACAGGGTACGGACCAAGAGACAATTTTGATCATAAGGTAATGAAGACATTGACAAAGCAAGAATACAATTATGGTGAAATTTTCGAAAAACGAAGGCTGGAAAGGGCAAATGAAGCTGAAGCGTGTAGGGTTGAGAAGGTTAAGAGTGTATTTGGGGCCAAAACCGAGAAAAATCTTGAAAAAATGATTCTTGGCTACATCAAGGAATCGAGGGAACGAGATGAGAGAATTGAAAAGATGATGAAGACATTCGTAGTAAATACAGTCTCTTCTCTTAAAACTCATGAAGATCAGATTAAGGGATTGGAGAAGAGTGTGAGCTCATGTTCGCAAGCTATCACGGATTACCTAGCGGCTCGGGAAGAGGAAGTTGTCAACACAGTGGAAACAATTCTTGAAGAACCGACTACCTTTTCGGAGAAGGTTAAGCGACGAATCAGCATGGAGAAACTCTTATTTCTGGACAAAGCTCCACTGGTAAATGTTCCTCTTATTAATTCCATTAAAACTGATCATGATCATATTTTGCAGGGATTAAGCAATGACTCCAATGAGCCGGTTCAACTTAACGTGAGATGCTCAGCGGTTTTAAGAAATGAGCTGCCACAAAAGGAAAAAGATCCTGGTTGTTTCACTCTCCCTTGCTTGATCGGGAGTCTCAATATGTGTAATGCCCTAGCTGATCTTGGAGCGTGCATAAGCATTATGCCTCGATCGATGTTCTAACGTAGGGGTATTGGTGACCTAAATCCAGCCAAAATGAAGATTGAAATGGCAGATCGATCGATGCAGTCACCCTTGGGTATTGTTGAGAATGTTTTGGTAAAAATAAAGAAATTTTTCTTCCCAGTTGATTTCGTGATTCTGGATATTCCTGAAGACAATAGAATACCTATTATCTTAGGAAGACCAATGCTGCTATTGTGCATGCTAAAGTAGATGTCTTCGCCCGAAAATTAACTCTCGAGGCTAACGAGGAAATTGACACATTTAGACCTAATGAACTCCTATCCACTCAAAACGTTTGTGCAATTGACCCGATTGGTGATTTTGGCGATGCATTAGAGGATTTTCTTAGTGACTCTCCGAAAACTCCTACAAATCTTGGCGAGATAGCTTCGGGAAAGGATTTCGATGTGTTCGTAAATTTTGAAGAAGAAGACCTAGGGGTTAGTGCTGATGATTTCTCTAGCGACATCGAAATGGTTCCTTGGAACAACGCTGATAAGACTCTTTCACAACCTAGCCAACCAAAGTTTTATGAAATGGGAGCTCGAATCCATCATAGAAACCCTCATTATCTGAAAATTTCTTGCAAACTTAGGTTCATTGAATTCCATCCATTCATCGACACGGAATCCCCAGTCAACATCATTTCTAAGGAATGGTACAACCAGGTTATGAAAAAAGAACTCGAATATAGAGGAAACAATTTCCTAGGAATTGCAACAAATATCAGTGTCTTTGTTGGGACTCACTCGTTTCTGGTAGACTTTGTGGTTTTGGATGACGCCAACGAATTCATAGAAAATGGGCTAACCAGAGTAATTTTTGGAAACCTTTTAAAGAACTCTCTGGGCTAAATAAGGATGAGAAAAAAGGGCTGGTATGGTTAAAGATTGGGGACGATAAAATGATTTTTAAAATGCCACGGACTGTTACAAATTTTAAAAAATGGACAAAAAGGCAGTTAAGCCATGCTCAGCCACTAGTCGATATTAGTTATGAAGATAAGGTCAAGGGTATTAACCACCCGTACCAGAAGATAAAGAATTTTTACTTGGAATGGACTACAAATGGGATGAGAATCTGATAAGTTGGATCCAACGTGGAGATTGCCATACTCACGAAATGACCAACAAGCACTGGTAGCCCTAAGGCTCCGAGTATAACTTAAAGACTCTTAAATAAAGAAAAGTGCTCTTGCGGGAGACAACCCAAATTATCCCTTTCTTTTGTTTTTATTTCCATTTCTGTTAGGTTTTGTGTTTTTAACCATTTTTTCAGGAAACGAGGAGTAATTGCTGCTGCAGTATGCTGATCTGACTATAGTTATTGCGTAACTCATCTCAGTGGTTATGCCATAACCAACCCCTTGCAGCAGAATTTCGGATGCATCACCAATTATGACGTAATTCCATCTCAGTGGTTAGGAAGTAGCTACACTCTTGCAGCGTATGCCAGGTTTCGCCTAGTTACGGCGTAACTCATTCTAAGAGTTACGACGTAACTATCCTCTGCTTTACTTCTTTCATTTTAAAACACAATAACCTTGTATTAGTATTTTAAATGAACTTTGTGGGTGCGTTCCCTGTAAACCCTCACGAGACTTCACTCGTCCACTTGGGACACCAAGTGGTTTAAAAGGCTTGTTGCATATGCTAAATTCAACCGTGATTCCTACGAAAGTGAGTTAGGTTTGTTTTTCATTTTTCATTTTTCATTTTTTCTTTTTAGAATTATGCTTGTCGGTAGTGTGATTTTGGGGATTGAAGTTTGCTCATGGATGCTTATACGAAGGCACTACTCTTTTTCGTGGGCCTTCTTTCTTTTTGGAGCAAATTTCACGGAAGTTCTCGCTCTAATTCTACTTTTCTCTTCACCTTTATTTAACGCTTAGTACAAAAGGGACTTTGTACAATTCAAGTGGGGGGACGGGAGTAGAATTATCTCTTGAACTTTATTTTGCCCTCATTTTCTAGTTTATTTTGAAAATTATGCCATTTTTAAATTTTGACATATTTTCTTAACCTAACTTGTTGGGATATGAAAGTCTTGAGCAGTTAAAGTCTTTGAAGTTTAATAAAGTCTTGCATAATGATAAAGAAGCTGGAAAAAGTCAAAGAGTCAAATCTTGCTAAATGATAAGTCAAAGTCTTGTATCTGAAGTCAAAATCTTGCAAGATCAAAGAACTGTTTTATTCGTTTATAGAAAGTCTTGTAATTCTAGAATATTCTATATTAGATTACTTGTCGTACAAGGATACAATTTGTAAACCGACTAGGGTTATCCTTGAGCCTATAAAGGACCCTAGATTGGCATTAGAGTGCAATTCACGAGTCTTAGAGTTAATGTTTTAGAGAAGATCGATATTCTTAGAGTTGTTGAAGTATCTGCATAACAAGCAGATTTAGAGTTAATAATAAAAGTTATTCTTCTTAGATTTGTTAAGTAAATTCCGCATACTTAATAAAGATTACTCAGTGTTTCATTGTTAATAACTTAGGATTTATCCGAGGTTGTTAAACCTTAAACAAGCTATTTAAGTTAGTTTGGTTAGAGTACATCGATCCAACAAGTGGTATCGAGCTTGTGGAAACTCGACTAAGAAGAAACCCTAAAACCTAAGATGTCGATTGATTACGTTCCACCACCTTCCATCACCTCAATGAGGATTCACATCATCAAGAAGGCGAATATGACTTATGGTGTATGAAGATGAGGCAGTACATTGCCATTACAGACCATGCTCTATGGAATGTAATTGTCAATGGTAATGAAGTAGTTCCAGAACCTGTAAAGATTCCTGGACAACCTAAACCACCCAAAGCAGTCTTACCAGCAGCAACATTAAGAAATCAAGAGAAGGCTATCAACATTCTCTTGTCTACCATAAGTTAGTATCTTGTTCAGAATGGTATTATGGCTAAGTTTTGATATAGTTTATAGGCATTTTTCAAATCACCTTTGCAGATGATGAGGTTCAAGAAAATCTGCAAATTCCATAGAAATTTATGGAATCAAAAGGTATATCCTTTTACTCTTATCTATTTATATTGGAAGATAGAGTGTTTTATGTCCATTCACAACAGATGGCCTTGTACCTTGATATCCTTTGATGACTTGACTCAATTTCATTCTGTGACACTTAATATGCCTTTGTTAGGTAATTGAGGCTTGTCCACAGTCTTGAAATTGAATTTAGTTGGATAAGGAATCATAAAGTAGGCATCCTTTGTGTGAAGGGAAGAATGAACAGAAGGGTGGAACATGATGATTGGAATAGTAAGGAGTGAAAGATGAACCTACTTGGTTCAATCAATGTTTCGCCATAGGAGGTTGGAAGTTTCTCCCTCAAGGTGTGTGTTCCCAGATTTCTGAAGCCATTTTTAAAGATGAAAATGTAGGAACCGTTGTATAGCTCTTGACTGGAATGGGATGGGTGGCTATAATATAATGATGCCTTTCCACTTTTCCACTTGATCATTGTGGATGATGGTTGAATGGTTAAGGATGGAAGGTGGTTTAGGAAATCTGGTTATGAGGTTATGGTCTTGATGCATTATTATGGGTGAATTCATGAGAGGATTTGTTGCTGAATGAAGGATGAATGTGCGGCTTGCTGCATGAAGGGTGAATGTTAAGCTGAATGTTAGCCAATATATCCTCTATTTTTGTTGCATCTAATATTGGACATGTATTATCAGAGAACATTTTGTAGTTATGTCTGATATCGGATAGTATAAATAATCATCCATTGTATTTTGAAGTATTGTAATTTGTGTTGTTATTAATATAAATATTTCACCCTTTGCATATTAAAAAGGCTGCATATCGTTAATTTGAAGTAATAAACAATGAATAGTAACAATAAATATTTGGAAATGGCACAATGCATAATGTCTTTGGTTACACGCTATGTAAATTTATCTAGCTGAAACTATATAAATCCGCAAAAAATAGAAATTTAGAAAAGCATATTTACAAGGAGGATTTTCAAGGCTATCCATTTCCCAATGCACATCTGACTGCTAGATGGATCTTGTATATGATCATGGTGTAATCAGGTTGCTCGACCCAACAGACGTGACACCTAAGACATTGTCCAACTTTTATTTAGAATATGCACGATATGTAAAACATGCATACTAACATTGGTGTGAGGAGTATGGAAGAACTCGATATAAAAATCTTCTAGTAAGCGTGCAAGGAGGTGTATTGTCATGAAGAAACTCGGATAACGACTTCTTCATGACCCAATTTCTCCACATAAGCATCATAGAGAACACTTATGTCGATTTCTCCAACTCTACGTACTCCAACATTAATATGTCTATTTAATGTATCCTGGATAGCATAAATAGAAAAATGAACAATGCCATAGAGGTTGAAGACAAAATATTTATGCCATGAATCAGATAGTATATTGGCTACAAAAACCGGTTGCATTTTATGGGCCTTCCAGTTTTTGTCATGTCAAAATTAAGACATACCGGGTAACCGAATCATCATTTCCAAGAAACTATTGTCCGAATTAGATATACCAAAACAACCAATGAAATTTTGTAAAAATGTAATACCTTAAACTATTGGTTTATGCTTTAAACTATTGGTAGCAACATTAAAATGAACAAAAATAGTAAATAGCATACCTTAACAAAACTGTTAGCCTCATAACGAAAACCCTCCTTCAAACGCCATACAAAAACTTTATTTCGGTTTCTTCAAGTATGGGCTGAATACCAAAGAGAACAATGTATTAATAATTCTATCAAGAATATTTGCGGTTCGCCGCGTACGAATTACATATGTATTTTATGGTCTACATTTTTTGCCAGGCCAAAATCAAGACTAAAACATAGCCTAGGAACTTTCAACTAAATTAGATTTACAAAAACAACATACGAAACATGCGGCAAACTGTATTACGTTAGACTAATATTAGATAATGTAACTCAGTAATGTTCAACATAAATCTTGCATCCTCTGTTGTAAAAATCGGCTTAGGCGGCCGATTAATCCTCGCATAATCGCTGATCGGTCACTAAGCGTCCAAATTTATTATAATTGGCCTATTTAATCGGTTTGGTCAAATATTGCTTAAAATCGGCCAACAAACCGATTAATCAGACAAAATCGGTCTAATCGGATTAATCAGAAAAAATCTCTTAAAAATTGTTCAATAGAATCGCTTAAAAATTGGACAAAATCGCTTAAAAATTTGTCAACAAATCGATTAATTGGACAAAATCAGTCAAAGATCGCTTAAAAATGGTCAACAAACCGAGTAATATCTATGTTTGATTTTTAATTTTGAAGAATTATGTATTATGTTTATATTTGAACACCTGAATATTTGAACTTTGTTGCACTATGCTTATCTTATACATATAATATAATATAATATCTAAAATAACAATTTTGTGCTATGCGGCTAGAACAGCGTACCAAAAATTCCAATCCGATTAATACCAAAACCATTTCGCTTGGAATCTTTAATCCCCGCATGTTAGGAATTAGAAAGCGATTAATCGCTAGGCTCCTTTTAAGTTAAGTAGTAATTTAGTTAAGTACGACGACCGCCTAACTAGCGCCAAGGTAGCG
Source organism: Chrysanthemum lavandulifolium (assembly GCA_022545495.1). Taxonomy (NCBI): domain Eukaryota; kingdom Viridiplantae; phylum Streptophyta; class Magnoliopsida; order Asterales; family Asteraceae; genus Chrysanthemum; species Chrysanthemum lavandulifolium. The sequence goes on along the minus strand of CM040239.1, from coordinate 231,669,558 downwards.
ATGGAGCTTTTGCTAAGTTCCCTAAACCTCTAACTTTCTCTCTAGAATCCATCATGCACCTATGGTTTGATGTGTATGTGAAAAGTTATATCTTACAATTGGTATCAAAGCCGGTTAGATCATATCTTGCACATCTTTGGATTTATAGTGGTTTTAGGTGGTTTTGAGTTTGAAAAAGTTTAGTGGTTTTGCATCATTTGGTTGATTTCTTGTGTTAAAGTTTGAATTTTGTTGGTACTTTTATGTTTAGAATCATCAAAAGTGTTTAGGTTTTCATTTGGTAAGCTTGAATCATCTTGGTTGGGTTGTTTTGGATTGAAAAGTGAAGGTTATTTGGTTTTCAAGTTAGCGAATTAGCTCTCGGACTTGTTTTCTTGGTAGCGAATCTTATAAAAGCTAGCGAGTTAGAGCTAGCGAGTTAAAGTACTATAGTAGCGAATTAGTCCGTGAGCGAGTTGCTCTTTAGCGACTTGCATATCTAGCGACTTGTGGCAAATTTGGCTAGCGACTTAGTGCAGAGCGAGTTACTACTTACGACTTGGTTAGCGACTTGGGACTCTAGCGACTTAGTGGTGTAGCTAATTAGTTGTTAGCGACTTGGTTCAAGAATTCGTAGCGACTTGGTTGATTTTTCCGTCAAAACTTCAAGCGGCCATAACTTTTGAACCGATTTCTACCCATCAAAACGACCGTCGAGGAGAATGGCGCCGAATAAACTAAAGTTCATTCGGTCAACCTTCGAGGTCTAAATTCCGAACAGAAGTTATTGAGGTTTTAAGTTTTAGACCTAAATCTCTCGGGAAAAGGCATAAACCAATCCGAATCACAACCAAACAACATCTCTCGCTAATCCTACATACAATCATATGTCCTAACACACAATTGTCTATCATTCCACATGTCTTACTCTCTTGACCTAGTGATTTCGAAGTGCTTAAATTGTATGATGATGTAGTCAACCACGAGAATGTTAGCTACTTCTGAACAATTAAAGATGATTGAATCAATCAATGAGGATGTGATATCTCGGGTTCGAGACTTTGAAAAGGCGGAAATGCACCATCAATGCTACAAAATGCCATGCTAAAGGAATGTAACATTGAGCCCTTTCAACTACTTTATCAAGACCTCAAACTACTTTTATCTACAACTATGGATCGAACAAGCGATTGCTCTCCTTCGTCGGATTTTCCCATCTTGACAAGAACTGTGCTACTAAACTTAGAACAACCGAGGTTTCAAATTACTAAAGAAGTTCTCAACCGATGAATCTAATCACGACTCTTCAAGTAATCTTCGTTCAATTTGACCATTTATCCGGGGAATATTCCTCGATTTTGATGATGAAATGGTGAAGTGTCTTTCAAGAAACACTTTGGAATGGAAATTAAGCGTGTTCATTGAGACATTCATACAACTCATGGATAATGTGAGAAGTACATTGAGGAAGTTACACAAAAGATGAAAATGTGAATGAGTGTCGGTGCGGTTGAGAAATAGTTGTGATAAGTTGGGTAATGTATCATTAAAGAATCGGGTGTTGTTGAATGCGAATGTCGAGTCAACATATAATGATGAGTCGGGTAAAACACGGATGATGGATCGGTTGTACTTGAATCTGAGGCTCGAGATTGATAAGCTTGATACATCCGGTGTCGGTGACTCTCGTTACACATGTTGTGGATGCGGATAATGAGACTGAGAAATTGAGCGGTGTCATGTAATGAGGTACCCTTCTTGTTCAACATAGTGCATCTGCTAAAGCACTTAAACAACCGATCATAATGTTGAACATGTCTTTCATAAATGTTACATTCGAGGTGAGTGCGAGATTAAGTGTTTCAAAACAAAAGATTTGGTTGATAAGAAGGCTTTTGATGAACTTTCAAACAAATTCTCAAATCTTGAAAAATATTGCATTTCACTTGAAATCGCGATTCGAGTAAAGAAGAGAGTTTTCAACAACAAACCATGTAAAAACCGGAACTTCACGAATTCCGTGAACTTTTGAAATTAACACTTTGAAAGCTCGACTTCAAGACAAAGAGTCAACCATTTACAATCGAAGAAACATATTTACATCTTGAATGAGAAAAGTAATTTAGCCATGAATACGCAAAACATTGATGCTATTATAACAAGAAATAATGAATGTCAATTTATGTGGCTAAATTACTAAAGGAAAATGAGTCTTTGAGAAAGCATCACGTAGAACTTAGTGAGTGCATCAAAGAAGCTAGAACTAAGTCAATGGAACAAAACTCTTTGATAGCAAAAATTGATGAACTCAAAGCTCAACTTAGGAAAAGAGTTTCGCTATTGTTGCCTTAAAAATGAGCTTAGGAAAACTCAAGGGAAAAGTGTGAACACTAAGTTTACAAAACCATCAACCTTGGGAAACAGTTTCTCATCCCATTAGAAACCGGTCCATTGTTAGGCGACCTCTGCGTTTATATCCGAAAGACCAAAATTTTCAAAAACACGGTTTGCCTCCCAAGTTGATGAGAAACAAGTTTTGTCAAAACCGGTCACTTCACACGAGTTGCCTAAAAATTATGCTTCTAGTTCCTCTAAACCTCAACAAGCATCTACTTACTCCCGGCACATCTAGGATTAGTTCGAAAGCAGTGTCAAAATCAAGCATTAAAACCCGAATTCATATGATATTAATGACTTGTGTAAGAACTATTATCTAGAAAAAGCTAGAAAAAGGCCTGATTCGAAAAGGCGGAATTTTAGGTGCAAGACCTAGGGTGATGAATTCTACGAGATTTCAAGGCTTTGCTAGTAGTTGTAAACCACTACCTAGGAACACTCAAAAGACTAGGGATTGGCGTGCGACTAAGAGTAGTTATTTGCATAAGAATGCTAAGCATGTAGAAAACAAAACTAGAAATTACGAGTCTTTTCCACATAAGAAACAGCTTCCTAATTCACATGCCAAGGTACTATCCACTAAGACCACTAACGCGACTAAGGTTCAACATGTGGTGAAACAATACAAACCAAAAACTTAGCCTAGATGGATACCAACTGCTAAATCTTTGGAAACTAGGATCAAGGATAAGTCTTCCTTGTGCATAAGAAGCCTTACAATCCTAGACCTTACCATAAGTGGATACCGTGCGGTAGAATGTTTAAGGATCTTTGGACTTAGGTGGATTCCTACTTGAAAGGCATTTTCGATGAAAAAATCAAGGTTGACCGTGAAACCCCAAAGAGTTTGGATACTAATGTCACTAACCCATATATATGCAATCAAGCTTGTAATGTTAGTAATGTACTCCTTACTCGATTCTGAGATACTTGATCCTTCAATACATGGGCGGCTTAAAGTATGGATTACAAATGGATTGATATCTCATAACTCACGGGCTCAAGTTTCTCAACATTGATACTCAACCGGCTATGACGTCTGTTCACTTGATTCGGGCCTCGTACTTCATCATAATGGCGTCTGCAGATAACACTTGAGGCCCGTTCTTCAAAGAAAAGAAAAGTGTACACTCTTACGTGCGCTTAATCTTGACTAATGAGAAATTCTATCGTGAATGGTCATACTCATCTACATTCTTCATCAACAAGCTTCATGTTTTCCACGCTCATTCGGTCATCAAGTGGATCTCGTTCATTGGTGTATACTCTAACATTGATTCACTTGTTAAATCAAAATGGCAACCGGATGCAATTTTTGAGGGGAAAAAGTGAATATACTACATGATGATGGATGTTTGAATAATGGTTATACGATTTAATTTTTGATGATGATGAGTGTATATTATGTTTGATGAAGAGTGAATATACTAAGGATAGCTGGGATTCATTGTTTTGATTTTGATGACTCTTCTCCAACGCCTAATGCTTCACTTACTAAGGATAAATGGGAATCAATGTTTGGGATTCATTGTTTTTCAAACATAGGTTTGATGAGTACTTTCAACCTCAGACGAATGTTGATCATCCGACACGAAGCTCATGCTCCGGTTTCTATTGACTCAAGCTGGTTCACCATCTAAGAAGTACTTCTTGGAATTCTCAAGAATCCCAAATCTCGATTATTCCTCAGGCGTTAATAATGACTATCATAATATTGCGGTTGCACTCATGAATAATGATCCGCTCTTTGGTATTCCTTACCAAATCTTCACGGATTATTGTTCATGAATAGTGATCCGCTCTTTGGTATTCCTTTGCCAAATATTTACGGATTATTGTTTCTCTCAATGTGCACGCTATAAATCAACCACATGAACTTAAAGAAAAATGACTTCCTCATCCGCTCGAAGACATTATTGGTGAATCTTCCAGATCAGTCTCTACATGTTTACTTTTAAGGAAGAATGCATTGATGTTGAGGAATCATTTGTTCCGGTTCATTCAGTGGGACAATGTACATCCGATTGTATGTTGTTTTCACGTGTTGGGCATTTGACACAAGTTGATGACTTCAGAGTTAATCATTTATCACTTATTTGAGATTGAAGTTGTCTTTCACAAAGGCGTGTTCTTATTTGATAACTTGCTCGGGCTTAAGAATTTGAGTTGAAGACTTGGTTTATCTAGTTACCGGTGATCGAGGTGGATGGTTGAAGACACAGTTAACTATCACTATTAGGAGTTACGGTGTTTTACTCGATGTCACATGCGAGATGACGATGTGGATAATCTCAAGAGGTGTTAATGTCTCATACTTTGTTTGAGTAGTGAGTACTTAGAGATTTTCTTGAAGCATAGACTCTCGACACCGTTCTTCCATCTTTAAGTGCAAGCTTAAGACACAAATGCGGGGTCGACTTGAGTTTCAAGTTTGGTATATCGGGTTTTCTTCAACGAGTGGTCACTTCAAATTGTCTACATATGGGTTGATAAAGATAGTCGGAGAGAGTTTATGTGATTGATTCTCACGAGATTCATTTGGTCTATTTGAGTTCTTCTCACAAGATTTCAAGTTTATGGATTTATTATGTTTCTTGATTACGAGGTATCAAAACCGACAAGGGGAAGGATGTATTATTCCAACTATTTGGGGAAATGGTCTCGGAGCCTTTTGGTATGTGTTACTTGAGCGTTCAGTTGAAAGAAATGTGAGGAGAATATATGGTTCGTGAGATGATATTGCTTATCGACATCTTCGATATGTTTAATGGTAAAGTGCATCAGGCTTTTGCTTCATGTACACATTCGTGAGATGATGATCAACAACGAACCATGATCCACTACAGGTTCGTCTTAACAACACGGTTAGAATTGTTAGAACAGACAATGGCACAGAGTTCGTTAATCGAGACTTAAGTCAATTTTATGAAAGTATTGGAATCCGTCATCAAAGAAGTGTTCCACGAACTCCTCAGCGAGCGGTGTAGTTGAAAGACGAAATCGAACTCTTGTGGAAGCGCTAGAACAATGCTAATTTATTCGAAGGTTCCAATGTTTCTATGGGTGAAGCCATTCTTTCTTTTTGCTACACACCAAAATCGTTCTCTCATTCACACCTCTCATGGAAAAACTCCATATGAACTTGTTCATAAGCGAAAACTTGATTTATCCTATCCTTCGTGTGTTTGGTGCCTTGTGCTATCCAACTAATGAGGTCAAGACTTGGGCAAACTTAGAGCTAAAGGCGACATTGGAGTATTTGTAGGATATGCACCAAACAAAAGGGATACGAATCTACAACAAAAGAACCCGAAATATCATGGAAACAATTCACGTTACGTTTGATGGTGACGGTCAAATGGCTCTGGACACTCCACTCGGGACCCGCACTTCATAATTGGTCCTATTGGTTCATCCCTTGTTCCAAACTCCTCTCAAGAAACACCATATGTACCTCCATCGAAGATGATGTAAAGAAATTGTTTGATCCAATGTTTGATGAGCGTATGAGTCTACTACTAATGAGGTCTTGATCCTACAAAGAGAGGATGCTCGATTCCGATGAATGAAGTCAATCCATCATTTCAATATCGGTAAGTCAAGAAGCACTGCTGCTGATCCTTGATCTCATCAACAAATCATCATTCTTCAAATGTACATCATGGAAATGTTTACGGCATCAATGATGAAGTTAATCCTTTGTAACTCACGAAGATGCTCCATTTGAAAACATATTTGCTACTCTGAATCATCGTGAGAACCATCTTCTTGAGGAGACATCGACTCGACTACCTCGGTTCCTCAACAAATGCCACATGAACACCTCGGAAAATGGACTCACGATCATCCATTAGACAACATCATTGGTAATCCCTCCCGTCTCCAGATCAACCGGAAGCAACTCGCAACCGATGCCTTATGGTGCTTCTTGACTCCGTATTATCTAAGATCGAACCAAAAGATGTTAAAGCGCTATGAATGAAGATAGGCGGTTCAATGCTATGCAAGATGAAATTCATGAGTTTGATCGACTTGATGTATGGGAGTTAGTACTGCTCCAGGCGTGCTATGATTATAGCTCTAAAATGGATCTTCAAAGTAAAACTTGATGAGCATGGTGATGTGTTGAAGAACAAGGCTCGATTAGTTGCTAAAGGATATCGTCAAGAGGAGGTATAGACTTTGAAGAATCTTTTGCTCAGGTTGCTCGAATCGAGGCCATCGAGAATCTTTCGGCTAATCTTGCTAGCAAGAACATGGTGGTTTATCGGATGGATGTAAAGGCGGCATTTCTAAGCGGTGATCTTAAAGAAGTCGTCTCGTCGGCTAACTGAAGGATTTGTGAATCAAGAGCATCCTACTCACGTTTACCGTTTGAAGAAGGCTCTTTACGGTTTAAAGCAAGCTCCAAGGGCATGGTATGATACCTTTGTCTAAGTTTCTTCTATCAACCGGATTCATCAAAGGAGCGATTGATCCTACATTGTTCACGAAGTCGAGCAAACATTTGATTCATGTTCAAATTTATGTTGATGATATTATTTTTGCCTCGTGACCCAATGGAATGTGATCGTTTTCAAATGAAATGAGTTCAAAGTTTCAAATGTCAATGATGGGACAAATGTCATTTTCTTAGGATTACAAATTTCACAAAGTCCGGGAGGCATTTTCATTAATCAATCTAAATATATTGAGAGATTTTAAAGAAATTTGGATTTGATTCAAGTGACCTGTTGACACCCCATGATTGACCGAACCAAACTAGATGAGGACCTCTCGGGGATCATGATTGACCAAAGCGAAATATAGGAGTATGATTGGATCACGATGTACCTCTTTGCTAGTAGACGAGACATCTTATTCTCTGTATGCATGTGTGCTAGATACCGAGCTAAGCCTACTAAAAAGCACCTTGAAGCGATTAAGCGGGTCTTCGGTATCTCAAGGAACCATCAATATGGGACTATGGTACCGAAGGACACGGTATGTCACTAACGGCCTATCACGAGATGCCGATCATGCGGGTTGTCAAGATACGTCGAAGTACATCCGGAGGTGCTCGGTTTTGGGTGATAAGCTTGTGAGTGGTCTTCAAAGAAGCAAATGAGTACTTCTATTTCCTCTGAGAGGTGAATACATAGCCATGTCATCTTGTTGTGCTCAAATCCTATGGATGAGATCTCGATTATCGACTATGGCTTTGAATTCAACAAAATCCCTCATCTTGTGATAATAAAAGTGCTATTGCTCTCTCATGCAACAACGTTCAACACTCAAGAGCAAAGCATATCGACATTCGACATCATTTCATCGAGGAGCAGGTGGAAAAAGGTGTGGTGGAACTATATTTTGTGAGGTGCGAATATCGGTTAGCGGACATCTTCACCAAAGCTCTTCCAAGAGAACGTTTGAGTTTATTCTTCCACGCCTTGGTTTGAAAAGTCTTCAACCGAAACTCTCAAGCGTCTTGAGGAGGAAGGCGAGGAGTAAAGGTCTATCTTCATCTATCTTACGTAAATATTTATTTGAAAACAAAATACAAAATTATAAAACCTTCAAAAATCAAATAGAAAATTTTAAAACTTTCAAAATCCATAAAAATCTGAAAAATCCGAAAATCTTCAAAAATATTGTCATTTGTCATGTTTCTCTCGGTTCGATAATATCTACGGACTTTGTGTTGTCATTCAAAGAATGACACGGGTCTTTAGATGTTGTTGAATTCTTAAAAAAAAAAAAAAAAAAAAAAAAAAATCAAAAATCAAAAATATTTTTGGGAGAAAGAGAAATGGTTTATTGTCATCTTGAGGCAATAACCGGTTTTAAAGAAAGAACGAGCCATACTCTACCATGTTTTAAAATCATTTGCTCGATTCTATAAACATTTATCTGCTTGAAAACCAAATGCTTTGAAAAATAACTCAAACTCTATTTTTGATAATCATCGGGACTTATTTGTCAAAATCTCTATCTCTCAATCAACAACCTCGTCATTGATTGAGGGAGAATGATTTCAATTAAATTAAAAGTTATTTGGCATTAAAATTGTTTTCAAAAGATATACATGCATGTTTTATAAATGGAGTTTAAAGTCTCAAAATCCGATCCGTATCGGTTAAAACACTTTCACAATCAAGTCACAATTCTCCTTAAAAGCTTTCAAAATCAATTTAAATCTATACGAGATCACAAATTTCAAATGATTTGATAATTGTGATCGGGGAGAATGTGTGATTTAAATTGGTTTAAAGCGATAATTAGGTAAATGGTTATAATAGGATGTACATGCTATCCGCCCACATGTGACAAACGATTTCAATTTTTCAATGCACATGTTGAGGGGAGCATCTATCTTAAAACCTTTGATTTAAAAGCGTGATCATTTATCCCATGTGCGGGTTCCCTCTAGTATGTGCAAAACTCTTTTCAAACCTCGAGGCACATATTGAGGGGAGCAAATTTATGGAAACCTCATCCTTCCGAATTGCTATATCTACTTGATTTGTTGAGGAAGTGATGTTGATATCTTTAGAAAATGGTAATCAAAAGAAGTTAATTCTTTCTCCACGCCTCCGTGTGCAAAACATTTTCAATACTTGATGCACATGTTGAGGGGAGTTCAGCGTTCTAAAATATCAAAAACAATTCGGTACAAAAGCTTTGATAATATATCACAAGTATCGAATTGATTTTCAAATGGTTTTCAATTGGATCCATTGGCGGATGAACAATACCAAATAGACCGACCAACTTTACTTCATGTACGGTGATATAAGGATGATAAGGTTAGGTATGTGTTCCCATGATCCGCCCTGAGCCGGAGGGATCTACCGAGGACAATCCACTAGTTAGTGTAGAAGTCCTTAGGTATGATGATAAAAGGAGAAAAAAATTGAGATATGGGAAGAGTGCGGACTAAGGCGAGCTAGTCTTGGAATAAACCCAACAAGGTTCTAGCTATGAAGTCTCGGTAAGCTTGAAGGGTTGAAGAATTAAAAGAATTGAATGTGAAAGGGTGAAAACAAATAGCCCTCCATTTATTCAACATTAGGGGCGAAACCGGGTTCAATTCATATGCTACGATGGTAACATCGGTATTGAAGACAAGGCGTCATGGACCCGGTGGCCTTGCACTTCAACTTCCCAAACCACTCAAGTTCCTCTTAAAAGGACTTGTTTCATTCTCACGGGAACCGACATTATCTATCGACTTTCTCTTAGAGATGGTTGATATTGAAGAAGGAGACCCTCTCCTAGTCTCCGTTATAGGATCCAAATATGCACAAATTGAGTCTAGAGCCACGAGATCATCAATAAATCTCATTAGGACACTTTCAATGAAGACTCTCTTTCACACAATGTGGAAAGAGATTATAACAGAGTCCTCGCATTATCCTTGTGGTATTGCGGAACATCCGAGTGATATGTTTACATATTCACAATGAAGATGGAAAGCCTACGGAGCCAACATCAAACAAGCTCTGGTAGGTGGCATGTGAGATCTATTTTATAGATCAACCATGTGACAACCGACAGAAACAATGGGGCGATTCAATCTCTTGAATCAAACTGGTTCGAGTTAGGGATTGACGGATACCTTTGAAAACCGGTCTTTGTGCTTATAAACTCTTTTCTTTAGCACATCGATTGTGTACTCATTTTCAAACCAAAAGGTATTTTATGATTGATAATTGATTTTCAATAAAACCTTCGTTGTATTGCAAAACAATTTCTATTGAGCAATACACGATTGTTTTCAAATCTCTTTTCATCAATCGATGGACTTAATATTATTTGGTTCACTCACTCCGTGTTGTCTTCTTTGAGATGTTCGGTTTGAGAACGGCTAGAACATTATGAAACCTGTCAAGGAGATTCTTAGAATCCTACGATCACGAGCGGTACTTGTCTTGATCAGCGAGGGCACCGTGGGCGTGTACCTCAATTCAGCGAAGTGATCAAAGACACTTTCGTGCGATTTGTTGCTAAGCGTTGTATGCGAGTGCGCCCGGCGTTTGCGGTGATCGAATGAAGCGGTCAATCCATAGCCGCATGCTCACTTAACACATTCAACTCAAAAGAAATCATGATTAGTGCATCAATGACTCGATATTTTCACTCCATGCTTACGCTTTCTGCCACGCCAATATCGTGATTCAACAAATGCTTCCGCTACTCGATGAGAAGAATTCATGATCCGAATGTGAGCATGTCGGTCCCAAAGTCACAACATCACAAAATACCAACACCACAAAGGATGTGTCGAGATTGTTGATAGTCGATGATCTCCAAAGATGGCTCAAACTTATCATCACGTGGATCGATAAAGACCTCCACTTGAAGTAACCAAACATGCATTGTGAAGTATCAATGACTACGAGCTTAAGAGCAAAGGACTACATCAAGAATGCAAGATCAATTGTTAAATGTTATATCTATTTGTATTCAATGTAATTTTGGTACATAATTGAGGTGACCTCCTTAGGGAGATTGTTAGAATTAGAAATTCCGGTATTAAAGAGTCGGTCACCTCAAGTATATGTAATCGTTAGAAAGCTCGTAGTCGTAGTTCTTTTAAGTTAAGTAGTAATTTAGTTAAGTAACACCGTGGAGGACGGACGGGTCTTTACCAGCTGTATGCGATCCATGACCCAAAGTGTGGCGATTTGTGTAAGACTATAAATACTCTCTACCTCCCAATGTAGAGAGTTGGAGCTCATAATAATATCTTTCACTTTCTCTCACTAAGTTCCCTAAACCTCTAACTTTCTCTCTCTAGAATTCCATCTTATTCGCCACCTTGTGTTATGGTTTGATGTGTATGTGAAAAGTTATATCTTACAAATCAAGAAGTATAGATCACCAGCACTTAAATACTTCAAACAGATAAAGATTTACCAGAACATAGAAGATCCTTATTTTCTTCCACGATATCATCTTTGCTCGAGTAATTCCAGAATAACTGCTCTGAGTATCTAGTTGCAAGTGACCTGTAGAGCTTCATCCCCTTTGAGTCATACATTAACACATCCCTCGTTGTTTTGTTTAGATATCCTTCATTATTGCGCAACAGCGCTACTCCTACAAATTCATAAATCGCTAATCAGGAAGGTGTCCAGAATGAATGTAGAGTAATCACTTATGCACATCAAGTGCCAGGATAAACCGAGTTATTCCCATTACCCAATACATACTTGGCTGCTAGACCAACTTGATAAGTAAAACCTTTAACCATTATACATAATTTTTAAATTGATTTCATCCATCCTCCTCACCCGAGCATTAAAATGTTCAGCTAACAATTATCGCATAGCCTAAATATAAAAGAGATAATTCTATTAATAATTGCACCAAGAAAGTATTTTACACAACAAATGAAACAAAATCAACATAGCATAGGAACACATGTCTAAATTAGATTTACAAAAACAACATATGAAGTATTCAGGAAATTGAACTAACCTAGACCAACATCTAATAACATAAATTATCTTAATACAGATAAATACATCAGATTCTAAACAGGAAAATCAGTTTCCTTTGTTGATTAATAGCACTTATTAAATCAGCAATTGCGATCACATCTTATACACAAACATATAAAAGCAACAATCATGACAATACACCAGACTTTAAGAGAAATCGGGAAGCACCTACTTTGCATAGGCAAAAAATAGTTTGTAGCATTTACAAAAACAACAGCCATTACCAAAACCCATTTAAAGCTGACCACACACCACATCTCAAAGAATAACACAAAACAATTACGGCCACGTAGCAGGCTCAACTAAATCATCAATTACGATAACATCTTTTACAAAAACGTATAAAAGAAGCAATCATGATCACAATACCAGAATTTAAAAGAAATAAATCATGAAGAACTTATTTTGCACAAGAAATAAATAATTTATAATGTTTACAAAAACAACGGCCATTACCACAACTTATATACAACTAACCACATACCAAACTTTAAAAAATATCACGAAACAATTACGACCACGTATCAGAATCTAAAAGAGATCAGAAACCTTAATCAAATAGAAATACACATATATTGACTAATCAAGTATTATCTCATAAAATGTAAAGCATTAACGTTAAAAATAAAACATGCACTTGTCTTGCAGCTAATCCATGTGGTGAAAACCACCGGTTACGCCATGAACAAAATTCCCACAATAATAGCATCACCGGTAAGCTGAAAATATCAATTTAGATATAAGAAAGACCCTTAACATTATCCATATGAGATCTACAAAACATGCGATAGTCATTGAAATCCAACATCTAGCACCTTTTGTCCCGTCACAAATCAAACTAATTCTTTTTATTATCTTGACAACGGAAAACAGTTGTAAAACATGCAGCTAACCCCAAAGAGCACGTGGAAACCGAGTAAATAAGTTGTAAAATAAGTGTCCAAAAATCATTTTATAAAACGTTGGTTAGACAACTTGATATGTCATTTGTGTCCGCCGTTTATACTAATACCAAATATGAGTCACATATCAACTGACCTAACAACCGTTTCACGGTCTTGCTATTCAATTTAGCTTTCACACGCCTTACTCTATGATAGTAATTGAAATCCCAGATCTAGTACCCTGGCCCAAATATCAAACCTACTACAAAACACAATCGCATTTTATACCTTATGATTTTCGCCACCACAAAATTACGGCTGGCAACATAACTTTAGCAACCCCGAATTCTGAAACAACCATGCATTCAACACTCACATCAAAAAACATCTAAACATCAAACACCTAAATCCTAAAACAGCCACACATTTAATATTTAAATCGGAAAACACCCAAAACATCAAACATCTGATGCAAACCTGCTGCAAAATACAACCACATTTTATACCATATAATTTTTGCCATGCCAAAATTACGGTTTGCAACATTGTTTCATCTAACCCAAATCCTGAAACAACAATGCATTTAACATTTACATAAGAAAACATCTCAAACATAAAATACCAAAATCCTAAAACAACGCATTTAAGATTTGAATTAGAAAACACCCCAAAACATCAAACATTTCAAGTAAAGTTACTCAATATCCCTTGCTATAACCTCTATCTGCATGAACATAACACAACTAATGCATTTACAAAGTAAAAATCTGCAATAAACAAAGCACAAACAGTAGAAATAAACTACTCCCTCCGTCCTATAATTATTGTCTACTATTGACTTTTGAAGTCTTAATACTTGACGAAAGTTATATTATCAATAAAAATACATTTAATAGCCAATCTATTCATATATTTTGCATCAATTATTATATAACACAAATAAATATATTTAAGGTCAAAGTAGAAAGATAAAAACTTAAAATGTCAACAATGGACAAAAATTATGGGACGGAAGGAGTACATAGTTGCATCTTCCAAACCACATACTCAATTTCACTTTCTCTAAACACCATCAAACTTTTTATACTATCCATAGAAAAAGCTTAAACAACAAAAAATTTCTAAAACCATACAAACTAAAAATATATATGTAAAGATCATGAAAGCACAATAAAGACATTACTTATAGCAAACCATATAAAATCAACATTCATTATCACACATCAAACCTATCACAAAGATGAATCAAATACCAACACATGTCCACAAATAAAAAAACTAAAAAAGGAACCAAAATACCTTACCTTAACAAATCAGATGGCAATGAAACCTTGTTATTGATTCTTGAACAACCGGTATTTGTGTTTAGAGAGAAAAGCCATGGACCAAACAAATAAACAAGCGATAGCTTATAACGATTCTAGCATTGATATAATCGCAATCAGCTGTACAACATGCAGCCAACCCTATAATCTAATTGTCACACAAAGAGGCAGTGGAAAACATGTGTACAACATGCAAAGAACCCTAAAAATTAAGTGACAATTAAGTGGAGAACCTACTAAACATAATATTTAATCCCTCTAAGCCAACAACTCGGCGTGTGAACAATGCCGGCTCGAGCCGCGACTCCACGATGCACCCAAGCCGTCCCACTCCCTCGAGCCGACCTCCCCATCTACGGCTTCGAAATAGTACCGACTCCAATTTTCACTCCAATGAATGTTATATAGTATAATTATCAGTTTGTAATAGGGAAAATGACAAAAAAATGCATCGAACTTGACACTTGTTGTCATTGTGTGTAGCCAACTATTTTTTTTTTATTGTAACACAAACCTTTTGAATTTTTGTCATTGTATGTAGCCAGTTAGGTGAATTTGTGTTATTGTATGTACCCAGTCAAGCTTAGCGTTACATCGCTAGTCCTTTTATATTAACGGTCGTTAGTAAATAACTTAAAATTTTGTTCTCTTACGTTTTTATTCATTTTCATCCGTTATTATACGTTTTGTCCGTTTTATACTTTTTCGTCCGTTGCTTTTTCCCGTTTTTACGTTTTCGTCTGTTTTCTTACATTCTCGTCCGTTTTCTTACGTTTTTCGTCCGCTTTTATCGTTTTCATTCGCTTTTATCGTTTTAGTCTGCTTTTATAAGTTTTCATCCGTTTTTTATATGTTTTCGTCCGTTTTCATCTGTTTTTATCGTTTTCAATCGTTTTCATCCGTTTTATATTTTTTCGTCCGTTTTATACGTTTTGTCGGTTTTAAATGTCTTCGTCGATTTTCTAACGTTTTAAATACTTTTTATATGTTTTCGCATTTTTATCATTTTATCGTTTTCGTCTTTTTTTAAGTTTTCATCTTTTCTTACACCTTCATCCATTTTATACGTTTTTGTCCGTATTCTTAAGTTTTATACATTTTCGTCCGAAAAAGTAAGAAAATGAGCGAAAAGTAAGAAAACCAGCGAAACATATAAAAAGATGAAAATGTTAGAAAGCAGACGAAAACTTTAAAAAAGGTATTTAAAATGTATAAAAACGATTGAAAACGTAAGAAAGCGGATGAAAATGTATAAAATCGAATGAAGCGTAAAAAGCGGACAAAACGCATAAAAGCGGATGAAAGCGTAAAAAGCGGCGGCGTATAAATATGAATGAAAGCGAGCAAAACGTGTAAAGCGGACGGCGATAAAAGCGGACTAAAACATAAGAAAGCGTCGAAACGTAAGTAAACAAACGAAAATGTAAAAGCGGATGAAAGCATTGGACCAAAATGTATAAAGCGGATGAAAAAGTATAAAGCGGACGAAAACGTATAATAACGGACTAAAGTAAGAAAGCGAGGAAAGCGTAAGTAAAAAGCGAAAATATAAAAAACGGATGAAAGCATTAGACCAAAATGTATAAAACGGACGAAAAAGTATAAAACGGTCGAAAACATATAATAACGGACTAAAACGTAAGAAAACGTAAGTAAACAAACGAAAATGTAAAAAACGGATGAAAGCATTGGACCAAAATGTATAAAAGGGACAAAAAAGTATAAAAACGGACGAAATCGTAAAGAAAAATATATTCAAAAAGACATAAATTTGTCTCACAAAAAAATCTACAGTCGTCAGTTGATCAAAACTTGTCTCGTCGGTCGAGCAAAAAACCTCCATTATGGGTTCCACTTTTCAAATAAGACCAACTAATTTATCATACATCACATTGGTCGAGCAAAAAACAACATGATAACTCAAAATGTCATTTTAGTCAAGCAAAAAACATTTGCCTACCCTCAGGACACTTGTCAAAATTGTGTAGAGTCGCATGGTTTAACAGTCATATTGGAACAAAACAGAAAGTTCGGTATTTACGAGTAGTTTTTAATACATATACAATAACGATACATTTGAAAAAGTATGCGACTATTGTATAACTTAAACCGATTATGTTTTAGTGATATGGGGCCCAAAAAAAAGAAAAAGAAAAAGAAAAATAGGGTTTTTTTCTAATTTTTGTTTGTTTAATTGGTAGCCGGTAAAAAAAGGACCATATTGAAACAAAACAGAAAATTCAAGTATCAGACGAGTAGTTTTGTAGTACACATACCACGATACATTTGAAAAAGTATGTGTTTAGTAAATTACTTAAGCCTCTTTTTTTTAAGGCTAAAGGGAGTGGTGGGTGAGTCACTCACCGTCATCTCAGCGTCACCTCGATTTTCTCTCTCCTCTCACTTTCGCTCATTCTTTTTCACCATACATCTGTTTTGGTCATCATACCTCATATTTCATTAAAATACCCATTAAAATACTCACTAAATTCTCCACACACACTTACAAACCAAATAAAACATATTAAAAACAAAAAGTATACACGTTTCCCTAATGATGACCGAGTCACCTTTGACTACCATTTTTGCATGCACTCACTCGTGACCATGGTTTGCTGTTTTGAGAGTCGAGCGTGAGTGGCCCAGTCACGGAGCACACTCACAATCCACTCCGTCTAGTCATGTGGACCACAAATTAAAAAGGTTACTATTTTTGGAAGTGGGGCTTTCTATATTGATGGAAACAGTTAGAGCAGAGAGTGTCATAACTTGGGTTAAGCTTTAACACACTGTCGCGTCGGTAGCGTAATGTTTTAATCTTTTCACCAAAAAAAAAAAAAAAAAAAAAAAAAAAAAAAAATCCCTTATCATAACTCAACCTTCACTCACTTTAACGCACCCTTAACTTGGGACGCGGTGTGGTAACTAACCTTTAACTTGGGTAGAAGTGGTTTTTTTTTTATACATGTCTCACCCTTAACGCAGCATTAACCCCTTAACACACCCTTAACTCAAAAGCCTTAACTCACTTAGGCGGTGTGGTTAACGCACCTTAACTCAAAAACGTTAACCCTGAACTCACCTTCCCAAGTTAAGGTACCGTGTGGTCTTACTAAACCATTAGTGTGCCAATCAAACTGTGCCACAATTTAGAGAGGCCAGTTTTACTGGATTATGTAACCTGACCAATAGTATCTTCGAACCATATCCAAGATTGATCTCTAGGAAACAGTCTAATTATCCAGATTACTACTAAGTGAATAGACTCATTATCTTTCGTTTAGTTTTGAATGCGAGACTTTACATTCATAGTGATTTCATCTATCAAATAATCAATGTTACCCTTCTGAGGATGTTCTACTTGCACGGTCTGTGGAGTGCACTATCTTGCTAGATATACATATACTAGATCTATAACTTGCTAAATTAAATTACTGAGAAGCTAATTAACTTCTTGTTTGACCGATTTAAATTAATTGTTGGCACATATAAGTATTAAACATACAAAAGTGTTGAACACACATGTAGGGAATTTCAGATTAATACAATACACGTACATCGCTAATATATAAACACTTTGCTAGTCGAAATACTTTTCGACTGAAATAACAAATGCATGTATGTACATGTGTTCCGCCATCTATTGTCTCAGGAAGCGTGGTGCGACTAGCACTTCAAGCGGAGTTGCCTTATCATTTGTCAATCCAACGCTTTCAGTCATATCAACTTCTGCCCCATTTGGAGTTGACAGCTCAAACTTTTGTATCAAAATGGCTAGAACCATGTGTAACATCTGAAGCGCCAAACCAGTCCCAGGACAAGACCTTCTCCCCGCTCCAAAAGGAATCAACTCAAAATCTGCCCCCTTAACATCTACATCCTTATGCTCCGGTGTTAAGAACCTTTCTGGTCTAAATTCACATGGGTCAGACCATATGTTTGGATCACGGTGGAGCTTCCACATATTGATTAATAGCCACGTGCCTTTTGGGACATGGTATCCGGCTATTGTGCAATCTTCTGATAAGACTCTTGGACCTCCTAGGAATGCAGCTGGGTAGAGGCGCAATGTTTCTTTTACCACAGCTTGGAGGTAGACCAGATCTTTTATATCTGATTCGCTTACTTGTCTATCTCCCACGTGCAGCTCTAGTTCTTTTTGAACCTTTTTCAGAGCGTCACGATTGTTTAAAAGCAAAGAGAGCGTCCATGTTAGCATGACTGTGATTGTATCTGAGCTACCAACTATAAGAGTCTACAAAACATGTAAGTTAGTATGCATAAAGAAGAGCTTAAAAGTTAAGCCATTTATATCAAATTATTACAAAAACAACAATTTAACATCATTTGCTCTAGCGTTACTCACCATGCAGGTGGATTTAATGATGGTATCAGCATCATAGCCCGCCAAGCCATCATCTTGTACCACCGACATCATCATATCAATGAAGTCTTTTTCCTTTTCCATCTCACCAGGAGAAGCACTCTTTTGGCGATGCTCATCTAAATATTTTTCGAACATGGAGTCCAGTCCCGAGGCAATTCTTTTCATGGACTTCTCATGTCCACCCAGATCCAGCCACCCTAGAAAAGGAAGAGCATCTCCTACCACATACACTCCCAAATAGTGAAACCATTCCCTCATCAATTCACGACGCCTCTTCATCTCATCCTCATCTTCACCATCCACAGCTCCGCTGTATCGTTTTCCGACAACCGTTCTAAGCACTGTATTCATATTCAATTCCCAAAACCATTTGCTCATCTCCACCAACACTTTCCCTTCTTCATCTCTCTTTTCCCTCCAAAGTTCGTAAATACTTTTAATGGCATTTTCTAGTTCCAGCATTCGAATACCCTTAAGCTTCTCAATCCGACTACTAGACAGCAGCTCTAAGGAGATGATTTTACGTATTCCACGCCAATAGGGGCCGAAAGGAGCATATGATACAGAAGCATAGTTGTGTCCCAAAATCTTGGCAGCAAGGTGTTTGGGACGGTTGGAAACAGATGTATCATGGATGGTGAATATCTCCTTAGCAATCTCCCAATTACTCACCACCAAGACTCTGCGTACGCCAAGCCGGACAATAAAGATAGGTCCATGCCGGTCTGCTAGGGATGCCAAGGCTACATGGGGAGGATCAGATGAACCACTAAAAAGTGTAAAATGGCCTATTATAGGCCAACTACCACTTGCTTGAGGTGCAGTGGGAGTGCTTTTAGTGTTTTTATAAGGGAATGAGAGGCAGTAAAGAATTATAATTATAGCTAAACACTCGAATATGAAAGTGTAATTTTCTAGCAAAGGAAGAATATACATGATTCAAGTATGCGTTTTGATTAATCATGGTTGCGTGCATATATACGCTGCTTGAGTTCATGGAAAATTCTAAGAGCACTAGGTGTCAAAACGAAGTGAAGGTTCGTCGTCATGCCAACTCAGCGCCAGCATCCCATTTTTTCACAACAAACCTCCTCCTCACTCATAACAAACCTCAACCTCTTCATTTGGGGGCCACCACTACCACTTTATCACCTTATTATCACAATATCACCTTATTAAAAGAGAGGGAAAAAAAAATATAGTACACCTTCATCTTCGTCGTGCAGACGACGCCACAAATCACGGTGACGGACGGAGAGCTCTAGCGGTGTCACAACGAAGGACGACGAACGTCCAGCTCAGACGACGAACACCCACAACGAGCCCACACCGGGTGCTCTAAAGTATCATTTACATACCAAACATATTTTTAAATATCTAGATCTAGTGGATTAAAATAATCCTAACAATTTAAAACACCAATTTTTATCATTTTTTTTAAATATTAATATTCTTAAACGAAAAAAAATATATCATTACGACGAGCATTTAATTATTTTTCTATAAATTGAGATCAGTATATATCTCATATTTGCCATAAATCCAATAAATCAATCTTAGTCATTCATTTTTTTATCAAAATAATAAAAAGACCGTTTTCACTTTTTTTAAAAAACAATATATTTGTAAATCATATATAATTTTCAAAAATCACATGTGATTTGTAAAAATCAATTCATATGTAATTTTTTCAGATCATATATGATTTTTACAAATCACATATGATTTGCAAAAATCATATATGATTTGTAAAAATCTAATCACATATGATTTTCACAAATCGTATATGATTTTTTTGTGCCGAAATTTTGAAAAAAAAAAATCGTTAAAAATATATAGAAGTGCATATCAATAGAAAGATAATTTAATTCTCGTCAGGATGGTATAATTTTTTTCGCGTAACAATTAACGGTTTTGTAGATATTTAATTTTTAAAAAAATGGTGAAAGTTTATTTTATTTTATTTCACTAAAAAAATGAATGGCTATCATTGGTTTCTTGGATATATAATAAATTTGAGATATATGTTGAACTTTTGCCATCTTTTTATAGATATGCATTTTGATATACCGTCTACAATTTTCTTTCTTCGTATTTTCACTTTTGTTTTACGTTTTTTTTTGTTACTGAAATTTGCATGAAAAATCACATGTGATTAAAAACTAATTTGAATATTCTAATAATATTACATGTGATATTAGTATTAAATCACATATGATAATATAAGTTCTATTTGACTTTTTGAATCGAACTTTTACTTTAAGTATTTTTTTTTTATATTATATAACACTTGATGATAATTATATCAAATGAAAATACATTTAAAACCAATTCATTTATATATTTTGCATCAAATATTAAATAATACAAAAAAATATTTAAGCTCAAAGTTCGATTCAAAAAGCAAATTAGACTTATATTTTAAAATGAAGGGAGTAATATGACTACTCCCTCCGTCCCAAAATTATAGTCTCCTTTTGACTCCCAAAATTATAGTCTTTTTTTGACTTTTTCAGTCTTTCTTTTACAACTTTGATCTTAAGTATTTTTGTTTGTGTTATATAATACTTTATGCAAAATATATGAATGGATTGGGTTTTTAATGTATTTTCATTTGGTATAATTTTTATCAACTATTGTATAACATAAACAAAAATATTTAAGGTTAAAGTTGAAAAAAAAGGACCGAAAAAATTAAACGGAAACTATAATTTTAAGACGGAGGTAGTAACATTTTACTATGGTAAACGTTGGTATACGAATTCCGGAAGCTTACACTTGCTTTTGTCTTTTGAATGTTATGGTTTGGTTAGTAAATAGACATATCATAAAGCATTGCCCCAAACTTTAAAAGTGCACGATGCAATGTATCATCGGCATGTTATAGGGCCAAAATGGTATTTTTAACTTTTTTATAATCGTTATGACTGTATTGCCCTTTTGTGTTATAGGTGTTAAAGACAAAGTGTTTACATTTTTTTTAAGTGAGTGTGTATTTATTTGTGTTGTATTATAGAAATTCTTAAGGATTTTAAAATGGCTAATGATTTGCACATTTTTATTTTTGATTTGCATACTTTAAATTGTGCTTTAAGCAGTTGTACATTTATCATATGCTGCTTGTACAGATTGTACATTAGAGTGTGCGGATCAAAAATCAGAGTGTGTCAATCAACACTCTTTTAAAATCGGGATCTTACTTAAAATCTTTTTTGTCTTTGCAAGATCGTGATCGTAAGATCGGATCGAGATCCTAAGATCCTACTAGAATGTCATTTTTTAATAGTCTTTGTAATATTATCAAATCTACAAATTATTATATATCATAAAAAGAATTATATAAATGTTTCATCAAAATGTTATCTTAAATTATGAATATGGAATGTTTAATAAGAATCACGTGTTGTTTTTTTAAAATTCTATTAAAACATAATCCATAACTTTGTAGTTTTTTAGTTTGCGGTTCGAGAAATGTAAGATCGGATCAGATTAGATTTTAAAATTATATGGTCAAGATCGGGATCCTATATGATCTAAGCTTGCTAATATCCTACTGTAAAAAATGATCAAGAGCACACAACAACCAACAATTACACCCAGTCAACCACCCATTGGTGTATCTTTTATTATAACAATGTAAGAAGATAAGTCCCCAACTGGGTGCTTACCAGTTCAAATACAAATAAACCAAACTGATGTCTTCTAGGAAGACACCAGCAATCTCACAACAAAGATCACTCAGACACTCAGACTCAACAAGATCAAAAGAGATTGATCTTGATACAAATAACAATGAAATACTAAGACTGATATCAAGACTGATATCAAATACGAACGTATAACTGTGTGAAACTTAGAGAGAGAATAAACCAGACAAATAAGAGAGATAATAACCCTAATGCAGAATGAGATCTTAAATACTCAAACACATTTCACTTTAGCCCCTGGACTTCTCTTTTCTATACTTCTGGCACAAACTTCATTTAGACTTTGAAATTTGACAACTTTGATCATCCACGTTATTCAACACCCCTCCTCAAGTTGATAAGTCTTCACCTTGTAAGCTGCTCCCATCTTTCACCTGACTGCTACTCTTATCACTATTGTTAACACCTGCAAACAAATCAAACATACCAAGACATTTGCAAAACAAAGTATGTTGTCTTTGACCAAGACACTTAGTAAAAATGTCTGCCACTTGCTCATCTGTATGTATCTTAAGCTTTTATTACTCCAAGTGAAACCTTCTCTCAACCAAATGCACATCCAACTCAAAGTGTTTAGTTTTTTCATGGAAAACAGGATTGGCTGCAATCTGCAAGCACTATTATCACAGAATATATCCACAGGAAACAACTCTTTAAGACCAAGACTATGCAACAAGTTACTCAACCAAATCACTTCACAAGTAGTAGAAGCCATGCTTCTATACTCAGCCTCAGCTGAAATTCTAGATAGAGTAGCTTGCTTCTTACTTTTCCAAGATATAAGAGATTTTGTAGGATCATTATATTTATGTGTTTGATGATTCGGGTGGTCTTGGGAGATCAAAATACATGTTTGCCATTTTAGAGAGAGAAAGTAGAGAGAGAGGTGTTCTTGCTAGAGGTTTACTCAAAGTATGAAAGATTAGATTATGAGCACCACCCTTCCATGGATGGAAGGGTATTTATACTACAAAAGAAACGACCTCTAACGGCACGTGGATCGGGGATACGGTGGGTAAAGACCCGTCCTTCCTCCACGGTGTTGCACTATGCTAAACTAGACTAATTACTAACTAATAAAGCAAGTAAATAACGTAACTAAGCGATATGTCTACGAGCTAACTTATGCTAGATAATACTTGGGGTGACCGACACTTCACTATGGAATTTTCTAATTCCTAACAATCTCCCCAAGGAGGTCACCCCATGTTTTACATTTGAATCCTAGCATTCTATTTTATCTTCGGTCTTGAGCTCGTAGACTTTAATTCTTCACTTTCGCAATCTTTGTGCTTAAGTAGTGCAACTTCAAAGTCCGCATTGATTTGTACTTTTAGTGGAGGCCTTTAAGCGATCCACATCTTTGATGATCTTGAGCTTTCATTGAGATCATCACCACGTAAATCTCGGATCACCCTTTATTGTGTTGCCATCATGTGAATTTGTGACTTTTGGACCGACATGCTCACACTTTTGAATCATGACATCTTTCCATCGAGTAGCGGAAGCCTTCTTTGGTTCATGATATTTGCGGCAGTAGCGAAGCATAGTATAGAAATATCGAACCGATTATGTAGATTATGCACCGGTCATGATTTCTTCAATTAAGTGTGGATCTTGTGAGCATGCGGCTTTGGATTGACTCCTCAATTTCGATCACCGCAATCGTCGGGTGTACCGCATCTGACAGTTAGCAATAAAGCGCCGAAAGTGTCTTTGATCACTTCGTTGAATTGAGGTACACGCCCACGGTTCCCGTTGATCGATACAAATCTCGCCTGTGATCGGTAGGATTCCTAAGAATCTCCTTGACGGGGTTTCGCAATGTTCTAGTTGTTCTCAAACCGAACGTCTCAAAGAAGACAACACGGAGTGAGTGAACCGACAAATTGAGATTCACCGATTGATGAAAATGATTTGAAAACAATCGCATATTGCTTGAAGAAAGAGTTTTGCAATACGACGAAGGTTTTATGAAAGATCAATTTTCAATCAAAATACTTTTGTATTAGAGAATGAGTACACATTCGACGTGCTAGCGAAAAGAAGAGATTTACACATCGAGCGGTTTTCTAAAAGTATTTTTCAATCGAGATACTTTTGAATTTGAAAACATAAGTACACATTCGACGTGCTAGAGAAAGAAGGTTTGCACATCGAATGGTTTTCCAAAAGTATCGTCAATACC
The DNA here is from genome assembly GCA_022545495.1 of Chrysanthemum lavandulifolium. NCBI lineage: Eukaryota > Viridiplantae > Streptophyta > Magnoliopsida > Asterales > Asteraceae > Chrysanthemum > Chrysanthemum lavandulifolium. Next base: position 231,645,206 of record CM040239.1, on the reverse strand, counting down.
ATTCTGGACCAAGGTTGATTCAAGATTGAATCTCCCATCGTTTCTATCAAGTTGTCACAAGCTTAATCTTTGAAAAGATCTCACATGTCACCCACCAAGAGCTTGTTTGATGTTGGCTCTAGAAGGATTTCCATCTTCATTGTGAATATTTTTACATATCACTCGGATGTTACGGCAATACCACAAGGATAATCGTGGGACTCTTAATATATACTTACTTTTCACATTGTGTGAAAAGCAAGTCTTCAAGAATTTAGTGTCCTAACGAGATATTGTGGATGATCTCTTGGCTCTAGACTCAATAGTGCATTTTGGTTCCTTTCTTGGGAGACTAGGAGAGGGTATCCTTCTTCAATATCAACAATCTCTAAGAGAAAGTCGATAGATTATGTAGGTTCCCGTGAGAATGAAACAAGCCCTTTTAAGAGGAACTTGAGTGGTTTGGGAAGTTTAGTGCGGTGCATCCGGGTCCATGATGTCTTGTCTTCAATACCGGTGTTACCTTAGTAACCACCAAGTAGCATATGAATTGAACCCGGTTTACGCCCTAAGGTTGAATTGATGGAGGCTATTTCTTTTCACCCTTTATCATTCATTTCTTTTTCATTCTTCAACCCTTGATGCTTACGAGACTTCATAACTAGAACCTTGTTGGGTTTATTCGATACTAGCTCAATCTCGATGCACTCTTCCCATTCCTCACTTTTCTCCTTTTTCAATATACCTAAGGACTCTACATTATCTAGTGGATTGTCCTGGGTAGATCCCTCCGGTTCGGCGGATCGTGGGAGCGAATACCTAACCTAACCATCCTTATAACTCCATGCATAAAGTAAATTGGTCGGTCTTTTGGTATTGTTCTTTCCTTCATGAAACCAATTGAAAAATCATTTGGAAAAACAATCAAGGTACTTGTGATACGAGATCAAAGCATTTTGTACCTTAATAGTTTTGATCATTTAGAAAACCTCCCCTCAACATGTGCGTATGATTTAGAAATTGTTTAGCACAAGGAGGCAAGAGGACTTTGAAATATTTTCTTTGATCACAATTTTCATACTGAAAAAGCCATTTGATTTTCTTGGTAAAATTCTCCCCTCAATATGTGCATAGGATAAGAGAAATCATTTTAACACATAGAGGCAAGAGTTCTTTTGAAGCACATCCACGATTACAAAAGCCATTTAAGAAACCATTTGAAAACTCAATCAAGGTACTTTATAAGTCTCTTTTAAAAAACTTTTGTACCTCGATAGTTATGCTCCCCTCAATATGTGCTTCGAGATTGAAAGCGTTTAGCACATATGAGAGAGAGCGACTGCACCATTAAATCAAAAGCGATCACCTTTATCAAATTTCATAATTAAATCACAAATTCTCCCCGATCAAAATGTCAAACCCTTTGAGATTTTGGATCCCAAGTGATTTAATAAGGTTTAGAAAACATGGGAGAAAATGTGGCCTTGTTTAAATACTCATCTGGTTTTTGGATAAATCCTCCTCCTCAACATGTGCATTATGTATATTGAAATCGTTTGGCACATGGAGGCAGGAGTGCCTATAAAGGACTAAAACCAATTCCATTTAAACAGATTTGAGATTTAAATCACGATCTCTACCCCGATCAAAAATATCAAACCATTTGAGATTTGTGATCCCAACTGATTTAAATCATTTAGAAAAATTTGGGGAAAGACGTGGCAAGATTTAATTTTTGAAAAATGATAGATAAGGAACAGTTTTTCGACATTAAAGATTGTTAGTGTCAGGTATGATAGTTTTAAGAGACCTTTTAAGTAAAATAAAATAATTTCACAATCAAACAAGAACAGAAAAAATTTCATTTTGACAGATCTTTGAGTTTTAAAGAAAACCATACCATGACATAACATTAAATCTTTAGATCACCACATTTTAGCGTACAAACGGACCTTTTATGAAGAAATATCGTTTGAAAATATATAATTTGAAATCACTTAAGATTTGACAAAATAGAGTCCGGTTGATTTCAAAACTTTGAATCCGATTTATTTTCAAAAACAATATTTTCCATTTTCAAAACAATTTAATCAAATTATTAGAAAATGGTGTCTGCTAAAGATTCGTTAGGTGGTAGAGCCGCGTTTGTTGTTGTTCTTTGTAAGGCTTGGAAGAAAAACCGTCTGCGATGCAATGAGACTTCTTTTACGTTGCATTTGAATGCCAACCGAGGTCAAATTAAGCTCCGTTTCTTCAATCACTTAGAAGAAAACCATCTGCCGATGCGGTGAGACCTCTTACGTTGCATATATGCCAACTCTCCATAGAAGTCCAATTAAGCTCCGTTTCTTCATTTGTCAACCCAAGATATAGTTACCCTTTCCTTCGGCATCCAATCATCTTCAATTGTGGGATCCGGATCGAACATTATTATATACCAATATACCGCATACATTAGTGAACACACACGGATATATGGTGGTCGACATCACCCAAACAAAGAATCGACTAATAAAAGTCAATCCAACATATCAATCGGATCATGAAAGGTATGGAATAATGTGTTTCTCAAACTCTAATCATCTAAACCTAACAATCATATCCTAGAAACCTAGTCCTTCAACATAGGCAATTATATTTTTACGATAAGCACGTAGGATAATTAAGAAAGTCCGTTAGATGATATAAATTTGAAAACATTCTCCCCTCAATCAATGACTTATTTTCGAAAAGATTAAAAGCATTGAAGTCATAGATTGAGTTTTCAATTTCACAAAAACTCTGAATCTGATTGTTTTTAAAGCAACTCATTTTACCACCATTTTTGGAAAACAACAAATATTTTTCTGAAGAATTTTAGACGGAAAAACATTTGTGTAGGAACAGCAGTCCTTCGACATACTTTCCTCAAGTTATGTTTTAGGATAAGTGCACGAGATATTTGAAAATTGGTTTAGCGTAGCACTTTCCTTTCTTGAAAAACGGGTTGCTATCAGAAATAATAGCAAACCACGGTATAAGCGCGGGTTACAGTCTGAAATAACTGGAAGCCATTCTTGAAGCCCGGGTTACAGTCTGAAGTAACTGTAAGCCATTTGTTGAAGCGCGGGTTACAGTCTGAAATAACTGTAAGCCATTTTTAGAGACATGTTTTGGAAAAGAATATTTACACCTCCTGCTCGAACTTCATCTAAAGTCCCGTGCCATTATTGAATGACATTTCTAAGACCGTAGATGTTATCGATACCGAAGACATGTCTAGGGAAAACATATTTTGGAATTTTTCAAATTTTCGATTTTTATGGGTTTTGTTGGTTTTATATTTTTCTATTTTCTTTTCTTGGTTTTATATTTTTCTATTTTGTTTCTTTGGTTTTATATTTTGTATTTGGTTTTTCAATAAAATATATACAAAGATAGAGTAGATGATATAGTTAAAGAAGATGATGATACGAGTACCGAGATAAGGATATCGAATGACCCGTTGTAGAAGATAGAAGTCATCATCCTAAAACTTTCACCACCAAAGCTTCCAAGACTCTTGAATCGAAGAGAGAAATTGAGCCACTTGAAAGTGAGACTTTGGCGCTTCCCCAAACCGAAAATCCTTATGTTGAGCAGATTGAAGCTATATTTCAAGCTTGTCTTAGCGGTGCAGAGATGCACACCATAATCATAAATCCCATCTGCTCCATTTAAGACCGGTGATCGAGATTCTCCGTTCGAGGTTATATCATCCAATAGAAGAACAAGAACGTATCATCTCACACATAAAATAATCTTCTCAAATTTCATAACCATCAAGTCCAAGCAATCCATTCCAAAAGGTGTCTAGAGACCACTTCCCCACGTAGTTGAATTGATGCGGTCGGTCTCTTAGACTAGAGCTCACGAACCCGAACACACAAACCCGAAGACAAAGAAACTTATACCATCAAGTAGCGAGATAAAGTCCAATAGCTAAAGAATAACCCCGATGTATACTTTTCTTTCCCCACAAGAAAGTGTATGAAGCTCAAGAACCCGAAGTACCGAATGCCCAAAGAGAGAATAACCGATAACATTGAAGAAGCGGGCCAAATCATCGATTATCTCTGCGGGTGACAGTCTCTGCGGATGTCAACACGGAATGAGTGATTATATCTACGAATCACCGATTAAGCCCTCAAGTAAAACACGGTGAGCATCCCCAATGTACACAATCTCTCTCCCGATGATTGTGATAACATCAAATTCATCACACACTTGTGTACCTCTTTCATCTTGAAACTAACTCTTCCATCTTTTCCCCACATAGTTGGAATAAGAACACTAAGCATTGATGAGTAAAACTTGAGTTTCTCGTGGTCATGACATTTGTTTTCCGGGATATCTTCAATCACTTAGAAGAATTAAGTTCATCAAGTTTACTCGCCATGAGTCAAACCTTGAGTTTCTCTGCGGTAATAACATTTGTCTTCCGGGATATCTTCAATTACTTAGAAGTATTAAGTTCATCAAGTTTACTCGCGTTTGAATCGTGTCTCCTTCCCTTCTTTGGTTTTGACACTTGAATCGACAACACTTTGAAAGCCCAAATACAAGAAATCTGTTGAGAAGAGCCTTAGAAGTCTTTGTGAGAATCAACTCATGAAGAATATGAGCAAGTCTAATTGGGGCTTAAATTCGACATATCACTCTCCCCAATTCTTGCTCTCCCTAAACCGACAATCGAATGATGAATGACCAGATTAAGAAGAAGTCTTTTGATAATCAAGCGCAACTCGTCTTTTAGTCTTCTAACATGTAGCGAAAATGTAGAATAGGCTGTAGACTCGACCTTCTTCAAGATTGTCCAGTTGGGGAATAGATAGTTAACATCTTCAACTCACCAAAACAAGAACATCACCAAAAGCATCCCAATCAACTTACATCTTGCAAATCCCTTAACTAGAATCCTCCCAATCAAACAAGAACGAGAAAGATGTTCATCAAGGAAATCAACAATCAGCCGCAATGAACACACGAAATGGTAGCACCAAGCAAACAATCACATCAAACAAGAACGAGAAGGTTGTTCGGAATCATCATGTTGATGTGCACGTGAAGCATTAACCGGAAGCACTTTGTCAATAAACTCATATCGACATGAAGATGTCAACTAACGGCTCTTTAAGAAGAAACTCCATGTGAAGATGACCCGATAAGAAGAAGCTCGGTTCTTACATGAGTTTAGAGCCGTATGACCATTATATTCTCAAATATCAATCAACAATGCAAAATTCACACTTCTTCTCCCCTCAAGAATTGCATACGGAGATGCCATTCTTGATTAAACAAGTGAACATTATCCAAATGTAGTCTATTCACACTTCTCCCCGCAAAATTAGCATGGGATGTCGCCATCGTCATTATAGTTGAAAGTGGAATCGAAAACAATCAACATGGCCGGTTCACTTGATGGTGAGCGCATGGAAAAGTATGAAGCATGTTGATGAGAATGGTCATTAATGAGAAGATTTCTCTTCTTCCGAAGATAAAGCGCACTGAAGCGTACACTTTTCTTTTCTTTGAGGTACGAGGCTTGAACTGTTGTGTTCAAACATCATAAGAAGATTTCTCTTCTTTCAAAGATAATGCGCACTGAAACGTACACATTTCTTTTCTTTAGAGTACGAGGCTTGAACTGTTGTGTTCAAACGTCATAAGAGGATTTCTCTTCTTCGGAAGATAATGCGCTTGAAACGTACACATTTCTTTTCTTTGGAGTACGAGGCTGAGCGATGTGAGCAGGCGTCATAATCTCTCTCTTTTCGCTCTCTTAGCAAAACATGCAATCATCCCCATTATCATTCTGTAGGCTCTTTGTTGTGACAAGCGATGGAGAAAACCCAATATGATGAATTTGAGTGCGAAGTAAGCTAACCCGAACTCGTGACTTAA